>JAVGWX010000019.1:23113584-23343584 GCA_036924085.1 Ariolimax columbianus
GCTCCCAAAGAAGCTTCTCTTCGGTGAGCTGAGAAAGGGATGGCGCGAGAAAAAGCGCCCAAAGAAACGTTTTAAAGAAAGTCTGAGGAACTCACTGACAAGTTACCAGATATATATCATCACCCGGGAATGTCTTGCGCAAAACAGATCTGACTGAAGAAGCGCAGTCAAAGCGGGTGTAGCTAGCAGCGAGGACCATCGTATTCTGAAAGACCAGAGCAGACGCGAGACCCGGAAATCCCGATCAGCGGGAACACCATCACCTTCTACAGACCTCGTCTGCCTGTTATGCAGCAGATGTTTTCGTGCCCGCATTGGCCTGTTTAGCCACATGCGCACCCACACCCAACAGGGAAATCTGTGACAAGGATGATGTCGGCGGTCCTCGTCGACAACGATGGATAGCTATTATTATTACGTCCGGGGAGGAACGATCGGAAGGAGAAAAATACTCCGTGTCTGACAAACTATCTATCTATCTATCTATCTATCTATCTATCTATCTATCTATCTATCTATCTATCTATCTATCTATCTATCTATCTATCTATCTATCTGTCTGTCTGTTGTCTGTCTGTCTGTCTGTCTGTTTGTCTGTCTGTCTGTCTGTCTGTCTACATACCTACCTACCTACCTATCTATCTATCTATCTATCTATCTATCTATCTATCTATCTATCTATCTATCTATCTATCTATCTATCTATCTATCTATCTATTTTTGTGTATCTTTTGATATAATGAAGATAGAAAATACCGGGTACAGCAATAGTGGAGAGGTAAGGCGGTCGTCTCTCAAGAAACGAACGAAAGCATAAAAACGGAGTGCGTCAGAATCTAACAAATTTCATACGACCCGTGGTCTCAAGGGAGGTGGGATGTAGAGTTCAATTACATCGCAGCCGGACAATAGCTACACTGTGTACGTAAGAGAACACTTGTCAGTTAACAATCGGGAAGTGCAGGCTGTGAGCCGTTGTCTGGATAAACATTTAAGAAAATAATGAAAATCCAACTTATTTACTTACTTCCCCTGTCTTGGTATAATGTTTTTCCCCACTACTTACTTACTTCCCCTGATTTGGTATGATTTGCTTCCCTCTACTTACTTACTTCCCTTGTCCAGGCGCCACGTCATGTGGCGTTCATTCAGTGTTCAGTGACTTGAATTGTCCTGTCATTCGTCTTTATCATCTCGAAATCCTCACATGTATCCGGAAGGTTTGGACAAATCATCAGATGACCTGGATCTTGTTCATCACCTCAGTCACATTGATCACCGTCTGAGAGACTCCATTTCTTATGTTCTTCGTACATCGTGATACGTCAGTTCGAAGTCTATTTATTATTCTTTCTCTCTTCTTTTGTCGTCTCAATTTCTACCTGGTTGTAGCCCAGCGTCGTGGTACGTATTTGTCTTTCGTCGCTCTCGTGGCCTGAGTAACATTTTTCCCCATTCTACAGCAGGTCTTGTTTACGCTATCCACCTTTTCCTCGGTCTACCTCTAGATTTTCTTCCTGATGTTCTCCTGTAGAAGCTTGCATGAACAATATGGTCTGGTTGCGTTGTCACAATGTGGCCAAACCAATTCAGTCTCTGTTGCTCTATGTATTGTATGCAGGGAATTGTTCCAACCATCTCCCGAATACTCATATTTGTGATTCTGTCTCTTCTGGTGTTGTTAGTGACCTTTCGTAGGCACCATACATTTGCAGGTGGCTAACTTTTGTTCTTAATCAATTGCCATGTCAGTCAATGTATTGCCTCTCAAGTTTAGTAGGGTAAGTGATGTCCAGGAGTAGATTCCTGTATCATTTTGTGGCATAATTCAGACGACTTTCAAAGATTGACTATTTGGGCTTTGTTGATTTAAGGAAACTATTCCTGGAGATGACCCTTGTGATCTGCTCATGGTGTCCAAACAGTGGGTGTCTAGATCGTTTTCCTGTTTCTCTCCTTCAATTTCAGCAGTCATGTCTCTTCTGACGGCAGGTAAAGCTATTTCAATTATATGGTATATTTGGGATCAAGATGCAGAGCAGCGCATGAGCTGCAGTGGTCAGCGACCCATAGCTGACTGCTGGCGTCAGGGCCAGCGAACCAGAGCTACCAAGACCCTTCTACACATCCACTCGGTGAACCTGGATAACAGGCTGCAGCAGGGAAGACTGACTAATGAGAAGGGACCGAAGATGTAATGCTAACCCGGTACTAAAAAAATGCTTGCTGAAGTCGGATGTGTTGGATCGAAAGGTGCAAATATCGCAGTAAAGCTGTAAACTACGACACAAAGCATTCCGTTCTCTGGACTACATTCTGTTACTTAAGCCCATTCAGGGTTTGGTAGCGGGAGATTGAGAATGAACGAAGTCAAGCCAAGCCAAGCCACATGGTATATTTTACGTGTGTTTTAAGAATTCTGACACAATCCTGCCTGCCTCGTTAATTACTATATCAACCATTTTTGCCTACCCAAAACACTACCTAACTTACCAAAGGTTCAGTAAGCCGCATGAAATCTAAATCTCAAAGGGACCTTCTTTGAATATCCTTCCATTATATGCAAGCGCATATCCCCCTGTCTTTATTCCGGGATTCCAAATAATACAGACAAGCGCAAATAGCATACGGGTGTAATAATTAATTAACATATGCTACAAAAGTGCACAAAAGATTAGGAGCAGACAAAGCAAACATGATCTGTATCAAAGCCCTTCATGTCCAACATGTACGGAGATGCTAATGTCCCTAGGCTCTGTAATGATTTATTTAGATACATTTTGGTTGCCACATGACAACGTAAAAAAAGTATACGTAAGTTCTATGGAGATGCCGTTAACCTCAGAGCTGGTACCTGCATCCTTAAGATCTTTTGAGGGGGGACGGATTGGGCTAGTGGTTAAGTGACACGACTCACAACCAGGAAGTACTGGGTTCGATCCCCATCACAGCACCGGTCGTTACCCCAGGAAAGCAAACCCTTAGAAAATGCAGGAGGAAGCAGGACATTACATAAAATGCATGCTGAAGTCGGATGCACTGGGCCGACTGCGCAAAATAAAAACCACAGTGACACCGCCTTGGGGATTAGGTAAATAAGACGAAAGGAAAAAAAAAAGGAAAAAAAAAGCCGCAAACGCTGTCATAGACGAGAGTTTAGAATTGAGAACAAAGCCTCTGGCTCCTAACAAGTATATCTCTTGTTCTTGCTAACTTAACAGAAGGACAGATGTCTGAATAAATGGTGCATGATACCAGATTGGACAGATGAAAACCCGCAGGCGAAAAGCGATAAGTCATCTCTAGAGGAATAAAACCTCTAGTTTTAAACCACATGTATGCTAGTGAAATTCATAGGCTAGGGAGAGTTCATTAGAATCAAAGTACTAGCAGAAAGCTGATGTGCCTGCCTGAAAGGCATAGACACCGAAGGTCAACAATGAAATTTGGCACATCATATTTTTAAATTAACAAGGAAAAAAAAGAGCGAAGGTAGAGGAAAGTATTTTAAAGGTAACGTGTCGGAACGCGCGAAGCAGAAAATAATTTTAAACTGAGTTCATATAGCGAACGAAGTATAGAATATTTTTTCATTGACGTCAAATTTCGAACGAAGTATAGAATATTTTTTCATTGACGTCAAATTTCGAACGAAGTATAGAATATTTTTTCATTGACGTCAAATTTCGAACGAAGTATAGAATATTTTTTCATTGACGTCAAATTTCGAACGAAGTATAGAATATTTTTTCATTGACGTCAAATTTCGAACGAAGAATAGCATATTATCAAATTGACGTGATATAGCGAACGAAGTATCGGCTATTTTTTAGTTGACCTAAGATAGCGAACAAGCTATTGGATATTTTTTATTGGTCTAAAATAGCGAACAAAGTATGGAATATTTTTTCATTGACGCCATATAGCGAACGAAAAATAGGTAAATTTTGTTGGTTGTAATTTGACGTTTCATAAATAACGAAGTATAGGATATTTTTATGTTGTCTTCATATAACGAGGTAGAAGATATTTTAATATCGATAGCGTATACACCTTTCGGTTGTTGTTGTTGTTGTTGTTGATGTTGAATTCCCACAATTAGTAGGATTATTCTTTTGTGCGAAGTGAAAAGACCGTTAAGTGACTGGTTGTAGAAGCATCATCGTGTGCGTGCCGATGAATGAAGAACAGCGTCCCCAGAAAAAAATAAATTCAGAATGAAATACTTTTCGTTTACGGTGAGACGTGTTTGTTACGTAAAGCGTTGCATAATTGGGTTGATAGATTTTCCCGATGACATTAAAAAATTTCTGATGAAACCCGACCTGGTCGTTGTGCTCAGGAAGCAACAGCAACATATGCGCGGCACGTTGGTGATTTGTTTGATGCTGACAGGCGATTAACGATAGACAGAGTAACAAATGGAACAAGGTGTTCGCATGGTTTAGCCTACAGCATAATGCACGATCGATTGAATTTCGGGAAGGTGGGCTAAAGGTCGGTTTCCTGAAAACTGAATGGTGATTACAAAATTAACCGAATGGGTCTGTCCTTGCAGCATCCGTATGCAGATGAAGGAGAATGCATGCTGGACAGGATTGTTACTGGAGATGAATCATGTGTGCAGCACTACGATTCAGAATAGAAGCGTGTTTCAATGCTAAGGAAACAACCTTCTACCATTAAATTCAAGGTTAGGCCCTCAGCAGGTAAGGTTATGCCTGCAGTATTTTGTATTTTCGTGGAGTGCTGTTTACTAATTTCCAGAAGAAATATGGCAATCTGAATGATGTACTAACCTGCGAAATTCTACTGATGCTTCAGGACGAAATTCGTAAAAAACTTTAGGTCTTCTGTTTCGATGAATACTGGTCCATCATGACAATGCCAGACCACATACGGCTCGATTAACCCAGCGAAAAAAATGACCAATCAGGGTGACATCTTCTTGACTTACAGTCCCGACTTAGCCTGAAGAGATTTTCACCTGTTTGGTGTAACCCTTTTCCTCTTCTGTGTGTGACCGCTGATATCAATGGAGCATACTGCACGTTTAACTCTCATTGTTTTTAGGCTGAAAGGAAATCGGAAAAAAGTTTCTAAATGAATGGTTTCAAAAGAGTCAACCATTTACTGAGGATCATTATCATCATGTAGCATGTCCTTTGTAGAACGTCGCTCCCATCACAGTCTGTCTGAAAGAAACTCGTTCCCTTGCCAAAACTCCAGCCTCCGCCACAGTCATACTCAGGCATTCCTGGATATCTTGGTGCCATCGTCTTCTTGGTCTACCACTTCCTCTTTTGTCTGGCACCATACCTTCCATCACTGTTCTCTCGAGACCGTTGTGTCTCTTGATGTGACCAACGTATTTGCATTTTCTAGCTAAATTGGAATTGATAAACCAGTTCTCCTCTATGCTCAACTCTTACCGAATGTCTACATTTGTTTTTTTCTCTGTGCAGGGTATTCTGAAAATCTTTCTGTAACATTTTGACTCGAAGGATTCGATTGTTTGGCTGGAAGTTTTGGTAATCGTCCATGCTTCGCAGCCATAAGCTGTCACAGGTAAAACACTGGCTCTCAAGACTTTTACTTTTATCATTTTGTTGGTGCTCTGCCATGATTTCTTCAGGTTGTTCAGTCTCCACATTGACATGGCTAGTCTTCTTCTGATTTCTTTCGAGCAGTCACCATTTTTGTCCATTCTGGAGTCCAGATATTCAAAATGTGTGACCTGATCTATTTCCTCACCACCCACTGTAAATTTATGCTGACATTGTGTTTTGTCGGTGGTCATTATTTTTGTTTTTTTAATGTTTATAAACAGGTGTTAATCTTTATTATGTCCATTTACGGCTGAAATTAGCTGCTCAAGCCCTTCTGCACTTCTTGATAGTATCACTGTGTCATTTGCGTAACGGAACTCTGGAATCTCGTACCCACCAATCGTAAATGGATGTAAACTTTGCAATAAAAAACAAATATGTGGCCTAAACGAGTCGTTCACCCAGCGGACTAATATCACAGTCAGACTCCGGACGCTAATCGAACCGAATATTTGATATTATTGTAAATTTATATCTCTCTTCTCAAGTCTATAGATATTATGTGCATGTAGGCCAAAACAATACAAGCACAGACAACCATCGTGAATTTCATCTGTAGTCATCGAGCAGGACGGACCAATTACTTCCCTTGTTTCCTATCCGTGCCAATTAGAGCTCAATTAATCGTAGGAAAAACTTGAATCATAAACGGAGAACCAAAATCCAGCCTCGTTCACAATGCTCGGGGATTCGTTTAGTTTGTTTCGTTTCTTGATGCCTAGTATTTTACATTTGAATTTAAAATCAACCTTACTTTGTAATGATACATAGAAGATTGAGATTTAAAACGCAGGAAACTATATGGACGGCAAGTATAAATCAAGAAATAAACACATACGTTCATGCATACACGCATACACGTATACACGCATACATACATACATTCATTCATACATACATACATTCAGTTACTTCTCGCTTAATATCAATTGTGCGTTTTGTGAAATAGGAAGTAATGTTGTTTGGTGTATGTTTTCTGTGGTCTGGTGTAAAAGTTTTCTGTAGTCTGGTGTATATGTTTTCTGTGGTCTGGTGTATATGTTTTCTTTTGTCTGGTGAATATGTTTTCTGTGGTCTGGTGTATATGTTTTCTGTCGTCTGGTGTATATGTTTTCTGTGGTCTGGTGTATATGGTTTCTTTTGTCTGGTGAATTTGTTTTCTGTGGTCTGGTATGTTTTCTTTTGTCTGGTGTATATGTTTTCTGTGGTCGGGTGTATATGTTTTATGTTGTCTAATGTAAATGTGTTTACTGAGCGCTTTTTCTGCACTTGTCTCTACTATTGTTGTTGTTACAAATGGCCGTTGAGAGACCACCAGGAGATTTTGGCTGCCTGTTTTTGCCTGTTTTAGGCCGATTTTCACCAGCTGACTGCGAGCCCTCAATGGTGAAGCATTTATTACTACACCAACAGGAATGCTTTTATAGTCAGTTTGTTGATGTTTTTGTTACCGATCCAGCAGCATCCATGCTCTTGCCCTTCGACCCAATGTTATTTAATGGTATCAGCACGTGTTTATCAGCTGTTGTATAGTGCCATATAAAATATTCAATTTATCTGGCAGTGGAGAAAGAAGCATTTCCTTAAAATCGTTGCGTGCTGAGCACTCAGCGAGATGATGATCAACGGTTTCATATCTTTCAAGATTGTGTTGTGGTTACATTCTGTTCAGAAACGCTTGTTAAGTGGGATGTGTTGGGCTCTCAGTCGGAAAATGGTACTCTAATCCTTCCTTGTGAGTTGATTTACACTGTCCTTTGGACTGGGGCTTGCCATGTGCCTTTAGATCTCTATCCCCGTGTTTCCCATGATCCATCTGTTCAGCAACATTTCTTGATGATCTGTTCAAAACTGCATGGTTTTGAGTCGTTATCGACTTCACGATGAAAAGACCAGATGAATCAAATATGGCCCCACAACAGATCATGTAGTTAGAGAAGAAGTTTTAGGTACTTATTTTCTTCTCGTATCTACTTTTTGTTTTTCAATTTGCTTGTATCTAATTATGAGCGCAAAATGTCTTGTGTTGAAGTTTTCAATTTGCTTGTGTCTAATTGTGAACGCAAAATGTACTGTGTTGAAGTTTTCAATTTGCTTGTGTCTAATTATGAGCGCAAAATGTTTTGTGTTGAAGTTTTCAATTTGCTTGTGTCTAATTGTGAGCGCAAAATGTACTGTGTTGTAGTTTTCAATTTGCTTGTGTCTAATTGTGAGCGCAAGATGTACTGTGTTGTAGTTTTCAATTTGCTTGTGTCTAATTGTGAGCGCAAGATGTCTTGAGTTGAAGTCTTCAATTTGACGTGAAAACTGTTCATTTCAACCAGACAGATTAGCTTCTAACCAAGCTTTTTAATTGGGCTCTCTGCTTAACTTTTGGCTAACTCTGCATAACCTCCAGCTGTCAACAGACGACCTATAAGATTGCAGTTAACTTTAATTCAGTTTTCCTTCTCATGGATGAATTATTAACTTCGGCTTAAGTGTTTCATCTACCAACACACTTCAAGTTTTAGTTCACCAAAGACTTTGACTTCCACTGTTTCTACTATTAGTAGAACAGTTCGTCTCCAGACAGCGAGAAGACAGGTTGTTGCTGTCAGAGGTTGTAACTTGTCCATTGTATTATTAGTTACATTGAAAGCTCATCCTAATCTCTGCCTCAAGGTAAGCATGAGGGGTCACTTCATTGCACCAAGTTTCATGTTCCACTTTCTACTTACATCCTTGGTCAGTTATATTCCCCAAAGCGTCGTCGGTTGCACTATGTCGGCCCAGTGGATTCGACTTTGGCAGGCATTTTATGTAAGGGTCTGCTTCTTCCTGCATTTTCTAAGGGTTTGCTTCAACGGGGTTAGCTTTGTCAGCTTGGCTTTGTTCGTTCTCAATCTCTCCCTACCAAACCCTGAAAAGGGCTTAAGTAGAAGAATGTAGTCCAGAGAATGGAATGCGCTGTGTCGTAGTTTGCAGCTTGACTGCGATATTTGCACCTTTCGGTCCAACACATCCGACTTCAGCAAGCCTTTCTTGTACCAGGCTAGCATTCCCTATTCGATCCCTTCTCCTTAGCCAGTCTGCCCTGCTGCAGCCTGTTACCCAGGATCACCGCGTGGAGGTGTAGAACGCTCTTGGCAGCTCTGGTTCGCTGGCCCTGACGCTAGCAGTCAGCTATGGGTCGCTGACCTGGCAGCTCATGCGCTGCTCAGCATCTTGATCCCACTTCCCCGGGGCAGCGGCCGGTGCTGTGATTTGAGAGCGAATCTAGCACCTTCGGTTTTTGAGCAGTGTCACTTAACCCCCAGCCCACGCCATCAGTGAGCGACAGAGAGGTCAGCGACCATCACGCCTGTTGGTGTCTTAACGTGCAAGCAGAAACTCTCTCCACTTCTCCCGGTCCTTCATAAGTCACCGCAGCTCTGATTCACGTACACTTTCAGCTTCCTTTCGGCTTTCATTACTGGGAGTCGTGCGAGCTTTGTACTCCAGTTGTGTATCCAGCAGTACTCCAGTTGTGTATCCAGCAGTACTCCAGGTGTGTATCTAGCAGTACTCCAGGTGTGTATCCAGCAGTACTCGAGATGTGTATCCAGCAGTACACTAGATGTGCATCCGGCAGTACTCCATATGTGTATCCATCAGTACTCCAGATGTGTATCCAGCAGTACACTAGATGTGCATCCGGCAGTACTCCATATTTGTATCCGGCAGTAATCTAGATGCGTATCCAGCAGTGCTCCAGATGCGTATCCAGCAGTACTCGAGATGTGTATCCAGCAGTACTCCAGATGTGTATCCAGCAGTACTCGAGATGTGTATCCAGCAGTACTCCAGATGTTTATGCAGCAGTACTCGAGATGTGTATCCAGCAGTACTCCAGATGTGTATCCAGCAGTACTCCAGATGCGTATCCAGCAGTACTCCAGATGCGTATCCAGCAGCACTCGAGATGTGTATCCAACAGAATTCAAGATGTGTATCCAGCAGTATTCCAGATGTTTATCCAACAGTAAATTTACATTGACAACAGTGTTGACCTTTTGCTAAAACCCCGGAACCTGAAGGGCTATTCTCAAACTTTCCCCTCATCAGTTATATGTCCAGCTTGTGTCATCCTTATATTAATATACGTTCCAGACAGTATTGATCACTGGAAGACGCAAGTCTCCCCCCCCCCCCTCTTTCTCTCTCCTCCCTTCTCCCATTCACCCGACGCCTCAAGGTGATAGCCTCATGGTGATGGAAGAGAGAGAGATAGAGAGAGAGAGAGAGATGGGGAGGGAGGCCTGTACTCTTTTTCGCATCTTAAACTTCCATATCAGAATCAGGTGCCTGTTTACAGATGCGTGAACTGGCGCTGGCCATGACGGGCACATGAACATGTCAGTTTTGTTGTCTGAATCGCATGTGCTCTAACTGCTGTGTCACCCGCACATCTGAGGAGGGAGTGAAAAAACCCTACAATTTCATCATTGTGAAACATGTTTTCGCCGAAATCCCCAAAGAATTCCGAAGATTGAACGGAGGAAGTGAAGAAGAATGGACAAATGAGGAAGGAGGATATAGTTGAAGCGGACAAGCATATGGGACGCGTTGCTAAGGGGCGAAAGAAGCGACGATAACTCTCGTGGGAGGCTACGATAACAGGGTAATTATTTTTCCTTGTTATAAATCTAATTATAATCTGACTTGAGCATGTGAAGGCGGAATGTGTAGGGTGGAGGAGGGAATGGTTCTGTTCCGTATTGTTTTTGTAATAGAGAGGAATTTCGTCTACAGAAGTTATTAATTAATGTATTTCTTTCTGAAATTGTATGACTAATTATATACTAACATAAAACGCTATGGGCAGTGAGAACGTTTGCGTCTCGCAGGAAAGGTGATGTGCTCAATCTTAGGCTGTAGGGAACTTCACTTTATATATCTGGGATACTGTCATGCAGTAAGAGAAGAGGAGGGCAAACTGCTTGGATCTCATACAATGAGACCTCTAACACATCATCTACAACGGCAGTCTTTACTGTATGATTATCTTTAGCTTTGGGAACCATCTTCAATAGTATCGCATTTCTCCATTCATGTTAGACATTCTTCTTTCTTTTTGTCATCTATATATCCATTGATATCGGCAAACCCTGATTCTGTGAGGTGTCTTTAACACTGTCTATGCATATTTGACTTGGTTCTGCTCTTGCTGTGAATCCCTGTTGTCTGGTTTTATAGACTGCCTGTCGGGTAGGTTTTAGAAATATTTTGTTGTTCAATACCCACAAAATAAATTGTAATGAGAGTTGTCAGTTGTTATATTTACTCGTCACTACTTTATTGCACAGAAACATGGACAATGAATAACAAGTTGGAAAAGAGTATTAGACCTTCGAAATGTGGGTTTATAGAAGATCTGGTCGCATCTCTTAGAAACAAGAAAACAAACGCAGAAGTATTGCAAAATATGGGGTTGAAAAGAGTATTAGACCTTCGAAATGTGGGTTTATAGAAGATCTGGTCGCATCTCTTAGAAACAAGAAAACAAACGCAGAAGTATTGCAAAATATGGGGTTGAAAAGAGTATTAGACCTTCGAAATGTGGGTTTATAGAAGATCTGGTCGCATCTCTTAGAAACAAGAAAACAAACGCAGAAGTATTGCAAAATATGGGGTTGAAAAGAGTATTAGACCTTCGAAATGTGGGTTTATAGAAGATCTGGTCGCATCTCTTAGAAACAAGAAATCAAACGCAGAAGTATTGCAAAATATGAGGGGGAGTGTGAAATGAGAATTAATGACCCAAATCAGAGCTAGACACTTAATTTATTTTGACCATATAACAAGACATACCTCCTTGTTGATGACCAAACTGGAGGGTAGGGTAGAAGGCAGTTGTTCAATGGGCAGACAACGTTATATGTGGGTGGATAACATCAGAAGATGGGCTGGAAAAAACATGTTAGATTGCATCATTAGAACAAGAGACAGTGCACGGGAGATCTATTGCAGCCGACTTTCGATGCGGAGATTTTTTATTTTCTAAGGGTTTGCTTCCCTGGGGTAAAGGCCGATGCTGTAATGGAGATCGAACCCAGCCCCTTCGGGCTGTGATCCGTGCCACTTAACCACTAGGCCACGCCGTCCCCCTGATGTGGAGATGGCGCTTGAACTGAACTGAAGTGAAAGTTATATTCCACGAAGCTACACTATTAAAAATTCCCCTGGAAACATTCGTATTGTTTTTATTAATATTATGAAATGCTTATAACATGATTTTGTTATCTTTACTTGTTTACATATTTACTAGCACACATGTCTTTACAACAATGAATAATGTACAGTTTAGAAACGTATCCCATATCAACAAACTATCAAATAAAATTCGTTTAACACCGATTCGCTTTACGATCGAATGTTTCATGAACGAAACCGTATCGTGACGGGAGATCCTACCGAACTAGGTGTATTCAAAAATGGACCTTCCTTAATTTTTTACCGCAGAAACAAATGACAAATGACGTATGTGTGTTTTCCTTTGACAGGGAAGTATAGGGGACTGTCATGCGCAGATGTGAATTTTTTCTCGTGCGCAGATTGCGTCAGTCACCCGTCGAGCTGTCATTCACCACGAAATAATGGACAGAATTGAGCAGCAGAGATGCATCACACTTTTCTTGTAGAGAAGTGAAAACACAAGTGAAAATAATTAGGAAAATTCAACAGACTTTCGGTGACGATGTCCCGAGCATCACACAAATTAACGAGTGGCACAATCCCTTCAAAGATGGCCGCACATCGTTGGAGAGCATATCCTGTCTCGGTAAGCCCCCAATAAGCTGAAATCATGAAGTCATTGACCAAGTATGGACCATGGTCTTACAGAACCATAGTGTTATCCTCCAAGACATTGCAAATGAGGTGGGGATAAGCATTGGTTCGGTACATTCTATTTTATGCGAGGATTTCGCTAGACCGAGAATGTCCCGAAATTCGTGTCAAAGCTGCTAACGAGGGACCAGACGCAACTCCGTCTGGAAGATTCCCAGGACAAGCTGGGCTACGCAAATAGCGACACTGGCTTCCTGAACGGTAAGAACAATGGTTATGAGCCGTGGGTTTATGGGTACGACCGGGAAACAAAGCTGCAGTCATCACAGTGGAGATTTTCATCATAGCAGAGGCCGAACAAAGCGAAACAGGGACGCAGAAATGTCCAAGTTATTGTTTCCGTTTTCCTTGATCCTCGTGGCGTTGTGCATCACGAGTACGGACAACAAAGGCCAACACATTACCAAAGAGTACGAGCTGGAGGCCATCCTTCTTCTTCTTCTTCATCCTACGCAGTCAGACAGCAACCATTATTGTTTCGAAAAAAGCAGCGGTCATCCTGAGGCTGTCGACACTGCCATAGAGCTTGTCTAGTGTTGCCACTGGTGATGGCCACATCTGCTCTCTCTGATCCTCGTATGTCGGGCAGTTTTGCAGCAGATGCTCAGCGGTCATTTTATCAGTACCACACGGGCATTCGTCCGTGCCACCTATCTTCAATTTGTTGAATAGGTGGTACCTAAGTCTATTGTGGCTAGTGCGAAGTCTGAAGTCCACGACCTGCTCTCTTCTGTTCAACTGGTAATAGGCATCGTTTTTGGTGTAGCCAGTATGTTCGGTTTCCCATTTGGTCATGTATCTAGCTCTAATAAGCCGTTTTGACTCTTCGTATGTCATACTAGTATCTGGTTGTGGTAGTTTTGCACCTTCTTTTGCCAGTCTGTCTGCCTTCTCGTTGTCTTGGATGTTGCAGTGAGATGGAACCCACTGCACCACTATCCTTTTTGGTAGGGCCTGCTGGCATAGTTGACAGAGTACTGCTCTTAAATCATTAAGTTCAGTATTTTTCTATCTTTTTAGTACTGTGACTACGGCCAGTGCATCTGTAAGCAGGACTATGTGGCTTTCATTCCTTTTACCTGTCACCATTTCTTCCACTGCCGCCCTCAGTGCCTCTGCCTCCGCTCTGAAATTGCTTGTGTATTTTCCAGTAGCGAATGACAGTGTTATTTTTCTGCCATTTGGTAGGTTCAGAAATGCTCCTGCCCCTCCGTTCTGTGTTGTATTTGTTACGGAACCGTCGGTGTATGCATGGGTCCAGTCCATGCTTGGGTAGTTTTCCGTTATGAAGCTTAGGGTAGTATCTCTCCTTTCTTTTTCAGTCTGGCAGTTTTTGTTTCCAATACCTGGTATATTTTCTACCACCTCTGGAAATATATCCGTCGCTTTCTTGATGCTGTTTGATGCAAACGATCAGACTTGTGGACAACGGGAACTTGGCAGCTCCATTCTTCTAATTTTTTTTTGTGCGTTTCTTTATTTCTCTATTCCCCAAGGCGGTGTGCGTTGCACTACGGTTTTTATTTTGTGCCTGTTGGCCCAGTGCAGCCGACTTCAGCTCACATTTTATGTAAAGTTCTGCTTCTTCCTGCTCTTTCTAAGGGTTTGCTTCCCCGGGGTAACGACCGGTGCTGTGATGGTGATCGAACCCAGCACCTTCGGATGTAGCCGTGTCACTTTATCACTATCCCACGCCGTCCCTTCTTCGCATTTGATTCAGATATCTTGGCCAAACAGAACGTTCCGCTGGTTCGTATGGCCTGAGACATGCTTCCATTCTATTTTTGGCTATTCCCCGAGCTGGTAATTCCGCTGAAAGTGACCCGATTTGAGTCACGAGAAGACATTCCAAAAGAGGTCTTCCTGAAATGATAGTAACAGTGACAGGACTGCTGGGAGAAGTGTATAGAGTTCCTAGGAGAGTACTTTGAAAGGGGTTATGGTTTTAACCCTCTATGCTAGTAATTGTATTTTTCCGGCCCTGAAGTCGGATACTTTTTGAACGCACCTAGAATGTAACATTTTGCATTTCTTCATATTCCAATCTTTATTTTTTTGTTACATTGTACGTGCATAGACCGAGTGGTCTGCCGGGGTCCTTGTATACGACAAGGACAAGAATAGCACCACTGCCCCACAGAGGTGACTTACTGTGTAACATGGCATAACACCAGTCATTGTTAGGTGGTTTGTTAAGAGTAGCATATATGGCGCTTAACATACTGCGGGTATACTTTGCTCTAGTGTTTGAGTCTGTTAAAATGGACTCACACATCAGTTAACCACCCTCCGCTGCACTTGTTCCACCGCAGCAGAGTAATAAGCCGCTGGAGCCTAGCCTACAAACCCTCCTTCCGTCTACATCCTGCTTATAACAAAGATGGAGCCTGCACAAGGACCTCAGCCTCTGTAGGAGTACAGGTCGACTAAGACTAAGACTAAGACGTGCTTAAGCATTGAAATCCAATAATTTATAAAATATGGCAAGTTTGCGACCTTCCTTTCTCTCTCTCTCTCTCTCTTTCTCTCTCTCTCTCTCTCTTTATCTCTCTGTCTTTCTCTCTTTATCTTTCTTTCTCTCTATGTCTGTCTGTCAATAGCAGGATAGCTCTTTCCCTGGCTCACTAGCACCAGTGAATCACATTACATCGTCAATACGTTGTTTAAGGTTGAACTCACCTTTCTGGAATATCATAGAGTGTCAGGTAACACGAAGGCAACTCTACAACCAAACACTTTAATCACATGTTTTTAATTCCTGGAATTCGTCCAAGAGAAGATTAGTTTTCCTGGAAATAAGAATTAGTTTGACGGTTCGAGTCAAGTAACCAATGTCTGTAACTTTCTAACAGAGTCTGTGTGTCAATCAGACAATACACGTTTGGGGCTGGAAATACTAGTGAGGGCCAGTCACATTTTTTTCATCTTCCATTATATTTCCTTTGAGCTAGAGTAAAAAAAGTAATCACTGAAGTTTTCTTATTTGTGTTATGTTCATTGTTTAGGTATTTACCCCTTTGAGTCGAGGCACTTCAATTTGCAACCACAGACCGAGTCGTTACGGTTATTATAGATCATATATATCATCTTGAGCATGAGTTGCAGCCAGTGTCGAATTAGGGAACGTTGTTTTTGTTGTTGTTGTTGTCGATGTTCTTAAATGGGTTAGTTTACTCTTTTGTGCGTCCCGAAAAGGGCGTTAAATGACGGGTTGTAGTAGCTTTCCTGACATCCCGAGCGTGCTGATGAAAGTGGACCATGGTGGGGGTTGCGCATTTGATGTCACGAAATGTTGTCATTGTTTTATCCCTCCTCCCCCCTCCCCACCAGGCAACCACAGAAGCCTGCTGGATGTGACTAGTCTTAAAAAACCCCGCCGATAAACAATTCATTTTTCTAAAATAAAAATCGGTAAATTCAACGTAAATGTGGTAACTATTCATAATAAACATTGTTAACATGAAAAATAATATGTAATTAATTTGATATTTATTTGGACTACTTACTCGTTCATCGATTATTAATATAATGCGTTACTACATTCTCTCTTGTGATGCATGCGGCATACTCCAGCTAATGTATGACGGGAGTAGGAAGTGAACTGGTCGTGAACAAAATGTCACAGAACTCACGCCGTTTTGGAACTTCCTACTCCACTCATGTACTTGTTAGAGTGAATGGCATACATCACCGTACTGGACCATCTTTCGCTGATGAATTTCTATAGGTTCGCTGCTATAAAAGAAAAACGGATAACAGAATGCTGCTCTTCTTTGTTTCGTGTCAATCGTGGGACGATAATCTTTTAACTGCAATTGTGACTTCAAGTTATTCGTCTGCTCGTGATGGCACATGCAAGACACTTTTGACATCCTTAGCAACCATGTTCACAAGTTACAATACAACGGCATGGTTTTTTCGAATTTCTGTCCCATTTTTAAGGTTTTCATTTGAAGATCCTCTCCTAGATTCGAAACATCCACGGGGAAAGCTTTTGTTGTCTAAATTCATCGGTACAATGGTTTTTGTCTTTAGCGGTACAATGGTTTTTGTCTTCAGCGGTACAATGGTTGTTGTCTTTAACTCATTATATAGTTTCGGTATTCATTTATTTCTTAAACTTTTCGAGAAAACCTAAAAGAATATCCCCAGTCCCTCTCCTCTTTAGAGTGTTGTGTGAAAGCAAATCTGGAAAGAATTGGTTCTATAAATAGTCTATTCCTTCGTCTTCTATTTCTTCTTCTTGTCATCTTAACCACATTTATTTGCTTCATTACAAGTAGTGTATGGCCATCTACTTCTTCTTGTGATTGCTTCGATTAATACACTTTTGGGTGAGATCCCTGGATGAAGCCGATCGTTGTCGTGCACTGCACGTTTAAGCTCCGAACAGCTTTGAGTTTATTGTTGAAAATGTATCTCCTTTAACAGACCATACAGGGGACAGTCCTGTAAAACTTGCTCAGCATTTTGTTCGCTTAGTCCCGATAGCCACAATTGTGAAGAAATAGTCGAAGCTCGTAAATGTGTTTTTTGTAGTATGTCGTGATTGGAGGTCTGTCTGAGGCAGCGTTTCTCAACCGGGATCCCTAAGGTTCCTGAGACATCGTTAGGAGTTCCGTGAGAGATAGCAATGAATATATTAATTATATGTGTTTTTTAGTCATTTCAGCGTTTAATTTTTTATTCGCAATTTTACTGTACAAGAACGACATATTCTTGGAAAATTCTTGGATATTATAATAACCTTCAACCTTAGAAGTAAAATCGGCCCTGAATTAAGTAATCTGTGTACCAAAAGTCAAGCACAGGTTTCACATGATAATAGTAAATTTGGTTATCTAAATTAGCTCCAAAAATAATATTTCACTGACACATATTTGTTTATTTGATAATTGGCCTTGATTTATCGTATGTCTTTTCAGCATGATCAGAAAACGATTCAGTTATTGAAGTCATTATTTTCTGTTTTCGTTCTCTTTATGTGTTATATAAAATCTTGGTTATCTATGTGTGTGTTTACAGTTAAAGGGTTAATTTTTATATTCTTTGAACCTTTGATTTCCTTTTTTGTTGGTATTGTCAATAAACTGGAAAAAAACGTGCTATTGTTCGCCTAAACCAGCTATCAGAAACATTTTATGTTTTTTTATGAACTTAAAGTTTATAAAAGAGAATTTAAATATTTTAATAAAGATATATGATAAAGGGTATGCAGAGTTTCCCTGATATATTAATATTATTTCAAGGGCTCTGCAATGATCAAAAGGTTGAGAAACGCTGGTCTGCGATATCTGACGTCACCAGATATATTGTCCTGCATTGGGATTATTGTGTTAAGTCCATATTATTTTAGACCAACCGGAACGCTAGGAGTCATGAGGTCAGGATCACGAATTTGGGTAACAGCTGATTATTATAACTTAAACTTACGACTTTATGCTGGTTTAGAAGACTCTGCAACGTTTGTAAACAACCAGTTCATTTTATAATCACTTGATCTGAAAATACCTATGAGTATCCAATATATTCTTGAATGCATTAATTGACCTGCTTTCACCATTTCCTGTGGTGAGGCATTCCAAGTATTCACCACTCTCTGACTTCCAAAATATTTCGTGGTATCTAATCTGGACCTTTCATTAATTAATTTGTGGCTGTGCCCTCTTGTTCTTATAGGCGGCTGTAGCTGTGCCCTCTTGTTCTTATAGGTGGCTGTAGCTGTGCCCTCTTGTTCTTATAGGCGGCTGTATTTTGAAAAGCTTGCTATAGTCTAATTTATCCTTTCCATTGACTATCTCTTATAAACCTATATTAAATCGCCTTGAAGTCTTCTCTTTTATAGATAACGCAGGTAGGTTTTTCTGAGCCTTTCCTCGTAACTATAATTCTGGAAACTAACCATTAGGTTTGTCGCTGTTCTTTGTATCCTTTCCAGCATGTTTATATCTCCTCTAAGATACGAACTTCACACCTGTACACAGTGCGATCACTTTGCTCACTCGTGGATCGACATGTTCGCAGAACATTCAGTTCTGCATTTTTCTCTTCCCTGCAAGGGCACATGTCACTGCCTCCGAATTAGACTATGTTGAACAGATGTTGTCTGAGTCTCTGCGGGGACCGGATGAGTCTCTGGCAGTGTTCGTTGTTCTCCTTCCAGTCTTACGGTTACCTGCTGACCACGCAAACCACTGACGGGACCCATTCATGTAGTCAAATCTCTTAGCAAAAAGATCATCACTTCCAGAGCCACTGTGTTTTTACCGTGAACTACGCATGTCAGAGATTAGCTCATGCTGGTCTCTTGTCCAGATCTCGTTAGCATTATCATGGCTCTCCAGCAACTACCGCGAGATTGTACAGTGCTCGCGCTCAGGGCGACTATTCTACATTTTGCAGTTGAGGATTATTGTCCCAGATCCTTAAATTTTAGCCCGAGGCTTAGTACTTCATCAGTACCCTCCCCCTTTGTTACAAAGACCAGCTCGAGAAGGATGAAGCTGTTCGCCACAGACAACGGTATTCACGCATGAGAGGCGACGACAGATCAAGAGTCTACATCGGCCAATTACAAAATCTAGGCTGCAGCATGTGAAGTCTTCAACTAGTTTTTGTGACAAATCAAGCTTGGCCACTGTTAGAAAGGAAGTTGAATTGTTTCTTTTTGGAACTATGATAATGTCCCGAGTGCAAGTACTTAAGACATTTTCGGCGAGGAGGTTGTTGTGACTGATGGCGTTTAGGGAACGGCAATCGTGATTCTCAGACACTGGTTGCAAATTTATAGCTTTATAGGAATGAGAGACGGAATACGGTGACGTTGTCAGCATCACTGATAAAGAGTGAATGGTAAACAAATTAATTGTATTACAGTTCAGTTAAAAAAATACGTCTTTCTCTTCGTTCGCTTTCATGCAACAACTGTGTGTGTGTTTAGGTGGGTGTGTGTTGGGGTGGATGTGCTGTGGGGGTGGGGCGGGGGGCGTAGCGGATGTCTACATCATCATCATCATGTAGCATGCCTTTGCTAAAGGTTGCTCTCTCAACAGCCGATCTGTACAACTATCGATCTCTAGCCTGAACTCCCGCATCTGTCGTTGTCATCTTCAGGACCTCCGTGATGTCTTATGTCCATCATCTGCTCGGTCTGCCCCTGTCCCACTTTCCAGGCACCATACCCTACGGTATCATTCTCTTTAGGCCATTATAGCGTTTGATGTTCGAAAAGTATTTTAGTTCTCTAGTCAAGATATAGTTTACTAGTCAATCTTTTAGGAAATCTGCATTTCCTTTTTCGTCATCCATGGTATTTTGAGCACATTCCTGTAGCATTTTAGTTCAAAAGACTAAATCCTTTTCTTAAGTGGCTATGTGGTGGTCCACGTTTCAGATCCGTACGTTGCCACCGGGAAGATGCAAGTTCGTAGGATTGTTATTTTCATCATCTTATTAGTGTTCTACCACAAATGTATCCTTCTTGTCAACCTTAGCATCATCGCAGCCATCCTCTGTTGTTGTTTATAATTGAGCTGAGTTAGTCACAACTTTCTAAATAACGTGTTGTTCCTGGATAATTTTCGGTTTGGTTTTTGCCTTATCTGTGTTCATTAGCTTAGTTTTACTTATATCCAGGTATAGATTTTGGTCTTCGCTGTTTTGTTTTAGAATCATATGTTCCAACCCCGCAACTCTCTTTAAGAGAATACATGTGCCATCTGCATATCAGAGTTCTGATATTGCTACATTATGTCTGCATGCCCATATAATGCGTATACAGGGAGTCAGTCTTAAACTCGTTGAATCTCCTTAAAGGTTGCAGGAAATGGTGCTAGCAAGACTATATGTAAGTCAGGTAACCATTTTTACATGGATCTACTTGAGCCTGTAGATAACGAGGCTCTAGCCCAGCACCTTTAACATAAAAAGTAATCACCTCGAATCCGATGAAGAATATCAATATATTCTTTTTCTTCTTCTTCGTTCATTCTCAATCTCCCGCTACCAAGCTCCGAAAAAAGCTTTGCAAGTAGCGGAATGTAGTTCAGATAACGGAATACGTTGTGTCGTGGTTCACAGTTTGACTGCGATATTTGCACCTTTCGGTCCAACACATCCGACTTCAGCAATCATTTTTGAGTACCGGGTTGCCCTCCCTCTTCGATCCCTTATTCTTAGCCAGTCTGCTCTGTTGCGGTTTGTTATCCAGGATCACAGCGTGGAGGTATAGAAGGGTCTTGGCAGCTCTGGTTCGCTGACCCTGACACTAGCAGTCAGCTATGGGTAGCTGACCGCTGGAGTTTATGCGCTGCTCAGCGTCTTGATCCCATATCAATATATGATAAGTAAATAGTTCTAGAAATTACTGTCACTACCTATTTCTAAAACAGGCTAATGCGTAGATTAATGTCTTTTCCATATAGGTCTTTTCTTTGAGGTACTCAATTACCTGTTTGAGGTACTCAATTACTTGTTTGAGGTACTCAATTACCTGTCCATGCTGGTTATATCAAATGCTTTACTGAAGTCTATGAAACCCATACTGATAATGTATGGAGACCCTGAAAAAAACGGTATAATTTATTAAGGAACAGGGATCCCTAGTCGAAATGAGCGATGATCGAAGAAGAAGAAAAATAAAAAGAAGAATATCAATATAGGATGAGTAATTTATTCTTGAAATTACTGGAACTGCCTATATCCAATACAGGCTAATGAGCAGAAAAATGCCTTTTCCATCTAGTTCCATTTCTTTGAGGTACTCAATTACTTTTTCATGCTTATTCTGTCAAATGCTTTACTGTAGTCTATGAAGCACATGTTGATAATGTATTGTACCTATAAATATGTTTTTTACGAAAATTCTCAACCAAAGTATTGCTTCTCTATTTTCATTGTTCTTTCAAAACCCAAACTGCTCTTCATCTGCTTTACAGTATATTTTATTTTCAATTAGATCCTGTATAGTCTGTAAGAGTTTCTTAGGAATGTGATTCATCATGCTGATTGTTTTATAATTTGTACAATTCACTTCTTGGGATGTTTAAGGCATTGTGCCCAAGAGTGGCCTCATTAAGTTCATATAAGGCTATATAGACCATCAAAGAAGATCGACATTCTGTCTGAGTTCCTAGTAGACCAGTACTTCTACTGGGTCAAATCCCCATGTGCAAGTCTCAGCTCTGGTATGAGCTGGATGTAGCCGAAGGCTGGATGTAGCTGGGAGGAAGATTTTCTGCTTAGCTAGGTAGGCTCGAGCAGCTTATTACTCCGCTTTGTTGGGACAAGTGCCGCGGAGGGTGGATAACCGATGTGCGAGTTAATTGTAGTAGACTCAAACACTAGCGCATAGTAGACCCGCAGTCTGTTTGGCGCCATCAATGCAGCTCTTAACAAACCACCTAACCATGTCCGATGTTACGCCATGTCACACAGTTAGTCGCCTCTTACGACATACTCTCTGTGGCAGCAGAGGTATTATTCTTGTTCTTGCCATACACAAAGACCTCGGCAGACCACTCGACACGCAGCAGTAAGTTGCGGTGCAAGTATTGCTATGTAAGACTGTGCTCAATATTACCTTGTTTGTCAGTCCTGGTTGGCGTTCAGTATTACTGCAGACACACTTCAACTGATTAGTTTACCACGGTTATAAAGTTTAAATATGAAGGAAGCTACAACAAGGAGATCATTAGAGAGCGCGGAAGAGGGCCCCAAGTTTTCTCGTGGAATATTGTTCAAATGCATTGATGTGGAACCCAAAGTTTGAGGGCTGACCCCGAGAAGACAGTACACGACATTATTTGTGTTGGGCTCCTTGAGTTTGCTGCTTCTTTTTTTTTTTAATTGGACATATCTTTTCAAAGCAGACACAGCGTTCGTGGGTTATATTGGGGAGTATGTCAAATAATAGTTGACATTTTTGGGGGCCTTTATATAGTGTGTGTGAGTGTATTTTGTGAGTGAGTGTAATTGTGTGTGCATGCGTGCGTGTGTGTGTGTTTGTATGTATTGCTTTCTGGTTGTTTGTGTGTATGTGTGTATCTTTGTGTCTGGTTGTTTGTATGTGTGTGTCTGGTTGTTTGTATATGTGTGTATGTGTATATCTGGTTGTTTATATACGTGTGTATGTGTGTGTCTGGTTGTTTGTATATGTGTGTATCTTTGTGTGTGGTTGTTTGTATATGTGTGTTTCTGTGTGTCTGGTTGTTTATTTATGTGTGTACCTGTGCGTCTGGCTGTTTATATATGTATGTATCTGGTTGTTTATATATGTGTGTATCTGTGTGTTTGTTTGTTTGTATATTTGTGTATCTGTGTGTCTGGTTGTTTGTATATGTGTGTATCTGTGTGTATCTGTGTGTCTGGTTGTTTGTATATACTTGTGAGTATATTGTGTAATTGTGGTTGTCTGTGTGTGTTTATTTTGTTAAGTGTGTGTCTGATTGTTTGTGTGTATTTATTTGTTTCTTGTTGTGTGTATGCATGTGTGCGTGATAATGTATGTGGTTATGTGTGTACGTGAATATTTGAAAAAAGAGCCGCAAAGATGGCGCCTTCCGCCTGCGGGTCTACATTGCTCTGGTGTTTTAATATATTATGGATACGTCAGGTCACGGATTTTCCTGGAGTTCACACTAGTTGACGGCGTACACATGTGTTCACGGAAAGGTGTTGTTATTTTCTATTTGGACTGGTTAATTTGTTGTTTTGTGTGTGTGTGTGTGTGTTTTCTTCTCTTCAATTATCCTGGCCTGTAAATCGACTGTATGAATTAGCACTAGGCTTAAACCTGTGTCGTATTTTCAGGGTCTAGTTCACACGGCTGAACTTCACGAGATTGGAGCCCTTCGCTCTAGATGCATAGTCTCGGTATTGGTGCGACTGTGTGATTTAGACACGACTATAATGGACTAGAACACGGCCCGAGTGAGATGCCAAACACACCGCTCACACGCTGAGGGAACTCCCTACGACCTCCTGCTGTTATTTTACAGGAAGGACACAACGATAGATGGTATCTTCCCCCCCCCCCCTTCTGCTGGCTTGTGGGATAGCTGTTTACGGGAAAGGCTTCGGAAGTAAACCCCGAGGACAAATCTGCATCCTGTGGTTATTTTCAGTCGTCTCGATGAAATCTTGCCACTGGTCAAAAGTAGTTCAGGGCCAGAGAGTGGGGTTGACAAAAGGCGCAGTTTCTTCCTCACTTTATTTAAAATCACACTGCAAATAACCCTTTTCAGCAGACACGACAAGAGCAAAGATTGTCCACACGACTGAACAAAGAGAGTGGTCTTTATCACATATGATGCACGAACATCAGACATGTATATGTTAACATATCACTAGTAAATAATATAAAAAACCACCAACTTTTCTTTAGAGCTGAACTTTCTTTTGGTGAAGGCACGTTGTCGTCAACCACAGGCAGTTCGTTTGGTTATAGCAAGCTCGTGAGACATTTACAAATAGAATGTTTCAAAAACTAAATTTCAGAGAAAAATAGGACTTCGCTCATGGAAGGGGTTACGATCACGATAACGTCATGAGCAGGTGAAACATACTGATCAGGTACCCACTTCACGTCTGGATCAGTTGAAATACCCTCTTAAAGATTCCACCTCACGTCTGGGTCAGGTGAAATAAACTGATCAGGTAGAGCCAGCTCTCGTCTGGGTCAGGTGAAACATACTGATTAAGAACCCACCTCACGCCTCGGTCAGGTGAAACATACTGATTAAGAACCCACCTCAAGTCTGGGTCAGGTGAAACATGTTAAGAATCCACCTCACACTGGGTCAGGTGAAACATACTGATCAGGTACCCATTTCATGACTGGATCAGGTGAAAAATACTGATCAAAAATCTATCTAACGTTAGGGGCAGGTGAAACATACTGATCAAGCACCCACCTCAAGTCTGGGTCAGGTGAAACATGTTAAGAATCCACCTCACACCGGGTCAGGTGAAACATACTGATCAGGTACCCATTTCATGTCTGGATCAGGTGAAAAATACTGATCAAAAATCTATCTAACGTTAGGGGCAGGTGAAACATACTGATCAAGCACCCACCTCAAGTCTGGGTCAGGTGAAACATTTTAAGAATCCACCTCACACTGGGTCAGGTGAAACATACTGATCAAGCACCCATTTAACGCCAGGATCAGGTAAAACAAACTGATCAAGACCTCACCTCACATCCTTGTTTATGCTGATCTAAACAGGCCCAGTCACAACAGTCTAGCCAACGAGGTGGGATAATCGCTATAATCCACATAGTGATGAGCTCACTGCGTTGCACGTTATTGCACTAAAAGCTAGAAAGACCCCAGTTGACCTTTTCAAATACACCTCCAAATGTAATAAGAGCCACTGTAACCCAACCCCAAACAAAAGTCGTTTTTTCGACAACTGAACAATAAATTGGATACGCATAGATTTTAGAGCAATGTAATATAAATGAAACTGGTTGTATACAGACTCTGCAGAGTCTTATAAACGTTAAAGACGTTAAGTTAAGTTAACACAGCACGAATAGATACGAACAACAGCACCAACATGACCAAATTGACTGTGTTACCGGAGGCTGAAAGAAAGGCGATTGAAGGTGGAAAGAAGGGAGGGGCGGTCTAGATCATGGGATTGTAACTCCATTTCACAAAAGACAACAAGGGAGGATTGGGCATGGAGCCGTAACCTCATCATCATCTAGTTTTAAGATCTGTTAGGAGGTTGTAAAATGAAGTCTCTATATTCTACTCTATGATCTCCAGCTTCATATCAACATAGGTTCGAACCCTGATATAATTGCATATATGGGATCTAAATGCGAGTTTTGCTTTCCCCTCTCCCCTACCTTTCTCTTTTCTCTTGGATTTGGCCTCGCAATACCCCGCACCTTCTATAATAGACCTTCACGAAACATATAGTTTCCCAGCCAAGGTTGTTGTATTATTTTCATATTTGTCTGAGTTAACCTACCTACGGGAATACATTGTCATTGTGTTTTGTTTTTGTGAAACTCATTCTTTCCATTCTAAAGAAATACCGCATTCCAAACGTTTCTAAGTTTTTTTTTCAACTTTCTTTGTTAGATTCTATGTTTCAGTGTTACAACGAGAATGGACAAACGTGGGATGTGATTATGTGTTTCCTTAGTGTAATCGTGCTGTTTTTTGTGGCCAACAGTTTCTGTTTTAGAAACTGCAAATGACAAGACGAGATGGTGAAGATCTCTAAACTCCATGACAGAAGAAGTATCACAAAGTCATGTCATCTACACTCCATGGTAGAAGAGGAGTCACAAAGTCATGTGAAGTCATCTACACTCTATGGTAGAAGAGGAGCACTAAGTCATGTGAAGTCATCTACACTCTATGGTAGAAGAGGAGCACTAAGTCATGTGAAGTCATCTACACTCTATGGTAGAAGAGGAGCACTAAGTCATGTGAAGTCATCTACACTCTATGGTAGAAGAGGAGCACTAAGTCATGTGAAGTCATCTACACTCTATGGTAGAAGAGGAGCACTAAGTCATGTGAAGTCATATACACTCTATAGTTGAAGAGGAGCGACTGAGTTAAGTCATCTACAACCCATATTAGAAGAGGAGCGATTGAGTCAAGTCATCTACAACCCACGCTAAAAGAGGAGCGAATGAGTCAAGTTATCTACAACCCATGTTAGAAGAGGAGTGAAAGAGTCAAGTCATCTACAACCCATTTTAGAAGAGGAGTGAAAGAGTCAAGTCATCTACAACCCATGTTAGAAGAGGAGTGAAAGAGTCAAGTCATCTACAACCCATGTTAGAAGAGGAGCGAATGAGTCAAGTTATCTACAACCCTTGTTAGAAGAGGAGTGAAAGAGTCAAGTCATCTACAACCCATGTTAGAAGAGGAGTGAAAGAGTCAAGTCATCTACAACCCATGTTAGAAAAGGAGCGAATGAGTCAAGTCATCTACAACCCATGTTAGAAGAGGAGCGAATGAGTCAAGTCATCTACAACCCATGTTAGAAGATGAGTGAAAGAGTCAAGTTATCTACAACCCATGTTAGAAGAGGAGTGAAAGAGTCAAGTCATCTACAACCCATGTTAGAAGAGGAGCGAATGAGTCAAGTCATCTACAACCCATGTTAGAAGAGGAGCGACTGAGTCAAGTCATCTACAACCCATGTTAGAAGAGGAGCGAATGAGTTAAGTCATCTACAACCCATATTAGAAGAGGAGCGAATCAGTCAAGTCATCTACAACCCATGTTAGAAGAGGAGCGAATGAGTCAAGTCATCTAAAACCCATGTTAGAAGAGGAGTGAAAGAGTCAAGTCATCTACAACCCATGTTAGAAGAGGAGCGAATGAGTCAAGTCATCTACAACCCATATTAGAAAAGGAACGACTGAGTCAAGTCATCTACAACACATTTTAGAAGAGGAGTGACTGAGTCAAGTCATCTACAACTCATGTTAGTAGAGGAGCGACTGAGTCAAGTCATCTACAACCCATGTTAGAAGAGGAGCAGCTGAGTCAAGTCATCTACAACCCATGTTAGAAGAGGAGCAGCTGAGTCAAGTCATCTACAACCCATGTTAGAAGAGGAGCAGCTGAGTCAAGTCATCTACAACCCATGTTAGAAGAGGAGCAGCTGAGTCAAGTCATCTACAACCCATGTTAGAAGAGGAGCAGCTGAGTCAAGTCATCTACAACCCATGTTAGAAGAGGAGCAGCTGAGTCAAGTCATCTACAACCCATGTTAGAAGAGGAGCAGCTGAGTCAAGTCCTTAATCTAGTTAAAGGGAAGCAAAGCATAACGTTGACGTCAGTTTAAATATTCTGACGTCACGTCATGCTTGAAGACAGATGATGTGTTATAGCATCCTCATCATCTCGGTGGGGATCTACACTGTGATCAAAGTAGCTCTGAGGTCAACTAGAAGCCTGGCATTGCACTACAGGAGAGCTCAAATTTTCCCATTTTCAATGTATAAGAAGAGCCAATATAATCTCCTACCAGAGAAACATTAATAGTGAAGCATTCAGAATGAGCAGTTAAGAACAACAAACAACAACAACAATCACAAAGACAGTGTCCGCGAAGTTAATAAAATGGAAGTAAAATGCTTAAAATAATTATTCCTTCTTACTCGATGCAATAACGTACACAGGCTCAGTATTGCGACCAGTTTGTCTCTATTTTTACACACAGTTGGTTTCTATAGCACTTTGCTTTCTATGATAGGGTTGTCAGTGGTACGTACAACCATTCTTAGTCGTGTATTGAGGCATGCATGTTTGTCTCTATTTTTACACACAGTTGGTTTCTATAGCACTTTTCTTTCTATGATAGGGTTGTCAGTAGTACGTACAAGCCTGGGGTCTCACTTTGGGGGCCACTCTTCCCCTTCTCTCTCTCCTCTCACCTCACTCTGTTTCATTTGACTCTGTCCTACAGTCACACCCTTGCACAACTTTCACACGCGCCCTCGTGGTAAAGCCCTTCCATTGGACTTTGGTTGGGCTAGCTTCTGAGGGCGCACAAACCTAGCATAGGTACATACAGATGCACACATGCATCCAAGCACTGGTTTATGCGTCCTGATATCGCCTAATGGACTACGGTCTGGGGTGGAAAAGTGCGCGCCTCCGCCAGTAGAAACTAGTGAGGCAAACATCTAATCAACATAAAAAAAGTACGTACAACCATTCTTAGTCGTGTATTGAGGCACGCATGTTTGGAAGTATTGATTTTAGTCATATCGTTTCCAAATGTAGGCTTCGGCAGGTCTACACAAAGGGTCTACGTTGCTAACCCATAATTTTGTATAGACTAACGAGAGAAACTATTTCCCCTCGTTTGAAACGCTTTAGAAATGTGATAATTCATTATCATTCAGCCCAGCGAGGTTAAGGTCAGAAACGCAAGCAGATCGTTGCCCAGAGGCGTGTCTCCCGGGTCAGTTACCCATCGCTGAGATTTAACAAGCAGGGGGGGTATTTGATTCCTCAAAAACTGACAAACTCTTTCGTTGTATGTGGGAGGCTAATAAAGTTCAACAGGAGATGAAATATAACAGTAGTGTACGTCTGTACAGGCAAGAGGACAATCGTCAATCTTGCGACAATCACAGGAGCACCCCCTCGCTGTCAAAATTCTGGTCGAGTTCTAATCAACCACCTAACGCGTTACCTTAGGCAGGGGCTACTCCTTGAGAGTCAGTGTTGTGATAAAGCGGATCGAGGGACGGTTGACATGATATATACAGCACGACACCTCCAAGAGAAAGGTATACAACAGAATTGTGGCATGTACACAGTTTATGTCGACTTAACCAAAAGCTCTTGGCACGGTCAATAGGGTAGGGCGGTGGCGAAACATGAACACGGCTGGTTATCCCGCCAAATATATTACAGTTGTCCACTGATGGCAAGATGGTTCGAAAACTTCTTCTGCTTCTCGTTCGTTCTCAGATCTGTCGCTACCAAGATTGTTCTCAGATCTGTCGCTACGAAGATTGTTCTCAGATCTATCGCTACCAAGATCGTTCTCAGATCTGTCGCTACCAAGATCGTTCTCATATCTGTCGCTACAAAGATTGTTCTCAGATCTGTCGCTACCAAGATCGTTCTCAGATCTGTAGCTACAAAGATTGTTCTCAGATCTGTCGCTACCAAGATCGTTCTCATATCTGTCGCTACAAAGATTGTTCTCAGATCTGTCGCTACCAAGATCGTTCTCAGATCTATCGCTACCAAGATCGTTCTCAGATCTGTCACTACCAAGATCGTTCTCAGATCTGAAAAGGGTTTTACAAGGAGCAAAATGTTGTCCAGAAAACTGAATGTGTTGTGTTGTATTTTAGAGTCTGACTGCGATATTTGCACGTTTCTGTCCGACACATCCAACTTCAGCAGACATTTGTCAGTTCCGGGGTTAACCTTCTCCCTTCGATCTTTTCATCTTAGCCAGTCTGCCCTGCTGCAGCCTGTTTTCTAGGATCACCGCGTGGAGGCGTAGAAGGGTCTTGGCACATCTGGTTCGCTGGCCCTGACGCTAGCAGTCAGCTATGGGTCGCTGGCCCTGACGCTAGCAGTCAGCTATGGGTCGCTGGCCCTGACGCTAGCAGTCAGCTATGGGTCGCTGACCACTGCAGCTCATGCGCTGCTCATCATCTTGATCCAAACTCGAGTACTACTCGAAGGAGAATTGTCTGAGGTACTTCTAGCCTACTCCCGTGAAGCCGTAAGACAAACCAAAACAATACCATACAGAACCAGGCTGTCGGTGGCTTCAGCTATGTTAGCAGCGTCCACGCCAGAGAAGCGAACATCGATTCCGACGTCAACAACACGTTGCACAGGCAAGTCTTATTTTGGTAGGCTGCATGACAACGCATGAACCCGATAAGGCATCAGTATTGTCATTAAGGTAAACCTGTATCGCACTCTAGTCTTAACAATCCTTCTGCATGTCTACGAAACATGGATAGTGTATAGGAGACATTCCATATAGTTAAATCGTTTTCACTTGAGCTATCTGCATAGGCTGGTCGAGGTCAGGTGACAGAACAACGTACCTAACTCTGAAATTCTTAGCAGGCCAAAAATGTCTAGCATACATATGATCCTTGCAAAACGTCCAGATAGGATGGGCGGGACATGTTCGCATGCTCGAATCTCGCATCCTCAAGCAGCTGCTGTACGGTGGACTCAGAAGTAGCAGACGCTCATCAAAGGGAGAGAAGAAACGCTACAGAGACTCCTTTAAAACGTCTCGGGACATCTTTAGTATTGGTGCCACCTCCTAGGTAATCCTTGCACAGAACAATTTCGCCTGGCGCACTAGCAGCACACAATGTGCTGAGATCACATAGCGAAACAACATCGCTGAGCCTCTGAGGAAGAGAACCGCCAGGAAGAACATAATGCCCGGGGACTTCACTGCCGACTACTCCTTTATGAGCCCGAGCCGAGGCAGAGTCTGCAGTGCCAGGATTGAACTTTACAGTCACGCGAGATCACATCTCGAAGTACATGTCTGACGCTGGCTTCGTTTTTGATGAACAACTATTGTCATTCCTTACCATTGTAATCCAGATCGTGGGGAATATGTCGTACATTTCGTTTTCTCTAACAAGCTTATTTGGAATTATGAATTCATTTGTTTTCTGTCATGTTTGGTTAACAACGGTTATTACATGATGATCTTGGTAGCCCAATCCACAACCTTCCCTTATCGCCTGCTACAGCTTGCCCTAATGAGATAGTGTCTATGTTTTTATTAGCTTGTGAAAACCTAGGTGTAGAAACGAGTTTGTAACTTAACATTTTCATACTGGTTTAGAAGACTGCAGAGTCTGTATACAACCAGTTTTATTTACATTACCTTGCTATAAATGCTATGCACATCTAATCTATTCTTAAATGCATTAATTGTCCCTGCCTCCACTACTTCCTGTGGCAATGCATCCCAAGCATTCATCCCTATCTGACTAAAAAAATATTTCCTAATATCTAATCTGGACCTTTCTTTAGTTCATTTGTAGCTATGCCCTCTTGTTCTTGTAGGTGGTTGTATTTGGAAAAAAACAACTTGTTATAATCTAACTTATCCTTTCCTTTGATTATCTAATACACCTCTAATTCTTCTCTTTTCTAGACACCGTAGGCCGGTTTTTCTGTCTTTCCTCATAACTGTAATTCTTGAATCCCACTATCAGCTTTGTCGCTCTTTTGTTGTATTCTTTCTAGCATATTTATATCCCCTCTGTGATAAGGATTCCACACCTGTACACAGTACTCCAATCAAGGTCTAACTAATGCTTTATACAGTTTGATTATCACTTCCTTGCTCCTATGTTTAATATTTCTATTTATCATACCTAACATTGCATTTGCCCTTTTCACTACTAGCTGGACTTGCTCACTCACCATACCTGTATGATCTATTATAACCTTTAGGTCCCTTTCCTTTTCTATCTTTCTAATATTGTTCTCTGTTATTTCCAGAGGTGGTAGAAAATATACCAGGTATTGCAAACAAAAACTGCCAGACTGAAAAAGAAAGGAGAGATACTACCCTAGGCTTCATAACGAAAATCTACCCAAGCATGGACTGGACCCATGCATACACCGACGGTTCTGTAACAAACACAACAAAAAACGGAGGGGCAGGAGCATTCCTGAACCTACCAAATGGCAGAAAAATAGCACTGTCATTCGCTACTGGTAAGTACACAAGCAATTTCAGAGCGGAGGCAGAGGCACTGAGGGCGGCAGTGGAAGAAATGGTGACACACAGTGAAAATGAAAGCCATATAGTCCTGCTTACAGATGCTCTCGCCGTAGTCACAGCGCTAAAGAGCCAGAAAAATACTGAGCTTAATGACTTAAGAGCAGCACTCTGCAAACTGTGCCAGCAGTCCGCACCAAAAATGGAAGTGGTACAGTGGGTCCCATCACACTGCAACATCCAAGGCAACGAGGAGGCAGACAGACTGGCAAAAGAAGGTGCAAAACTACCACAAACAGATACCAGTATGACGTACGAAGAGTCAAAACGGCTTATCAAAGCCAGATACACGACCAAATGGGAAACCGAACATACTGGTTACACCAAAAACGATGCCTTTTACCAGTTGAACCGAAGAGAGCAGGTCGTTGTCTTCAGACGTCGCACTGGCCACAATAGACTGAGGTACCACCTATTCAACAAATTGAAGATAGGGTGTACCGACGAATGCCCGTGCGGTACTGGGAAAATGACCGCTGAACATCTGCTGCAGAACTGCCCGACATACGAGGATCAGAGAGAGCAGATGTGGTCATCACCAGTGGAACTGCAAGACAAGCTCTATGGCAGTGGCGACAGCCTCAGGATGACCGCCGCTTTTTTCGAAAAAATAATGGTTACTGTCTGACTGCGTACGAAGAAGAAGAAGTTTTCTGCCATTCTGTAATTATGTTCCATATTGGATCAACCCATGTGGTTGACTGTACATTTATCTACATTAAACTCAATTTACCAGCTTACAGACCATTCTTGAATTGTATCTTCTTCTTCTTCTTCTTACGCTGTCAGTCGTTGACCTTTATTTTTTCGAAAAAAGCAGCAGTCATCCTGAGGCTGGCGACACTTCCACAGAGCTTGTCTAATGTTGCCATTTGTGATGGCCACATCTGCTTTCTCTGATCCTCGTATGTCGGGCAGTCTTACAGCACATGTTCAGCGGTCATTTTCCCGGTACCACACGGGCATTCGTCAGTGCCACCTATCTTCAATTTGTTGAATAGGTGGTACCTCAGTCTATTATGGCCAGTGCGAAGTCTGAAGACCACGACCTGCTCTCTTCTGTTCAACTGGTAATAGGCATTGTTTTTTGTGTAGCCAGTATGTTCTGTTTCCCATTTGGTCATGTATCTAGCTCTAATAAGCCGTTTTGACTCTTCGTATGTCACACTAGTATCTGGTTGTGGTAGTCTTGCACCTTCTTTTGCCAGTCTGTCTGCCTCCTCGTTGCCTTGGATGTTGCAGTGGGATGGAACCCACTGTACCACTACTCTTTTTGGTGCGGACTGCTGGCATAGTTGACAGAGTACTGCTCTTAAATCATTAAGTTCAGTATTTTTCTGGCATTTTAGTGCTGTGACTACGGCCAGGGCATCTGTAAGCAGGACTATATGGCTTTCATTCCTTTTACCTGTCACTATTTCTTCCACTGCCGCCATCAGTGCCTCTGCCTCCGCTCTGAAATTGCTTGTGTAGTTTCCAGTTGCCAATGACAGTGTTTCTTTTCTGCCATTTGGTAGGCTCATGAATGCCCCTGCCCCTCCGTTCTGTGTTGTGTTTATTACAGAACCGTCGGTGTATGCATGGGTCCAGTCCCTGCTTGGGTAGCTTTTCGATATAAAGCTTAGGGTAGTATCTCTTCTTTCTTTTTCAGTCTGGCAGTTTTTGTTTCCAATACATGGTATATTTTCTACCACCTCTGGAAATATATGCTGTCTCCAGTTAGGTTTTCGTACAGTAGGGATGGGCTTTGGTGTTGTTAGTGCGTTCATAGGGTCTTCGTGCATCTTTGCTTTGGCTATTTCTGCAAAGTTTCTCCGCTTTAGTTTCCCATTTCCAAAATTGTTTAGTCTCTGGTGCATTTGATGGTCAGTCAGTTTTCTGAGTTTCTCTGATTGCTGTTGGGCTCTGCAGTCTCTTCTGTCGGTCATGGATTGCAGTTTTGTAATTTTTTCAAGTTCTGCAATTGGCGTTGACTTTATGCCTCCTATTATAACTCTCATGGCTTTGTTTTAAGTTTGCTAACTTTATCGAAGTTCGCCTTTGCTGCTGTTGTCCATGCCGCAATGCCATACTCGAGAACTGGTCTGACTCTTCCAGTGTACAGTTTCTTTAGTATACTTTCATCTGCTTCCCAGCTTGTGCCAGCAAGTTTCCTCATAATTGCCATTCTGAATTGTATCTAAAACCGACCTCATTATACCCAATTCTGATGTAGAAGAAACACTACTGTGTAGTTTTGTGTTATTAGCGAATTTTGCAATCATGGATTCCACATCAATGTCTCAATCGTTTATATATATCAAGAACACAATTCGTTCTAAAACCAATCCCTGTGGCCCTCCACTTTTTACTTCACACCACTCAGTTCTCCTTATTTTAGGTCCATCCTCTGCCTTCTTCCCGTTAACCAATTTTCAATCCATTTGACAACTACCCCACCTATTCCATGTGATGTTAAATTTCTAAATAATCTTTGATGGGGTACTCTATCAAAGGCCTTTGCAAAATCCTTAGTAACCTCCTCAATGAATATATTTGTTAAGCACGATCTCCATCTAGTAAACCCATGCTGACTATTTCTGATTAGATTAAACTTGCCTTCTTCTTCTACTTTCGTTCTCAAACTCCCGCTACCAGGCCCTGAACAGGGCTTTGCAAGTAGCAGGATGTAGTCCGGAAAACGGAATGCGTTGTGTCGCTAGTTTACAGCTTGACATGGATATTTGCACCTTTCGGTTATACACATCCGTCATTGACGGGGAAACTTGTCTAAATGCATTACAATGTTTACTTTGATTATTGACTCAATTGACAGACTATGGTAGTTACGTTCACCGGTTTATAATTTGCTGGATCTGATTTTTGTTTAATAAAGGGATCACTCCTGCATCTTTCCAATCCCGTGAAACAACCCCTTGAGAACATAATATAGCCAATGGTTTAGGTAGTTGGTCTCTAATTTCAAACAGCAATTTTGGATGAATACCATCTTGATCTGGACATTTATCCACTTTCAACTCCTCCAATTTTTGTAAAACCATTTTCTCTGTAATACAGATTGATCTTAATCCCGATGTATCCGTTGTTCCTTGATGAATGACCAACAGACGGTGAGATGTTGGGTCGAGAATCTAGAACTAGATGTCGACCAAATGTTTGCTAGGATGACAACATAGGACAGTCTGTAAGAGACCTTGGACTAGACTGGAATCAGACCAAAAAGGAAGACAGTGGATATAAATGTTTAGCTCTCTTTCTGGCACACCTCTACACCAGGACAGAAGAGGAGCGACTATGTAAGTAAGGAGTATGGGATTACAATTACATATGATACCTTAGAAGGAAGTCAAAATATGTATGTGCTCTCGTAAAGATGATTTCTTTATGGCGTTTATTGTTCCTGATGAGACAACCAGCACCATGCACAATCTGACATCCTCGCTTTTTGCGACATATGTATTAGATGGTCTGATTATCGCAGTTATAGAGCACTCGCTTGTTGCAGCAAATGTATGGGGTTCAAATCCCGTTACCAGAACAATCCAGTTGAAACAGCTGTATGTGGGTAACTGGTTTTCTGTTAGGTAAGGGAAGACACGAAGAAAAGGAACTGGCTACTCCACATCATAGACAAGTTGCAGCTTCATACAAAAAAGTATCTAACACACCATCCCGGACAGCAGTGTATACTATGGAACTACCTTTACCTTTGTCGGAAGGTGCAATTTCCTTTAATTTCTACGACAGGAAGAAACTCCACAGTTAGATGGTACATATTAATATCTTTAACATCATCGACATCCTTGTGGAATGATCTAATAGTCACTATTAAAGTATCCAAAACGTTTTCTCCAAATGAATCTGTTACTATCGATGTATGTATATGATCAGGACCCTTATTGGAAGCACTACCACGTCTTTTGCTGATCGGAGTTCATGCTGGTAATAATGTTTTCTTCTTCTTCTTCGTCTTCTTCTTCTTCTGCTTCTACTTCTCCTTCTTATGCTTCTTCTTCTTATGCTTCTTCTTCTTCTTCTTCTTCTTCGTCTTCTTCTTCTTCTTGTTTTTCTTCTTCTTCTTCTTGATCTTCTTCTTCTTGTGCTTCTTCTTCTTCTTCTTCTTCTTCTTCTTCTTCTTCTTCTTCTTCTTCTTCTTCTTCTTCTTCTTCTTTTTCTTCTTCCTCTGCTTCTACTTTTTCTTCTTATGCTACTTCTTCTTATGCTTCTTCTTCTTATGCTACTTCTTCTTATGCTTCTTCTTCTTCTTCTTCTTCTTCGTCTTCTTCTTCTTCTTCTTCTTCTTCTTTTTTGGAGTTCGTCCAGGAAAGGATGTTCTGGCGGTGCTTTCGTATTTTATAGCGAAGTTGCGATATCTGCGTCTTTCGGTCCGACACATCCGCTATCATTGAATTATTTTGGGAAGCAGATTTGCCTTCCCACTGAGATCCCTTATTCTCTTAGAAAAGATTAGTGAGGTATGTTTCCATGGCCGCATCATGTAGGTGGAATAGGGTCTTGGTCACCGGTTGGTCTGCTGGCGTCTTCGTGTATGACAAAGACAAGAGTTGCACCACTGTCCCACAGAGAGCATGTCGTAAAAAGCGACTAGCTGTGTGACATGGCATAACATTGGTCGTAGGTAGTTTTTTGAGAACAGCATAGATGGCGCCTAACAGGCTGCGGGTACACTTTACTCAAGTATTTGAGTTTAATAAGATGGACTTTCCCATCTGTTAACCACCCTCCAAAATACTGCTTGTATATAGACTATGTAGAGTTTTCTAAACCAGTATCAAGAGGTTAAGTTTTAAAGCTCTAGTTAAGCTATGATTCGCAGTTTTGTTCAAGCAGTCAGCTAGGAGTCGGTGGCTGCTGCCAGCTCATTGACTGTGCTTCATCTAAATCCCCAGTACCAGTATATCCCTCATCAAACTAAAAACTAAACTGAAATCTATGATCACGATGCTTATTTCCAATATTCAGTCAAGCATCTGGCCCAACCGGATTGGATCCTCTATCAGATAAGCAGACCATTGTTTTCTTATATGTTGATTTGTTAGTTCAGTATTGTTGTCCCTGATGAAGGCCTATTGGTCGTACCGTGGGTTTTGTTTGTGTTCTCGTCTCGGTGCCGTATCTGACCATACCCATTTTAAAATTGTGATTAAACTCAACCTTAATCAACTTTTACCATTTTGTTCATGTTTTTTTCCCATTATTTCCTTTGCTGAGGTACATCGGGAGAATATATGAGCCTAGGAAAAAAGTTCACTTACCTCTACAGTCGCCACACACTGTAAAGACTAGGTTTTAATTTTACCTCCGATAGAACCAAAAGCTGAGCTTTACCAAGGATTTGAACGCATGTCCTCGTGATCAAAGACCGATTTACAAACCGTTTGGCCATCAGCTTCTCGTCACATTTCATAATTGTTACAGAAACATATTATAATTACGGCATTGATTGCCGTTGTTAGGGAAAGGGGAGGCGTTGGTTAATTGGGCTGAGGTTTGAACTTGCTTCTCATGTTTACGAAACTGGTATCCTATCCGTTCAACCACCGCTCCTATTTATAATTGTTAACCATCGTTGTGTCTCACTTGAATCGAAGGACAAAAGACAACAATTTCATAAATTCGATGCCAGTGTCATAAACTTAATAAATATTTTCATTTTCAATGAAATTATATATTCTTAATGCCCTGTTTTGCTTAAACCACAGTGGCACGACAGCGGAGATTTCTAACGGCAGACGTTAAGTACAAGCAGACGATAATTCGCTCTGTCACCAGCTCAGGTGTCGGCAGAAGATTAATTGAAGAGGCGGAAGATGATACGATGCGAAGCTGAACAATGGCGAGTAAATCCAATTCTAAAACAAACCAGCGAGCAACAAAGGACTCGACTGGGCGGACATATAATCGAAAATAACGGGGCTTTTTACTGTATATTTCATTTCTATTTTCTTCTTTTGTTTTTTTAATATGTAGGTTTGGGAGGAGTTACAGACGGCAGGTGTAGAGGGGACATAAATACTTGTTTCCACAGGCATGGATGTTGCTCACAAGATGAGCTCCCCTAATATATAAAACATAAAGGACTTATTTTCCTAGAAACCGGAACAAAAATTATTTATTTATTGCATTAGTTACAGCAATGAGTAGTGCAATGATTAGAGCACTGGCTTCTCCTGATAAGGGTAGTGAGCTTAAATCCTAGTCTTGACACTCTTCAGTCTACACAGTTGTAAAAAGATACCTGACTAAGTTATGTAAGGACAGTCAGGCAGGATCGTAACTGGTCACCGTACTGGTCAAAGAATTTAAAATGTTGAGACCTAGTACAATGAAGTATCTAACACTTCATCCCCGACAGCAATGCCTGCCATGGGACTAGTTTTATCTTTTCTTAAGTAAAAAGTAAGAAAGTAGTTCCCTTCTGCCTTCTCTCCTCTCTAACACCACCCCGCCTCTACCCACTAACTAACTAACTAACTAACTATTTGATTTACTAAGTAACTGACTGACTGGCTCATTTATTGACTGACTGACTGGCAGACTAACTAATATCATTACTAGTATTTCATATTTACGAAGTAATAGTAGCGGCTTTACAGATGAATCTTAAGTGTCTCACTGAAAGCTACCGGGCGTGTTCAAATGAAACCGGACCTACCTACACTGAATGAACATATATTCGATGCGCATGATGACATCAGTTGATCGGCGAGCAGTGATTCGGTTTCTAACAGCTGGAGTATGTCAACCAGTCGAAATTCATCCCAAATTACAAGCTGTTTATGTTGACCCGAATTGCTGCATCAATTTTGGCATCTTCTGACGCAACAACATGCGCCTGACCTGGTCTCGGAAAATCTTTCGTTAACTCACGTCCTTCTTTAAACATTGTTGTTCAGATCTTCACTCTTGTCTTCGACACACTTTATCACCATACACTGCCTGCATTCTACGATGAATGTCAACTGGTCGATATCCTTCAGATATGTTAGAAACCGAATCACGGCTCGCTGATCAACTCTGTGCGGATTCCGAAATCACACCCGCCATGTTTTCAACGATCTGCTGAGGAAACTGTGAGTAGGAGGATAATAAAACTTTGCAAACTTGACGGTTGGCATATGCTGTTTACTTCAGAAGTGACGTCATCATGCGCATCGTAAATATGTTCACTCGGTGCAGTTAGGTCCGGTTCAATTTGAACACGCCTCGTACAATTGCTAGCAACGGGCTTTCCTAATTTCCTCACATATAATCTAGGTGGTCATTGCTAGCGATGGTGACGTCATCATAAGACTACGTTCTTCTACTTAAGCCCTTTCAGGGTTTGGTAGTGGGAGATTGAGAACGAACGAAGCCAAGCCAAGCCAAACCCTCTATTCGACGTAGTTATATGCTGAGATAAGTTTGCAACTTCCTCGATGCAGTTTGGCAACGGTAAAAAAATCGCAAGGATCCATGTCGGAAGAATATGAAGTCTTACATACCAGAGGAAGGTTGTGTTTGGTCAATTAAATCTGAATGAGATACAAAGAATGAGCAAGTTCGTAGTCGTGATGGAGCTGCTAATTTCACGTTGTCAGGTCAGGTCATCCGGTAACTGGTGAGGTCGCTGGGGCACACATGAAGACATCCTCACAACCCCACGCCACCCTCCTCTGTCAGCGGCCGCTGCCTGTGTCTCTTTTGGTTGGAGATTGGTCCATTCTTTTATGTTGTCCTCCCACCTCTTTTTGGGCCGGCCTCTTCGTCGTCTGCCTTGCACCTTTCCGTGGAGGATTGTATTTACAAGACCATTTGATCTCGATATGTGACCGTACCAAGCGAGTTTTCTTCTTTTAACAGTTGCCAAGGGGTCTACAAAAGGCCATATTGCTGTTGTAATTCTATCTCGTGTTTCCTCATTTGCAACTGGATCTTTGTTTAAAAGTCTTCGCAAACATCTCGTCTCCAAGGTATGTATCCTTTGCTGAAGGTCAGCTGTATCTGTCCATGTCTCACAAGCATAGAGGCATATGTTGTCACGTTGTTCACAGGTACAATCATTTGCGTCGAACAACATCACGACAAGTTGACAGAAGACCTCCATGTAGTACTCTTTGATAATGTTTTCACCTTGTGGCGCGTATTCGTGATGCATAGCCTCACGGAAGTCAAAGATAACGGTCAACATGGCTCAATAATCTTCGTCTTTTCGTGGTAAATGACAACCTGACGGTTGCTCACTATATCCAACACTGAAAGGCTGACTGCTAATGACTGGCGCAATTTGCGGGCGGGAAGAAATTCCCGCATGCGCATTATGGTACCCTATACCTCATTGTCGAAGGACAACACCCCTGCTTCTTTTGTTTAGGCAGAACAAATTATGGTCGGATACGTTTTGAACACACCTCGTACATTCTATCTACAAGTATACATTCACACAACTGTATTAAACTATTTTGTTTTGTGCTTTGTTATTATCCTTTGTTATATAGAAAATAACAGACTATGCATGGCTACTGTGGTTTAAAAAAAATGTAAATATCCCATTGAATATCATGCCTATTCAATTATTTCACGGCATAACATCGCCACTGTCTAATATGTATCAAAAGACTTCCAAATGAAAAAATGAGGCAATATAAGCTACGGAACTACCTGGTAACAATGCACATAGACTAGCAGAACAAATAACAAAGTTTATGTTTACGAACTGCTGGATAATTTCAAGGTATGGATAACAGTGAAACAGTTAAAGAGCAGTATAGAATTATATGAGATTTCAAAGTTATTTTCTGAAGCTGGCAAGGCACACACTATTGGAGGAACATTGATTTTGTCTGCAACCTCATGTTGTAATAGATACTGTTCTGAATCAGAATACATATGAAATTATTAACGTCGTTCATTTAAGCTGTGCATCAGTGGAGAGACGGATTGACAAAAATGGCAGATGATGTGCCAAAACATGTAGTTACCATACCTAAATTTATGGATTTAAAGTATTGGAATTTGTAAGACACATTTGTGAATGTAAAGTTTTGCAATTTGTAAGACACATTCCTAGATGTAAAGTTTTGCAATTTGTAAGACACATTCCTAGATGTAAAGTTTTGCAATTTGTAAGACACATTCCGAGATGTAAAGTTGTGCAATTTGTAAGACACATTCCTAGATGTAAAGTTTTGCAATTTGTAAGACACATTCCTGGATGTAAAGTTGTGCAATTTGTAAGACACATTCCTAGATGTAAAGTTGTGCAATTTGTAAGACACATTTATGGATTTAATGTTTTGTAATTTGTAAGAATCATTTATAGATATATAGTTTTGTAATTTGTAAGCTACATTTAAGGATTGAAAGTTTTGTATTTTGTAACACAAATTTATGGATTTAAAGTTTTGAATTTTAAAGACAAATTTACAGACTTGAAGTTTTGCAATTTGACAGACACATTTATGGATTGAATGTTTTGTATTTTGGAAGACAAATTTATGGATTTAATGTTTTTAAATTGTAAGTCAAATTTATGGATTCAAAGTTTTGCAACCTGTGAGACAAATATATGGATTTAATCACACAAATCGATAATTCACTTGACAGCCTGATGCATATATTTTGAACACTAATAATCTTGCTGAAGAAATGTTATTGTAAGCTTAAAACGTAGATCAAATGTGAGATTCTTTTTGAATAAATCAGGAATTATTTGCAGAAAAACAATGTTCTACTGATAGATATAGTAGCACGTGCTACTGATGGTACCGATCCAATGGTAGACATGCGCAGAGGATGCGTTGCTTATTTGATCAAATGTAGTCCCTGAAGCTTTTACAAACCACTGCATGATGCATTATCTACTGTTGGTCGAAAAGTAAATTGGCTTGGCTGGCTTGGTTCGTTCGCTCTCAGTCTCCCACTACCAAACCCTGAAAGGGCTTCAGTAGCAGAATGTAGTCAAGAGAACGGAATGCGTAGTGTCGTAGTTTACAGCTTGACTGCGATATTTGCACCTTTCGGTCCAACACATCCGACTTTTGCAAGCGTTTTTTTAGTACCGGGTTAGCCTTCCCTCTTCGATCCCTTCTCCTTAGCCAGTCTGCCCTGCTGCAGCCTGTTATCCAAGATCACCGCGTGGATGTGTAGAAGGGTCTTGGCAGCTCTGTTTCGCTGACCATGACGCTAGTAGTAGGACTATGTGTCGCTGACCACTGCAGGTTATGCGCTGCTCAGCATCTTGATCTCGAAAAGTAAATTAAAAGAATATTTGCATGATTCCTGGTCCAGTCGTGGTTTGACTAGACCAAGAAGTTCCTGGCTCACCAGATCATGTCCAAATCAAACTCTGTCTAACAACCGTCTCATACCGGCTGTCCGGAGGCGTGGAAGGAGGCCGCCCCTGTTCTACATGGCTCCGGCAGTTATCAGTTTCTCTTTCAGCATTGAACGAGCTTTGGCTACACACCTTAACAGTAGGACATAGTAAGGGTCGATCGACGCAATGGGCCCTAGATGCCTAGGTGAACATTATTATTGCATGATTCACTTTCTACTGTAATAAACGCGATCAACTTTATCTAATTAAAAGTCATCAAGATCACTTTATAAAGAAAATGATGAAGATTTGACGCGCCCACTGATACATATAACGTTAATAGCTATCGAAGAGAAATGATCGATGCCGTAATAGCTATCGAAGGGAAATTATCTATGTCGTAATAGCTATCGAAGGGACATGAATTATGTCGTAATAGCTATCAAACGCACTAACAACACCAACACCAAAACCCATCACTACTGTACGAAAACCTACCTGGAGGCAGGATATATTTCCAGAGGTGGTAGAAAATATACCAGGTATTGCAAACAAAAACTGCCAGACTGAAAAAGAAAGGAGAGATACTACCCTAAGCTTCATAACGAAAAGCTACCCAAGCATGGACTGGACCCATGCATACACCGACGGCTCTGTAACAAACACTACACAGAACGAAGGGGCAGGAGCATTCCTGAACCTACCAAATGGCAGAAAAATAACACTGTCATTCGCTACTGGTAAGTACACAAGCAATTTCAGAGCGGAGGCAGAGGCACTGAGGGCGGCAGTGGAAGAAATTGTGACACACAGTGAAAATGAGAGCCATATAGTCCTGCTGACAGATGCTCTCGCCGTAGTCACAGCGCTAAAAAGCCAGAAAAACACTGAGCTTAATGACTTAAGAGCAGCACTCTGCAAACTGTGCCAGCAGTCCGCACCAAAAAGGGTAGTGGTACAGTGGGTTCCGTCACACTGCAACATCCAAGGCAACGAGGAGGCAGACAGACTGGCAAAAGAAGGTGCAAGGCTACCACAAACAGATACCAGTATGACGTACGAAGAGTCAAAACGGCTTATCAAAGCCAGATACATGACCAAATGGGAAACCGAACATACTGGTTACACCAAAAACGATGCCTATTACCAGTTGAACCGAAGAGAGCAGGTCGTTGTCTTCAGACTTCGCACAGGCCACAACAGACTGAGGTAACACCTATTCAACAAATTGAAGATAGGGTGTACCGACGAATGCCCGTGCGGTACTGGTAAAATGACCACTGAACATCTGCTGCAGAACTGCCCGACATACGAGGATCAGAGAGAGCAGATGTGGCCATCACCAGTGGAACTGCAAGACAAGCTCTATGGCAGTGGCGACAGCCTCAGGATGACCGCCGCTTTTTTCGAAAAAATAATGGTTACTGTCTGACTGCGTACGCAGAAGAAGAAGTAATAGCTATCGAAGGGAATTTATCTATGTCGTAATAGCTATCGAAGGGAAATTATATCTGTCGTAATAGCTATCGAAGGGAAATTATATCTGTCGTAATAGCTATCGAAGGGAAATTATATCTGTCGTAATAGCTATCGAAGGGAAATTATATCTGTCGTAATAGCTATCGAAGGGAAATTGTCTATTTCGTAATAGCTATCGAAGGGAAATTATCGATGTCGTATTGTTACACTTTATGGCAGTTCTGTATTATTTCTAAGAGACAAACAGCTTGAAAAAGAGATAACTGCAGCTAAATGTGACTTTTTGTTTGCCACATATTTTTGAGGTGAATTTGTTGAACAAACAGATATGAGAAACAAAATGTAATCTTATATGTTTTTCATATAGACTAAAAGTGATCAATATACGGTTTTCTTGGGAAACTAAAACTATTCTTCAGTAACACAGGGCGTCACAAATGTATGTAAATCCTCTTACTGACCAATACTGACACAGTATATTACATGGCGATGACCTACACGTGTGTGTTGAGCAATGGAAACATACGTAGGAGTAAAGTGATTTGCAACTGCAGTTCACCGATCAGCTGGAGATAGAAATGTCAAATTTGTGATAGAGCCATTACAGATAAATACAATTAGAGTTTGTATCATATAACAATAATGTTTGATCGACAAACGGTATAGTACAACAGCTCAAGCTAGATTCAAATACGCCAAACAAAAATGCTCGATTATCTGTGATATTGTGAATATGTTTGCGCAGCTGTACGAGAAATCAACATTAATTTTGACAGTTCCGGCAAGATGGCGACCAAACAACATCTAGTCATATGGTCTGCGATTTTCTTGTTTTTTGTTCGTTCCAATTAATGTATGGAGCGCAGTGTTGTGTGGCTATCATTTTCTAGTATGACCTATGCTATTCACAGGAAGCTTGTGTGTGTAATTTTCAGTGGAATTCGGAGAAAACACGATCTGTTCTTCGTGTGCTATAGAATACACGTTGTTGGATAGGACGTCACTACAGATTGCGTACCGTTGGTGTGCAGACCTACTTGAAGATTGCGTCCATTGTCATTGTATGCCATGACCGGAATCTCCCCTCAGCCATGGGCTAATGGTTCATCAGCAGCAGCGTCTTCTAGTCTACCCGGGGGGGCTGCTTCTGTCTAGAGATACGACATTCGCCTCTCAAATCGTCAAGGAAATGGGGGACAACCGACTCCCACAAGTTTAAAGCTACCCCTGGTCTCACGGATTGCACAACCTGAATATCTGCATCTTGAGCTACTTCCAGTCTTCTGGATTGTATGTCTTGCCACTGGTTCACGGTAACTCTGGACGAGAGAGTGAGATTGATGTCCAGCGCAGCTGCTCTCTCACTATAATCCAAATTCAGCGCAAGTTATATCTTCAGGGCGAGGGCAGTCTGATGATGTCGCCATCCTCGCTTGCGATGAGCAACTTACTTACTTACTTAATTTTGATTGGATTTCTCAACTTCTTATCAGAAAATGCATGTGGTTTAAGTTGAGTTTCTCACATATTATCATACTCTGGCAACTGCCTTGATATTACAAAAGGAGATGATATTCGGTCATCACTAACCAGATGTTCTAAAGATTGCTAGATTGAGTGAGCCTAATGGATCCTTTTGAATAATTTTACAATAATTGTATGACAATGGATGGCATCACATTTCGTATATTAATATATATATATATATATATATATCGTGAATTAATTAAACAATATTTGGATAAGTAATTTTTGTTATAAATACAATGAACTGGAATAAGGGAAGAGAGCTCTTGAATTTTACATAGAACCAGTACTGACATAAGGCAGCAAGTCATGGGTAATCAGCAGACAAGTACATGGATCAATTGAGGCAACGGAAACGTGATTCTACAGACAAAAATGTTGAAAGTTCTTAGGGAGGCACAGACACAAAAAAACAGCTTATGCCAAAAATCAGGACACGACTGTCATCCTTTTTCTGGTATACGATGAGAACAGGTGGAAACACACGGTGACAACTGGTAGAGTAGCAGGGAAGAGGGTCAGAGGTAGACAAATGTTCTGGAAACGCCTTCGTTTTGCTACGTTGTTTCTGCACATGTCCGCCTCTTTCTCTTCTCTGATAGAGAGTGTTGCCGTGTTAATACACGGTGTCCGCGTGTGTTTTCTTGAGCACAGAAAACCCCCTGCGACAGCATCTACATCTGAGGTCACTTCATCCCAAGCTGTCAATTTGTTCGGACAGGAAACTCAGTATTGTGAATCTGTTTTTGGTTTGCGAAGGTGTATTTCGTTGTCAAAGCGGGTTCTGTGCGCAGTGATTTTCTGAATCACTTGTTTGGCAGCCATCTGAGATTATTAGGAGTAATGGACACAAAAGGACTGAGAGCCACTACTCTGACCAATCTTCTCCCTTGAGACGGTGACCTCTTGGCACAAGCAACTATTTCCCCTGTAACCCCAGCAGCTTCCTCTTTCACTAATGAGTTCAGTCTCTGCTCAAGTTTCAACCAACCACCGTTCATTAGCAGATCACGTGACTTTAATCCATCACTTGAAGAAGTGTCATTGGTCAGCTCTGAACACGTGACCTGAAAAGAAACCGGTTTTCAGATACTGCTTATTTCGTAACATGATCTCTGGACTGCCATTTTGTCATGTGGTGTGTCCGGCGGTTGCACTTTTATTTCTTTTCTTCAATATTTCTCCTTTGTCTTTGCTTATTTTACGTTTACTATTTCCTCCTCGACCTACTCTTTCTTCGTCGTCATTATCTTCTCTCTTTGTTTTTCTCCTACTTTGATATCTTCTTTTTTCGGGTTTTGCTTTTGCATTCTTCTTCATAATATTCTTCCTTCAGTTCATTTTGTCTTTCATTCTGCTAATTCTGTTTTTCTGCTATTTGTTTCCTCTTTTGTTCTTCATCATCATCATCATCATCTTCTTTTTATTCTACCTCATCTATTTCTTCTGCTTCTACTTCTTCCTATCCATAAGAAAATGAATTATTCACATGTTCTTTTTCCAAAATTATATATTGTTTTTAGAGTTTCTTCAGACTGATTTCGTTTTTGTTTAACATATTATTTGTTTCTGTCTTCCGTGGCCTGTTTGCAATCTGAATATTCTAACTTGATCTCTTCTTACCAAGGAGTGGTAGAGATAGGTGCTACTGACGAATGCATCTGTAGTACTGGGAAAATGATCCCTGAACATCTGCTGCAAAATTACTCGACACATGAGAACCTCAGAAGCACATATGGCCATCACCAGTACCATCACTAGACAAGCTCTATGAGTCAACAGTCTCGGCATGACCGCTGCTTTCTTTGAACAAATTCAAGTCTGACAACGTACAAAGAAGAAGTAAGAAAAAGACTGTTCTCTCCGCACCATTTCTCTTTGAAGATTATTTGTATAATTGTTTTTCTTTCTTCATATGAAGCCGAGTCTTCAGTGGGGGTTTTTCGTCTGGAAATGTTAGACCGGCGTCATGGACCATCTCTCAACGCATGGAAATGTCAGACCGGCGTCACGGACCATCTCCCCACACATGGAAATGTCAGACCGGCGTCACGGACTATCTCCCCACACATGGAAATGTCAGACCGGTGTCACGGACCATCTCCCCACACATGGAAATGTCAGACCGGCGTCAGGGACTATCTCCCCACGCATGGCAGTTTCAGACTGGGGTCACAGACCATCTCCACATGCATGGCAGTGTCAGACCGGCGTCACGGACCATTTCGCCATACAGGGCAGTGTCAGACCGGTGTCAGGGACCATCTCGCCATGCATTGATTTTGTTTTCGTTTTCACTTGTCTTTCAATCTAAATGTCCATGTCTTTGCTCGGTTCCATATCATAACTTATTGGCTAACGGTAATAAATAGCATAGTCTAATAAGTATGGCCGCTAAGACCAGGTGAAATGCAACGAAAAAAGCCCAAGACAAATTGTGTGATTTGTGTGGCGGCAATGTGTGTATTAGTGTAGGGATAGATACAACGTTGGAAGATGAAGTAAAAGTTATATGTAAGTTATGTAGAGTAGAAGGGAGACAGACTCGAATGGAGTCGGATATTATGACAAATGAGAAGAGATTGGAGGAGAAAATAGGTAGATCAAAATAAAAGAGCAACAAGAGAAAATTGAGGAAGTTTTAAAGAAGCTCCAGTTGGGTAGTCGAGGTGGTAAAATAAAACCACTATCAGGTATCGGTTAGAGAAGGAAATAGGAATTGGAAGTAAGGGAGATTCTAGTGAGGAAACAGGGCACAGGGCAGGGAGCTTTGCAGAGAAGTATGCAAATATAAGTGAGGGTTCTTTATTGGTAGTAAGGGATTCAACGGTGAGGGAGGTTGGCAGACATTTGTCTAAACAATGCAAAATGTTTGGAAAAAAAATGGATATTGGGGGAGCACAAATTGAGGAGATAAAGGGGAGAATAAAGAGGATAGATGACAGAGCAAACAGTCATTTTGTGGTATTGGTAGAAACTAATAATGTAAGGACATATAATACCGAAATATGCATTCTTCTTCTTCTTCTTCTTCTGCGTACACAGTCAGACAGTAACCATTATTTTCTCGAAAAAAGCGGCGGTCATCCTGAGACTCACGCCACTACCATAGAGCTTTTCTTGCAGTTCCACTGGTGATAGCCACATCTGCTCTCTCTGATCCTCGTATGTCGGGCAGTTCTGCAGCAGATGTTCAGTGGTCATTTTACCAGTACCGCACGGGCATTCGTCGGTACACCCTATCTTCAATTTGTTGAATAGGTGGTACCTCAGTCTGTTGTGGCCAGTGCGGAGTCTGAAGACAACGACCTGCTCTCTTCGGTTCAACTGGTAATAGGCATCGTTTTTGGTGTAACCAGTATGTTCGGTTTCCCATTTGGTCATGTATCTGGCTTTGATAAGCCGTTTTGACTCTTCGTACGTAATACTGGTGTCTGTTTGTGGTAGCCTTGCACCTTCTTTTGCCAGTCTATCTGCCTCCTCGTTGCCTTGGATGTTGCAGTGTGACGGAACCCACTGTACCACTACCCTTTTTGGTGCGGACAGCTGGCACAGTTTGCAGAGTGCTGCTCTTAAGTCATTAAGCTCAGTGTTTTTCTGGCTTTTTAGCGCTGTGACTACTTCGAGAGCATCTGTCAGCAGGACTATATGGCTCTCATTTTCACTGTGTGTTGCCATTTCTTCCACTGCCGCCCTCAGTGCCTCTGCCTCCGCTCTGAAATTGCTTGTGTACTTACCAGTAGCGAATGACAGTGTTATTTTTCTGCCATTTGGTAGGTTCAGGAATGCTCCTGCCCCTCCGTTCTGTGTAGTGTTTGTTACAGAACCGTCGGTGTATGCATGGGTCCAGTCCATGCTTGGGTAGCTTTTCGTTATGAAGCTTAGGGTAGTATCTCTCCTTTCTTTTTCACTCTGGCAGTTTTTGTTTGCAATACCTGGTATATTTTCTACCACCTCTGGAAATATATCCTGCCTCCAAGTAGGTTTTCGTACAGTAGTGATGGGTTTTGGTGTTGTTAGTGCGTTTATGGGATCTTCGTGCATCTTTGCTTTGGCTATTTCTGCAAAGTTTCTCCGCTTTAGTTTCCCATTTCCCAAATTGTTTAGTCTCTGGTACATTGGATGGTCCGTCAGTCTTCTGAGTTTCTCTGACTGCAGCTGGGCTCTGCAGTCTCTTCTATCGGTCATGGATTGCAATTTTGTAATCTTTTCAAGTTCTAGAATTGGCGTTGACTTCATACCACCTGTTATAATTCTCATGGCTTGGTTTTGAAGTTTGTTAACTTTATCGAAGTTCGCCTTCGCTGCGGTTGTCCATGCCGCAATGCCATACTGGAGAACTGGTCTCACTCTTCCAGTGTACAGTTTCTTTAGTATGCCTTCGTCTGCTCCCCAGCTTGTGCCAGCAAGTTTCCTCATGATCGCCATTCTTTTTCTGGCTTTCATTCGGTTTCTCTCAATCTGACTTTTCCATGTCATGCGCCGATCAAATGTGACTCCCAGATAGGTTGGGTTGTCGTTTGACTGCAGGATTTTGCCATTCAGACTTAATTTGGTACTTTGGGGTTTTAATGAGAGCGAGAATATTGTGCACGTGGTTTTCTCCTCGTTTATTTTGACCAGCCATGAGTTCGCCCACTCTTCCAGCGATGTTAGGGCCGTCTGCATCCGATTTCATGCTATGGTGAGATTCTTTTCAGAGGTCCACATAGCCAGATCGTCTGCAAACATTGAGCTATTGACTCTTCTTGGTATATTCTCTGTAATATCGTTTATATATACCAGGAAGAGTGTGGGTGACAATACTCCCCCTTGGGGTACTCCCTGCTCGAGAGTCACCTTTTTGCTCATCTGCCCTTGTACTTGGACTCTGGCCGTTCTTTGTTTGAGGTAGTGGTTGATCCACTTGTACATCTTCCCACAGACATCACTTCTTCTTAGCTTGACTCTAAGTCCATCCTTCCAGACTTTGTCAAATGCCTTTTCCAGATCCACCCAAACAGCTACTGTGTGTTTCTGTGCCTGGTAGGCATCTTCTATCTCCTGGGCTATGAGGATGACCTGGTCCTCAGTGGATCTGTGCTGTCTAAAGCCGGCTTGCTGTGGAATTAGTATTCGTTTTTCTTCCAGATGCCACATCAGTCTGGTGTTTATCATCCGTTCCATCAGCTTGCCGACACAGCTCAGTAGGCTAATGGGCCTGTATCCATTTGGATCTGTTTTGTCCTTCCCTGTTTTTGGTACTGGTACCAGTATTGCATCTTTCCATGCCTGGGGTACAATACCCCTTTTCCAGCTTTGGTTCAGGACTGATAGTAGTTTCTTCTTCGCTGTTTGGCCCAGCCCCATCAGCATTTCGTTTGTTATCCCGTCTTTTCCGGGAGATTTCCTTTTCTTTAGTGTTCTCATAGCCTCTTTCATTTCGCGCATTGTTAGTTTTTCCATCATGTGCTCTTCATGAGCCGTATTTATGTTTTCGTGTCCCTTTAGCTCTTCGCTAATGTGTGTATGCTTATCTGCAGGGACCTCGATGTGGTTTGCTCTGGCATAGTGATCGACAAAGGCGTTTGCGGCTTTCTTACCTGTGATCAAGTTCTCGCCCTGCTTGATAGTAATTTGTTTATTTGACGGGGTTTCGTCATTCATGGCTCTGACTAGCTTCCATAGCTTGTTCCCTTCTTTGTCCAGGTTCAGACTTTCCGTTTTATTTTTCCAACTTTCTCTTGCTGTTTGCTTGAGAGTGTGTTTGTACTTCGCCGAGGCGGCTTTGAGGGCGATGTTTGCCTCCATGGATTTTTCTCGTTCTGCCATGTTCCTAGCATTTGTTACTGCATCTTCCACTTTCTGTAACTCATCATTCCAGTAGGGCTTATAGTTTTTCCTAGCTCCTCTTGGGATGGTTTCAGTGGCGGCTTGCATTATTGCCTTGCTTAGGCTCTCCACCATGGGCTTCATTTTGGTGTTTCGTGTGTTGATGGTTTCACACAGCCCATCTGTCAGGATTGCAAATCTGTCCCAGTCGGCTCGTTTGTAAGAAATATGCATTCAAATCAATCACTTCTATCTGACTAAATAAATATCTCCTAATATCGAATTTGGTTCTCTTTTATTAATATTTAGCTGTTTCCTGCACTCTTGTTCTTGTAGCCGGCTGTACAGTGAAAAGCATGTTATAGTATAATTTATCATTTCCCTTTATTATCGTATAAATACGGGATCCAGCGTAGCAAATAGCTTTTAAATAGTTTTACAGCGTCGAGATGAGCAGTCCACATTGTCTCTACAAGTTTCTTCACACACCTCCCTGTTTCCATCAGTCTATCCTATCGGATGTGTCGGCGAGGAAAGGAATGTTTAGACTCTCTCCAAGGGCACAAAAAATACATGCTTGAAGGAACTATTTCGAAAGACTGGGTTTGTGTGGATTTGTAAATGATATGTCCGATTCTTGCTGTCGACCCAGCTGTAAATTGGTACCTGATGAAGTCAGAGTAAAATTGGGGATCAGCCACGGGTGCTACGGAGTTCCTGCTCTTTTGTCAGCACGTTCAACAATGAAAGTGATTGAGCTCGGGGTTACCCAGGTAAGATGAATTTGGTTCCATGAACCATTTTCCATAATAATTTGCACACACCTGAAAGGCTGCTCCAAACTCTACAGACGTATGTTGTCAAAACGGGAGGACATTTTCTATTTTCGAAAACATATATAATCATTGGCTCAATGACCGGACAAAAACATATATAAGCAATGGCTCAATGACCGGACAAAAACATATATAAGCAATGGCTCAATGACCGTATCAGAACGGACAAAAACATATATAAGCAATGGGTCAATGACCGTATCAGAAGGGACAAAAACATATATAAGCAATGGCTCAATGACCGTATCAGAACGGACAAAAACATATATAAGCAATGGGTCAATGACCGTATCAGAAGGGACAAAAACATATATAACCAATGGCTCAATGAACAAATAAAAACATATATAAGCAATGCCTCAATGACCGGACAAAAACATATAGAAGCAATGGCTCAATGACCGTATCAGAACGGACAAAAACATATATAAGCAATGGGTCAATGACCGTATCAGAAGGGACAAAAACATATATAACCAATGGCTCAATGAACAAATAAAAACATATATAAGCAATGCCTCAATGACCGGACAAAAACATATAGAAGCAATGGCTCAATGACCGTATCAGAACTGACAAAAACATATAAGCAATGGCACAATGATCGAACAAAAACATAAATAAGCAATGGCTCAATGACCGTATCAGAACGGACAAAAACATATACAAGCAATGGCTCAATGACCGTATCAGAACGGACAAAAACAAATATAAGCAATGGCTCAATGACCGTATCAGAACGGACAAAAACATATATAAGCAATGGCTCAATGACCGTATCAGAACTGACAAAAACGTAAATAAGCAATGGCTCAATGACCGTATCAGAACTGACAAAAACGTATATAAGCAATGGCTCAATGATCAGACAAAAAACATATATAAGCAATGGCTCAATGACCGAGCAAAAACATATATAAGTAATGGTTCAATGACCGTATCAGAACGGACAAAAAACATATTTAAGCAATGGCTTAATGATCAGACAAAAACATATATAAGCAATGGCTCAATGACCGGACAAAAACATGTAAAAGCAATTGCTCAATGACCAGACAAAAACATATATAAGCAATGGCTCAATGACCGGACAAAAACATATATAAGTAATGGCTCAATAACCGGCCAAAAAACGTATGTAAGCAATGGCTCAATGACCGTATCAGAACGGAAAAAAACAAAGTGAAACATACGCGGCAGCCAAATGGTCTAAGTGACGCACAAAGACACAATTTAACAAGTCACAACAACACCGAAGACAGGATACATGACAACAATAATATAACTGTTTGAGTTGGAAGCCATAACCATTGTTGTGTCCTGATGCGGTCACTGGGCGTTACGTATTTTATTTTTAATCGACCTCTGACCTTAAATTTCCACCGCAGCTTCGGTTTATTTATTTGGTTTAGATATTTAATTGCGTAAATCCTCAGCATCTGTGGGATAGGCCAACCAGTTGCCATCTTCACTGTATTGTCTCCTGTCGATTGTTGGTGAAATACCGATACTGCAAACAGCTGCAGCGAGGGTGTACCTCGAACCATGTGTGATACTTAACTTAACTTAACTAGACGTCAGTGTACTAGTTTAAAAGTCTCTAGTCTGTATACAACCAGATTCTTTTACATTTCCTTGAACTTAAAATTATTTCCAACCAATCTATTCTTAAGTTCATTTATTGGATCTGCCTACACTGTTTCCTGTACCACTCTCTGATTTAAAAAATATTTCTTACAATTTAATTTGGACTTTTCCTTAATTAAAGTGTAGCGTTGCCCTCTTTTTCTTATCATCATTATGTAGCATGTCCATTATAGAACTCGCTCCCATCACAGTCTGTCTGAAAGAAACTCGTTTCCTTGCCAAAACTCCAGCCTCCGCCACTGTCATACCCAGGTATTCCTGGATATCTTGGTGCCATCGTCTTCTTGGTCTACCCCTTCCTCTTTTGCCTGGCACCATACCTTCCATCACTGTTCTCTCGAGGCGGTTGTGTCTCTTGATATGACCAAAGTATTTGCATTTTCTAGCTTGTTCTTGTAGGTGGTTGTATTTTGAAAAACTTGTTATGGTCTAATTTATCCTTTCCGTTAATCATCTTAAAAAAGGCAAATGCAATGTTAGGTATGATAAAAAGAAATATTAAACATAGGAGCAAGGAAGTGATCCTTCAAACTGTATAAAGCTTTAGTTAGACCTAGATTGGAGTACTGTGTACAGGTGTGGAGTCCTTATCATAGAGGGGATATAAACATGCTAGAAAGAATACAAAAAAGAGCGACAAAGATGATAGTGGGATTCCAGAATTACAGTTATGAGGAACGACTCAGAAAAACCGGCCTACAGTGTCTCGAAGAGAGAAGAATTCGTGGTGACTTAGTACAGGTTTATAAGATGATCAGAGGAATCGATAAATTAGACTATAACAAGTTTTTTTTAAATACAGCCACCTACAATAACACGAGGGCATAGCTACAAGCTGACTAAAGAGAAGTCCAGGTTTGATATAAGGAAATATTTTTTTAGTCAGAGAGTGGTGTCTGCTTGGAATGCATTGCCAGGGGAGGTAGTGGAGGCAGGGACAGTTAATGCATTTAAGAATAAACTGGATGCGCATAGCTTTTAGAGCAAGGTGATGTAAATGTAACTGGTTGTATACAGACTCTGCAGGGTCTTCTAAACCAGTATAAAGACGTTAAGTTAAGTTAAGTTAAAAACCTGAATTAAGTCACCTTGAATCCTATCTTTTCTATATACTGTAGGTCGGTTCTTCTGAGTCATTCCTCATATCTGTAATTCTGAAATCCTATTATCAGTTTTGTTGCTCTTTTTGTGTATCATTTTAAGCATGTTTATATCCTCTCTAGAATTACACACCTGTACACAGTACTCCAATCTAGATCTAACAAATGCTTTATACAGTTTGACTATCACTTCCTTGCTCCTATGAATATTAAGTGTCAAGAAAGTCAAGTTTAGACTTGACCAAAAAAATACAGTAAAAGTAATTGATTTCTAGTACGATCTAACCCGTTTATCTCATTATCTTCTTCGCTTTCTCTCTTCCTCTGCCCCGGTCCTCCTTTCTCTGTTGTTCTCTTTTATTTTCCCTTTTTACCTCATCCTCTATGCTATTATCTTTTACTGTTTTTCTGTTTCCTAACCTCCTTGCATGTTCTTTTCTCCTCTTTTATTCAAATTTTGTCTTTTCGTCCTTTCTTTCCTTTCATAATTTATATTCTCTCTTTCATCAACACTTCTTCATTGTTCATCTCTTTCCTCCTTCAAATCTCTTTCTCCTTTTTTCAAGTTCCTTCTGATAGACTTTGTTACTGAATTCTCAGTCATGTTTTCCTTTCCTTTTGCCTTATCAGTTGCTCTTTTTCATTATTTCTTCTTCATTTTTTTACTTAGAATATTTTAAACAAAAATAATTATACTACATTTCCGGCTGTCAAGAAGTTGTCCTTTTTTTTGACTGTGTTAACCCTTTCACCGTCAAGTCCAAAGCCATCAAAATCTTTCTGGACCTCCTTTTACTATTTTCCTTTCCGTGTTCCTTTGTTTCACAGTCTTCTCTTTTTTCAACTTCTGCTCTTAAATTTTCTTATTTTTCTTTTCTTCTTAAACGTACACTTCCTCTACTCGTATACTCTTCAAAGCTTTTTGTGGTTGTTTTTCTAGTTTTTCTGGTATATTTAGTCTATCCTCCATTACTTTTTCTCATTCTTCTTCACCAGCTGTTACCCCTTCTGCTTATTTTCAATATTCTTTTAACGTTTTCATGTCTTTTTCAACAACTAAATTATTTTGTACGTCTTTTCCTATCTGTCTTTGCCTCTACTCGCTCATATTTATATAATCCCACGTCCTCTTGAATATCTCACATATTATAATATTATGTCTTTCGTCTACCAAGCTAAAAATATTGTGTTCATCAGCGTATATTTATTTAGACTGTATCAACCCCTCTCCTACAAGTCAGCAGCCATCACAACCTGACTGTCCCTACAACCCGAAACGACCGACGCCTTTATCTTATCGTCCATTACGAAGAGCTTTATTCCACGGGCTGCGAGCTGGGATCTGTGTAAAGACGAGTGTCAACATTATTGCATGATCAACCGCTATGTTGCATCAGAGCTAAAGATGATTTCTAAAAGCTGTTTGAGAACAAATATTTCTCTGAAAATGTCAATAAATCGAGCACAGTTCCTGAAAGACCTTTAAAACTCAGTTCCTGCGAAGTTTGTCTAGTGGCCTTGACACTTCCAAGAAAACAATGGAGACGTTTTGGAAAACGCTCCGAGCTTTTAGTCTTCAAAGAATATTTATCTACAAAGCTAGTTAAAGATTTGTTTCTGTAAATAAGGAATTTGTTGTTTTCATTTACCTGTGTTCTGCATATTCTGCCTTTTCTTTATCTCATTCATTTTCTTCGTTTTAATTATTTTTTTCTGGTTTTTATTCTAAGTTGTTTTTGTGTGTTTCAACTCTTACCTTTTTTGATTTTTTTTTGTTTTGGTTTTCTCTTTCCTCGTCTTCTGTATTTTTTTCATTGTCTCTTTTTCTGTCATAAAGTTCGTTTTTTAATTTCTTTTTTCTCATGATCGTCTTTGTGTAATTATTCATTTTTTTTAAATTTGCCTTCCTTTTACTCTTCATCCGTGTCCCTTTCTGTGTCCTCTTTACTTATCACTTTCCTACTTTTCTCTTTCATCTTCTTGGTTTCTCTTCTTCACCTCTTTTCACCTATTTGTGTCTTTCCCATTTTTTTCATCCTTTCCATATTTTCCTCTTCTCTTTCATATTATAAAAAATCATAATTTATGTTTCCTTACACTTTTCTCTGTCATATGCTTCCCAGTTTCTTTTTCTTGTGTTTTCAATTGTTATTATTTTCCGCCTTTTTCGCTTATATTTTTCTTGTTATCTCCTGAATTCTTTGTAATTGTATCCTCCTTCTTCCCACTTCTGTTCTTTCCCGTTCCCTTCTCCCGTTGTCCCTTCTGTTTCTCATTTTCAATGTTTTCCTTCATATTCTTCTTTAGATTTCCTTTTCTCCTTCATTGCTTTTCTCATCTTTATGCTCCAGGCCGCGCAAGTTATTGAAGCTTCGAAAGTAACCCTGGATGGACATAAGCTTATTTGTAGAAACAAACGGTCCCCTTGATAGAGCCACCAGTCGAATAACATGGCTAGTATGACGTACGAAGAGTCAAAACGGCTTATCATAGTCAGATACATGACCAAATGGGAAACCGAACATACTGGTTACACCAAAAACGATGCCTATTACCAGTTGAACCGAAGAGAGCAGGTCGTTGTCTTCAGACTTCGCACTGGCCACAATAGACTGAGGTACCACCTATTCAACAAATTGAAGATAGGTGGTACCGACGAATGCCCGTGCGGTACTAGTAAAATGACCGCTGAACATCTGCTGCAGAACTGCCCGACATACGAGGATCAGAGAGAGCAAATGTGGCCATCACCAGTGGAACTGCAAGACAAGCTCTATGGCAGTGGCGACAGCCTCAGGATGACCGCCGCTTTTTTCGAAAAAATAATGGTTACTGTCTGACTGCGTACGAAGAAGAAGAAGAAGAAGAAGAATAATAACATGGCAAGGATGTCCCTTAGCACAGGACTGCCCTGCCTGCAAAATAGACATTCCCTGTTTCCGACTGTTCGCCCAATTATCATGCACTTCATCAGTATGTCGATCCACCGTCAACTGGGAGCCACTTGACTAAAATTAATGGTCAATGCAGGCCGGATGATATCACTACAGTGGATAAAATATTAATAACCAGATTACATAAGTGGGATACCAAAGGTAAGTTGAAGGTTAAAGGAAATAACGGAACGGCTGAGTGTATAACAAACGAGCTACATAAACAGTGTGTAAAGGAAAGGTCAAGGCCAGTTCCAAGGCAACAATTGCCGTCGTGGAAGAAGAGAACTCCTCTACGTGTACCAAGACACAGCCTATGTGAGGTGAGGTGGCCAGTTTCATTCCCTGGTGTTTCTACCTTCCTCAACTCATATGTCAGGTACCCATTTACAGCTGAGTCGACTGGAGAAGCGGTCGTACCATGCATAAACAACGTCACGGGTCTTGTTTCTGTCCGTCTGTTATTTCGAGCCCTGGCACGCTGTAATCCGAGTCTAGCAACCCATCTTAATGTCGACAGCTGCATTTCCACAAACAATGAGTTAGAATGTTTAAGCTGAGTGCCTGTAGGTCTGTCTAGAACTCAGTGATATCTATTATATATAGCGCAGTATAATTATGGCATCCTACACGTTGGAAACCCATTGCAGTTCAATGTCCTAAACCGAATTATTTCCTTTAATACGAAATCACTAAAGAACAAGAAACACAACCATCATCATCAGGTAGCATGTCTCTTATAGAACGTCGCTCTCACCACAGCCAGACGATTTGAATTCGGATCTGCAGCCAATCTTCCCGCCTACTCCATGTTCCTGTTTAGAGTTTCCTTGATATATTGTATCTACCTTTGCCTATGTCGACCCCTGCATCGTCTTCCAGGCACCATGCCCTATTAGACCGTTGTTTCCAGTCCGCCATGACGTTTGACGTGGCCGAAAAAAATAATTTTCCGAAACAACATTATTTATGAGCCAGTTTTCTTCAACATTAAGGTCTTCTAATGTGGTTTTATTTGTCACTTTCTTTATCCAAGGAATTTTTAGCATTCTTAAGTAACTTTTTGTTTAGAACACTCCAATTCTCTTCCTTGCTGCTTGTGTCATAGTCCATGTCTCTTACCTGTACATTGCCACAGGGAGCATGCATGTTCTCAGGATCTGCAGTCTTAGTTGCTTGTTAGTGTAAGACGATAAATTGTGCATGCTGTTTATCTTCTGCATCACTACGGTCAATATCGCCTTCTAATTTCTTTTAAGCAGTCTCCGTCGTTGGAGAACGTATAGCCAAGATACTCAAAATTTTGGATATTTTCGATTTCTTCATTATTAACAGCAATCTGGAGTTGCAGTCCTGTTTTGTTAGTGGACATTATCTTAGTTGTTCATAATGTTCAGGAAAAGGTTCTGAACTTCACTGTGCTTCTGAACGGACATGAGCAGTCTTTCCAGGTACCTTGGCGCTGTTTGACAGCATGCCTGTGTTATATGCGTATCTTCTTCTTCTTCTTCCTCGTTCGTCTTCAAACCTCAATTTCAATTACTCTAACAAAGGCAGCAGTCGACTCAAGGCTCTGTATGCTTCCGTACAGCTTCTCATGGAAGGACACTGGCTGTTGCCAAATGCTACTTCTTTTGTCGGTATACAGTGGACAGGACTGCAGAATATGTCCTGCCTTCATGGGGGCTGTGCCACAGGCACAAAGGTCTGTAGTGCCAATCTTGAACTTGTACAGATGGCATCTAAGTCTGTTGTGACCTGTGCGTAGCCGGAGAATGAATTATCACCTGGTCTCGCCTGGAGAGTTGATGGTAGGCATCGCTTTCTATGTTGCCCTGATGAATGCTTTTGTCTCTTGTATGTGGCAGCAACTTCAGTGCCGAAGCCAGTGCCCTGAGACAAGCAGCTGAAACCCTTATAGACCATAAGGAGTAGGCAGAAAAGCAAGTGGTCATTTTCACAGGCGCCCTCGCAGTGTTAATGGCACTCAAGAACCAGCACAAAAATGAACCTGGTGCTCTGGCAGACTCGCTCGAACGCCTGTTCCAGTGCTACAAAAAAAGCACAGTCCAGTGGATACCAGCCCACTGTAGCATTCCAGGCAACGGAGAGGCAGACAGACTCGCCAGAGAGGGAGGAATGCTGCAGCAGAGTAATACAGAAATCAAATCCGCGTATCATAGTTCTGGAATCTCCCCCACATCCCCCCCCCCCCTCCCCTCCCCCCCCCCCCCATTATTGTGAATGGATCAAAATTCCCGTAACTGTCATCTGTTTTTACCTTTCGCATGACGTTCTCTGCGTAGATGTTAAATAGATAAGGTGAAAGTATACAGCCTTGTCTGACTCCCTTGTGAATCTCAAACTAATGTTGTGTACCTTCAGGTACAACAATGGGCAAAGCAAGGCAAAGGCCGCCGTCCATCGTAGACGATGATGGTATAATTTATTAACCTAGCGCTATTTTTTAGTAAGGATTAACTGCGCTACTTTTTGTCCTCACTCTCTCGTTTCGTGCAGCCTGACCCCAGTGGCAAGTCAAGGGCAAGACGACTAGTGGGCGACTACAAGATGCAGGGGACTCCCATCAAGCTCCCGGGAAAAGGACGCCGGAGTTCGGAGTCGAACCCACACCAACTGATCACGTGCCGGCGGCACTTCGCAACGGAATCCACAGGTACAACAATAACAACAACAAATAACATCGCATTTCGCACGATAACTCCCTCACAACTAATAAAAAAGAAAAGGGGAAGAACCCGTTTCACGATATATGGCATATAGGACATATGGTGTTACACCCATATTATTTGGTGACCCACGAAATATAACGGGTGATGTAGTCAGCATCACGCCTTTATCTCCCACATTTTTTTCTGGTACCCTTCTTCTTCTTCTTCTTCGTACGCAGTCAGACAGTAACCATTATTTTTTCGAAAAAAACGGCGATCATCCTGAGGCTGTCGCCACTGCCATAGAGCTTGTCTTGCAGTTCCACTGGTGATGGCCACATCTGCTCTCTCTGATCCTCGTATGTCGGGCAGTTCTGCAGCAGATGTTCCGCGGTCATTTTACCAGTACCGCACGGGCATTCGTCGGTACCACCTATCTTCAATTTGTTGAAAGGTGGTACCTCAGTCTATTGTGGCCAGTGCGAAGTCTGAAGACAACGACCTGCTCTCTTCGGTTCAGCTGGTAATAGGCATCGTTTTTGGTGTAACCAGTATGTTCGGTTTCCCATTTGGTCATGTATCTGGCTTTGATAAGCCGTTTTGACTCTTCGTACGTCATTTCTGGTACCCAATTTCTGTGACTGGGTCGACCACAGGACCTGCACCAACAGGGGATCGACCCCTAATCGCTTGACTGAGAAACTAGTGCAATAGCCACTTCGCTACCATGGCCCCCTCCTCACAACAAATGAGGCACAATAGTTTGTGCTTTTCGTTCTCTATTCATGTCTGTGTTCGTTTCTATACTTGGTTGGGCGGCGTGGGTTGACCCCATCTTCTTTCTTGGTCCATCTGTATGGTTGCTGATATTTATATATGTATCATAGGTAACGATAAATATATATATCACTCCAAGGCAAAGATGGAGGATACTAATAACTGCATATAATGTATTGAAGATATGGTTGATGGAAGTTTCGAGTCTTGTGAGGGTGGGGGGGGGCGAAGGGGAGGGGGCGCAGAGTGTACAGGCCCGTTTCGTGTCTTGCATTTCCAAATGTTAACATGATTCTATAACAGACACTGTCGGTGGAAGCTGTGTTAACCTGTGTTTTATTTGGTCTCACTGTTTAGTCTTCCCTAACTCATTTAGCTATTTACAACTGGGTAGACTGGAGTGTGTCGAGACCCTGGTTCGAACTCAGTCACCTTTGCTATAATAAGGGATAGCTTATTTACACTGCTGATCAGATCTCGCCCTCTATACAGTGTCCCAATGCCCAGTTCAACCTAGATAGACTACAGCACCCTGACTAACAACGTAACGTTTTGACTGCAGATGCAAGTGTTTTAACTTCTCTATCTTTGCCTGCAGATCAAGTGTTTTAACTTCTCTATCTCTGCCCGCAGATGCAAGTGTTTAAACTTCTCTATCTTTGCCTGCAGATCAAGTGTTTTAACCTCTCTATCTTTGCCTGCAGATGCAAGTGTTAAGTTCTCTATCTTTGCCTGCAGATGCAAGTGTTTTAACTTCTCTATCTTTGCCTGCAGATAAAGTGTTTTAACTTCTCTATCTTTGCCTGCAGATAAAGTGTTTTAACCTCTCTATCTTTGCCTGCAGATGCAAGTGTTTTAACTTCTCTATCTTTGCCTGCAGATGCAAGTGTTTTAACTTCTCAATCTATGCCTGCAGATGCAAGTGTTTTAACCTCTCTATCTTTGCCTGCAGATGCAAGTGTTTTAACCTCTCTATCTTTGCCTGCAGATGTAAGTGTTTTAACCTCTCTATCTTTGCCTGCAGATGTAAGTGTTTTAACCTCTCCATCTTTGCCTGCAGATGTAAGTGTTTTAACCTCTCTATCTTTGCCTGCAGATGTAAGTGTTTTAACCTCTCTATCTTTGCCTGCAGATGCAAGTGTTTTAACCTCTCTATCTTTGCCTGCAGATGTAAGTGTTTTAACCTCTCTATCTTTGCCTGCACATGCAAGTGTCTTAACCTCTCCATCACTCAGATATCTCGTCCGTAGACAGCCCGTATACTGATGAAAACTAATTCTGACGAACGTACTGATCTCTCATTCGCCATCTTGCCCCGTCCTGATCTGCCAAGCAAAACCACATAAGAAACCACGAGCACACTCGACGTACCCTCAAACCGCTGACCTGTTGACTCTTTACCAGTACATAATAAATGTCACGGCGCGCACGGACCGTAAAAACGTTCCGCAAGAATGCGCAATGCTTGTCATGGGGACAAGCACGTACCTGCCAGGTGAGGAAGCTTGCATTGATGTTTTAAAAAAAAAACCCATCCTATTTTTAAGTGGGCATTTTCTGTCGGTACTGCCAAGGGCTTTTGATAATTGGTCAATCAGTCGATCAGTGTCAGAAGTCTTCATTGCTACAGATTTTGCCATTGGTCGCAAGATTTCTTTCATGAAGTCCGCCACTCATACTATCTCTCGTACGAACATTTTCTGTAACATGAAATTATGTTTCTTTTCTAGGTATAATGTCATTCTCTGACTCGAGTAGGAGCATAGGGTAACAACTATAGTTAGCCTCCTTGTTAGGTAAAGTTAGTCCCATATTACACAAAGAATTTTAGTGACATCGATCAAAAACATGTCAGGCACTGCCGTTGGAGTTGAAGTGTTAAGTGCTTATTTATACTGTAACACATTTTTTCTTGCCGCTATGCTTCCCTAATTGCAGCTGTCCGTTTGCAGCTGGATAGACTAGAGTATGACGAAATTGGGGTTGAACCTGACATTTCTACCGTTGGGAGCAGGCATTCTAACCAGGATTCTACTGAGACATAGTAGAATAAATCACACATATCATGGCTTTGTTGTTCGCTCTCAAATAATCGTTGTGCCTTGTCTTCCCTAAATGTTGGTCAGGTACCCATTTGCAGCTGGATAACCTAGAGTATGACTGAACCGGAATTGAACCTGATTTTATTACCGCAATTTTGTATTATTATTAGTTGCCTATCGCAAGCGGTGATGATGACATCTTCAGACGGTTTTGTCTTGATGATGTAACTTGGGATGTATTTGGATTATAGGGAAGAAGTAACTACGCTGGTCACCAACCTCACTCTCTGGTCCCGAGCTACCTTGGATCAGTGGCGATGATGATGACATCTTCAGACGGTTTTGTCTTGATGATGTAACTTGGGCTGTATTTGGATTATAGGGAAGAAGAAACTACGCTGGTCATCAACCTCACTCTCTGGTCCCGAGCTACCTTGGATCAGTGGCGAGACGTAAGTCAAGACAACTGGAGGCAACTCAGGATACATGTAGTCTAATTCCACCTCCCTTGAAACCAGGGGTCGCTTGGACCTTGCGGGATTCAATCGACCACCATTTCCGTTCATCGCTTTAAGAGGCTAGTGTAATACCTCTCGACCACAGCGCTCTTCGCTGTTGCCGTTAGTAACAGACATTCTATTCCTTATTCTACCCATGACTAGTTGGGAACACCACTATTATCATAGATTCAGTGTTTGCTCTCAAATAATCGCAGACATATTCATTATAGTCTTGTCAGACCGTCTTAGACTTCTCTCATTGCCATACAGTTTATCCTGCATCTGAGTTGGGGTAGGTCGTGTTATCACTCTGCTCCTATCGTGGATTCGGCAGACTTAGTGAACATGTTCCGCAGTTTGTTCTCTGCCCATGGACTCATGGCTGTACGACCAATTTCTTTTTCTCTATTTCCTGAACATATTATTTTGTTCTGTCTATGGTGACCTGTTGTTCGCAGTACTTACCCATACTTAAATATTATTCCGGAAACGTCGCCATCTTTCATCCAAACGTCATTATTAACAACAAAGTTATAAAGAGAACGAAAACACCAACAGTCAGCCACCGCCACCAAATCAGCTGCCTGTTGTTGCCAACCCCCCATCTCTAGAAAACTACAGTTTTCTGCACAACTTCTATTCCTCCGACGCTATTGAAACCAAGTGATCCGTGCTATTGTCAGACACAAGGACTTTCGGCCTAGCCACAACTTACCCATGACCTTTTCTATAACTTCCATCTTTCTCATTATACTTTCATGAACATTCATCCAATATTGACAGGAATTAGGCTGACACTTCCATAATCATGTGAAAGAAGATGCCCGGCTTTTCAAAATCTCCAATTCGTTACAGGAAAATTTTCTTTTAAGTCGCTCGTTAGACACGAAAATGAATTTCTTGGGAAAAGAAATGATGTTATCTAGAAATCATTTCCTGAAGAGTATGTACTTCTAAATACATTTCCATTGGCCGTACATATTTTTGTTTTTTCAATTACCAACTGAAAGCAAAAAGATACTATTTTGCAATAGGCAGAAATTCCTCCCCCTTTTCCACACCTCTTCACCACCTATCCCACACCACTCAAAATTTTTAATCTATCTAATTTGAACTAACGTGACTGTAATTTTCAATCTGAATTAACATTATTGTTAAATTAAATCTCAACTAACATTATTGTTACATTAAATCTGAATTGGCATTATTGTTATTTTAAATTTGAATTAACATTTTTGTTGAATTAAATCTGAATTAGCATGACGATATATTACATCTAAATTAGCGTGACCCATGCCAAAAACTGGATAAAACTGGGACAAACCATATGCAGGAAGACTGGACGAAGTAGAAGAAATATTGTCATGTAAAAGGCGGTGTTCTACAGCTTTCTTTACCCCACTCCGGTGGAGAATGCACGTTTTTACTCTAAATATCTCGAATGGTCTTGAGAGGCCCCAGTTATCCCAACCTATTTCTAATTCTCGTACCAGCCGGCCTAATCAACCTGGCTTTGTTTTGTTCAAGACTCGTCTAAATCCTGCCCCAACACACATGCCGCCAACATGGCTACGGCTTTCTTGGCCAAGCCCACTTCGGTAAGAGCAATTGCCATAGAAAGCCAGGGACTCTAGAACATCCCCTTTCACTCATTCATGGTTTTTGGTGTTCTCTATTTGTCGTATGTAATTAACAATCAAATGTCGGTTTACCCTTAAAGATTTCTTAACAATTACGTTTTTTATATCCCTTGCGACCCGAGTATAAAAGTTTCTGTGCCTTATTTTCAGGTTTCTATTTTTTTTTTCTTCGTGTCAGGGAGAATAATCGTTTCCCACGACCGTAACCTTTGCACATTCGCAGTCGCTGAAAGAGTCTAAGGTAGGAGATCTTACCTCTGTGAATGGATGACACCTCTTAAGTTCTGAACATCCCTGGACCTATTGTCATCATGGCCAGACTTTTGAGGTCTGACATATGCTGCTCAACGGGGAACCAAAGTGTTTAAATACGAATTAAGCCATTAACTAGCAATCGATGGAAAAGAAGTCTGTTACAGACTGGGGGATAGCTCGCTCTGTTACAGGAGACAGGGAAGTTGCAGGTGCAGGGAGAGGACTTACGATTACTGTGACTTAACCGTTATGGGTTGAAACTCTTGTTCTTCCATTGTTAGCACAAAAACAAAGTTTTGATTTTTTTTAAAGTATCTGGCAAGAATTGAATGCCAGGGAAGAGTAAATTAGAAATCGTTTTGTGAGTGAGCAATTATTTAATTATTGCGTACATGTTTCTTTGCCCATGTGCGCGCGCGTGCTTGACAATGCTTATAGGACCACATAACTAACAGTTGTATAACCTAGTGTAGTGTCATTCCCGTATTTATTTCTATATCATTATGGAGCAAAAAGACACATTTTTAGAACGTCTGCGCCGTAGAATTTCGTATGATGTTTTGAGTGGTTGCTTCAGTATAAATTTAAAATCTTTTTTTTTCAGTTAACCTTCAAAGTTAGTGACTACAATGTACTTATTTATGTATGTATCATATGGTATTTGAGGATGCATTTCTAGAACTCTCATTGAATACCTGAGATGTAATCCATAATCAGACTGGTCTACAATGCCAAGTCTTGGTTGGCCTTATATCAAAGTAGGAACTAGGAATTTGTTTTATTAGCAACGTCTGTTATTTTCATCCACAACCTGTGGTGCCATTCTTTGCTCCAATTACATCTTCTGTCGTTTCTTCTTTTTGCTTATCCTTGTCTGTCTTTCAGTATCAGGTTATGAAGAGATCTTTCAGAACGAGCCCGACTGTGTGCTTCAGGCACAGTGGCATTCTTCTTCTTCTTCGTACGCTGTCAAACGTCAACCTGTATTTTTTCGAAGAAAGCAGCGGTCATCCTGAGGCTGTCGACACCGCCATAGAGCTTGTCTAGTGTTGGCACTGGTGATGGCCACATGTGCTTTCTCTGGTCCTCGTATGTCGGGCAGTTTTGCAGCAGATGTTCAGCGGTCATTTTCCCGGTACCATAAGTGCATTCGTCAGTGCCACCTATCTGCAGTTTATTGAATAGGTGGTACCTCAGTCTGTTGGGGCCTTTGCGGAGTCTGAAGACCACGACCTGCTCTCTTCTGTTCAACTGGTAATAGGCATCGTTTTTTGTGTGGCCAGTATGTTCTGTTTCCCATTTGGCCATGTATCTTGCCTTTTGGACTCTTCGTAGGTCACACTAGAATCTGGTGGTGGTAGTCATGCGGCTTCTTTTGCCAGTCTGTCTGCCTCCTCGTTGCCTTCGATGTTACAGTGGGATGGAACCCACTTTACCACTACACTTTTTGGTGCGGACTGCTGGCATAGTTGACAGAGTACTGCTCTTAAATCAGTAAGTTCAGAATTTGTCTGGCTTTTTAGTGCTGTGACTACGGTCAGGGCATCTGTAAACAGGACTATCTGGCTTTCATTGCTTTCGCCTGTCAGCATTGCTTCTACCGCAGCCCTCAGTGCCTCTGCCTCCGCTCTGAAATTGATTGAGAATTTTCCAGTTGACACAGTGGCATTTATCACACCAAATATTTCCATAAGCCACCATTTTCCGTGGTCGGCCTTTTGCCTTGAATCTGTTGTATCTAAATAGCATTGCTTGTTGGGGAAGGGGGTGGGGTGGGAAGGGGGGGGGTTGCTGTATGGTGGTAGTCTTGTTACGTGGCCAAACCATTTTAGTTGCTGTCTTTCGACGTAGTCTAATACTGGTGTTGTTTCCACTAGCCTCATGGTGTCACCGCTTCTGATCATGTCTCTCCTTGTTACACCCAATATTTTTGCATTCCCTTGTTGTTGTTACGATGTAGCATTGTTCACTTGATGTTAGTGTCCAGTTTCGACTATGGTCAAATTAGTGTAGGCACGAAAATCGTCTTGTATAAAGCTCTTCTGGTAGTTATTGTCATGTGCTTACAATTAAGTATTGTGGTTAATTGTCCAATAGTCTGGCTTACCTTATTGCATCTTCGTTGGATTTCTTCTGTAATTCTTCCGGATGCTTATAACGTGCTGCTTAAGTATGAGAAATATTTCACCAGTTTCCTTCTCCAATTACTAAACGACATTATTCATATACTTTCACAAATAAGTAAGAAAACCTAAACCTATGCCAAGAATATTTTGAGACGTGGGCAACAATAGTTCCTCTCATGTCGGCAACAATAGTTCCTCTCATGTCGGCAACAATAGTTCGTCTCATGTCGGCAACAATAGTTCCTCTCATGTCGGCAACAATAGTTCGTCTCATGTCGGCAACAATAGTTCCTCTCATGTCGGCAATAATAGTACCTCTCATGTCGGCAACAATAGTACCTCTCATGTCGGCAACAATAGTTCCTCTCATGTCGGCAACAATAGTTCGTCTCATGTCGGCAACAATAGTTCCTCTCATGTCGGCAACAATAGTTCCTCTCATGTCGGCAATAATAGTACCTCTCATGTCGGCAACAATAGTACCTCTCATGTCGGCAAAATAGTTATGCAGAAGATTCCTTCACACTCAAACACAGACGGCAGTAGTACTGGAGACTGTTCAAAATCTTCGTCTCCTCTTACATCACACTCTGTTCAACAATCACACTCTGTTTCATTTGACTCTGTTCAACAATCACACTCTTACACAACTTTGACACGAGCCCTCAGGGTGAGTCCTTTCTATTGCATTTTCTTTGGGTTTACTTTTGGGGGAAAGGGGGGGGGTGGGGCTTAACTAGCACAGGTACATACAGACACACACGCATCCAATCACTGGTTAGTACGTCCTGATATTACCTAACAGGCTGCGGCCCAGGGTGGAAAGAGGCGTGTCTCCGCCAGTAGAATACAGCCGGGGAGAGATGTCCAACTCACTCACACGCTGAGTAATGTCATTACGACCTCTTGACGTTATGGGAAAAACACGACACACAACGTTATATGTCATTCCTCCCTCCACTGACTTGTGGGATACCTGTTTACGGGAAAGGCTTCGGGAGAAAACCCTGAGGAAAAATTTGCATTCTGTGCTATCTCCAGTCCTCTCGATAATATCTTGTCACTGGCCAAGCGTAGCTGAGGACCAGAGAGTGAGGTTGACAAAAGGCGCAGTTTTTTCCGCACGTTAATCCAAATCACCGCGCAAGTCCCCCATTTCAGTGAACACAGCAAGAGAAAAGACTGTCGAACGGTTGAACAAAAAGAGTGGTCTTCATCACTTGTGATGGACGAACATCAATTAGAATACAGAAAGGCAAACAATTTACGACAAAAAAAGGGGACAGGGACTGAGCAGCACAGAAAGGATTAAGAAAAGATCAGCGACACAAAGCCAAACAACTTATAAGAACAGCAAACAAAGTAATGTGAATGAAACGACGGACAATGGGACACACGGGGACGGAGGGAGGTCTACAGACATATAAGTCCAAATCCAAATGACATGACATATTTACTCCCAAAAAGGGTCTGAGCACCATTTTCCGACTGAGAACAAAACACATTCTACTTAACAAGCGCCTGAACATGATCCAACCCCAACACATTGCTAAGTGCCAAATGTGTACACATCCATGGCAAGCAGTTGATCCTCGTCTCTTTCAGGGCTTTGCGCACACCGATTTGGGGGAAATACTTCTTCCTCTGAGGCCAGATAAATGGAACGTTTTGCATTGCAGTAAACAACAATTAAAAAAATACGTGCGGGGAGGAAGACTAACGTCTGGTCAGGTAAAATAAACGGGACAGGACCCTCACATTGGTTTCCTCGTAGCCTTTCATGGAAACGGGCTGATTTCAGGGCAGCCTGACTAACAATGGCAAGAATCGACGTGATCTCCGTAGTACTGAGCGACCCGCAGATGAAGCCAACCACAGCACAACTACCTGGAAGATCACGATCAACCTTTATCAGCACGCTCGTGATGTGAGGAAAGCTACGACAACCTGCCACTTAACCTCCTTTTTAGGGCGCACAAAAGAGTAATCCTACCCATTGTGGGCATTCAGCAACAACAACAACAACAAAAGACAGGTACATATACCATTACATGGCATTAAGCCAAAAGGGCGAGAGCCCGGACGCTGCTGGGTCAGTAACAACAACAAAGTTGACGTACTTCAACTAACGAGACAATCAGCTGTGGAACTGGAGATTTGCAGGAAAATGTTGCATTGAGTAGGATATACATTAAAACAAACATTGGATTGATTTTAGGTCAGGGAGATCGTTGGGGCACGCGTGAAGACAACCTCACAATCCCACGCCACTCTTCTCTGTTAGCGGCCGCTGCCTGTGCCTCTTCTAGTCGGAGATTGGTCCATTCATTTATGTTGTCCTCCCACCTCTTTTTGGGACGGCGTCTTCGTCGTCTGCCTTGCACCTTTCCGTGAAGGATCGTATTTGCAAGACAATTTGATCTCGATATATTTTCGCACCAAGCGAGTTTCCCTCTTTAACACTTGCCAAGAGATCTTCAAAAGGCCCTATTGCAATTCTATCGCGTATTGGTTTACTAAATCGCTATAGGGGTTGACATATCTCCTAGACGTGATGATTGAAAAGGTCCACTAGCAAGCCACAGCTTGTGCAGCCTGTAACTAGAGAAGCCTTCTTTTTGGACATACACCAGAAGGGAATGCGAATGAAATCGAGGACAAGTTTTCAGCGGATGTACAACCCTCAGAAGACAACCCCAAGAGAAACCGCATAGAAAAGTGGCGCCAAAAGAACGGTGAAGGTTGGATGGAGATCAACGTCTGACATCGTACTAAGAAGAAGAAAGGATGGAGATCACAGAAGAATCTGCAGCAGGACATGATTTGCCATATATTACATGGAGATCTCTGAACAGGTTAAGAACAGGTTTTGGACACCTGGAGTCCGTGTGGGTCTAACCTAAAGTGGGGATTTGCAAACGGTGAATATTACAAATGTAGGGCCGTCCAGAACACCTGATAATATGTCTCAGTATGCAGGAATCCTGTCCAGTAGTGGACTTGATGGCGGCAAATGAAAGAGCACTAACGGTGGCAGATTTTTAAAAAAAACTATGTGAGGTTGCATGGCGTGAAAAGTAAGTAAGTTATGACAGAGTAACGGTGCCAACATCGTGAAAGGCAATCTACATTCCTGTACTGCTTGGTAAGCTATATGTCAACAGCCTGAAGGCTCACATCCCAGAGCAGTGTCGCCCTCGTGTCCTTTCAGCCATAAGAAGGAAACGACCCACAAGATTACTACCAATAGCCAAATGACAGTCTAAAAGGCAAACTAGGAAATACACAGGATGACAACTTCTAAAGGCCGACCAGGTGGATTTGAAGAACAAAATCTTGTCTTGCAATTACATGTGAACTGGCACTAGTCTGCCAGTTTCCTGCATTTCAATATAAGACACTCATTACGCTGCACAGACAGTCATTCACCCAGGCCAAATGCCTACTGAGTATGGAGTAGTTTTATGTGTTTGAAACAACATTCTAGCACAGCAGCTCAGATACGATACATGATTCACAGAGTCAATGACTTGATTTCTTGAGAATAAGAGAACCGGGTATAACAAAGCTGTTTCAGTTCTAGAACGCCCATAATAAGAGATGCATTTATTCCAAAGCTGTGTGTGTTCTAGAACGCCGACAATATGAGAAGCGTGTATTTCAAAGCTGTCTAGGGTCTAGAACGCCCAGAATAAAAGAAGCGGGTATTACAAAGCTGTGTTCTAGAGCTCCCAGAATAAGAGAAACGGATTAATTCAAAGCTGTGTTCTAGAGCTCACAAAATAAGAGAAACGGGTTAGTTCAAAGCTGTGTTCTAGAGCTCCCGGAATAAGAGAAACGGGTTAGTTCAAAGCTGTGTTCTAGAGCTCCCGAAATAAGAGAAACGGGTTAATTGAAAGCTGTGTTCTAGAGCTCCCAGAATAAGAGAAACGGGTTAATTCAATGCTGTGTTCTAGAGCTCCCAGAATAAGAGAAACGGGTTAATTCAATGCTGTGTTCTAGAGCTCCCAGAATAAGAGAAACGGGTTAATTCAATGCTGTGTTCTAGAGCTCCCAGAATAAGAGAAACGGGTTAATTCAAAGCTGTGTTCTAGAGCTCCCAGAATAAGAGAAACGGGTTAATTGAAAGATGTGTTCTAGATCTCCCAGAATAAGAGAAACGGGTTAATTCATAGCTGTGTTCTAGAGCTCCCAGAATAAGAGAAACGGGTTAATTCAAAGCTGTGTTCTAGAGCTCCCAGAATAAGAGAAACGGGTTAATTCAAAGCTGTGTTCTAGAGCTCCCAGAATAAGAGAAACGGGTATTACAAAGACGCATATGTTCAAGAACGCCCATTTAAATAGAAATAGAGGAAGTGTAAAACACGTATTGAAGACGAGATTTGGAGATATATAAGAGGGAAAACAATTATAAGGATTGAAAGGATGACTACGAGTTTAGTGGACATGTAAGACTATTGCTCTCAGTTTCTTGCAAGAAGAGCATTCACTGGATCTACGGGTCTGAACACACACAGATGGGTCAGCACAGAATGCAGTAAAGAATGAAGGAGCAGGAGTGTATATAGAATACCCAAATAACACTATGGAAAAAGTTGCAACACCAACAGGAAAATTCTGTCATAATTACCATGCAGAGATACAAGCGGTGAAATTGTCGACAGAAAAATTGCTTAACACCATCCTTGGCCCATATCCTGTGGTATTCCTGACAGGTGCAAAATCAGTTCTCCAAGCACTATCAGCCGGGAACTGTCCGATCTACCAGTTTTATTGTCAACATTATTGGGACGGCGTGGGCTAGTGGTTAAGGGACACAGCTCACAAACTTAAGGTGCTGGGTTCGGTCCAATAATATCACCGGGCGTTACCCCGGGGAAGCAAATTTTAATTAGCTGACCCGCGCAGAACATAAGCCCCACACAGCAACACTGTAAAATATGACATGAATATGAGCATTTGTGTGTAATTAAAGCAGTTATATTTTAATTGTTTATTGACACATACAGGATTATTTACGATGCGTGTCCATTACAAACATATAAAAGAAACAAGCAGGTGTGGCAGAAATAAACAACGCAACGGTTATGAATCAAGCATGAACTGGGGTTCATTAGAAAAAGTTACCATTCGGATTCAGACACGTATTCTTCTGCTTGGGTAGACGTCGGAAGTCGTCCGAGAAAGATACCTTTGGTTGCTCATTGAGGAATTTGGTGACAGGGGCCATAACGTCTGCATCCAAGACGAATTGTTGTCCTTTTATAAATTGTGTTAAGGGTCCTAACAAATGAAAGTCAAGTGGTGACATATTGGGGCTATACAATGAGTGTGGCAGAACTTGCAATCTTTTCCGTGCTAACCCTTCCTGCACAATTCATCACACTCTGCTTCGTAATGCAGCAAGTGGTTCAAACTCCATCTCATGCGTTCTTCCTTATGATGGTCAGCATCGACAAGGCCGATTGTGAACACATCTTACGTTACATCAGTCTCTTTATAACCGTCATTTGAACTGTCCCAAGAGTCACAGTGGACTCCTCTGCTAGCGAACGTAAGTTGTGACAATGGTCAATATCTGCGTTGGCTGGTCGACATCCTTCGGCTTTTAGGAACGGAATCACCGCGCTCTGGTCAACTTTAGACGGATTCAATATGACACCCACCATTTTCTCAACGGTCTGCAGTAGAACCAATGAATGTGAGAATAATAACAACCTGCACATGTGTAAGTATGTGCTTATTAAGCCAGATGTGACATCATCATGCCCTTCGCGCGTTTGTCTTCGTGGCGCAGCACAAGCAGGTGTCATTTGATCACGCATCGCCTTCCAAAGTTGGTTGAACATATTTCTTAGCAAAGAAGCAGACTATGTAACAAATAAAAATACAAACAAGGCACACATTGTTTTCAAATGTGCAACATTGCTAGTCTGATATGGTGCTAAAGTTCATGAACATGGCATTGAGGACTGCTATAATTGAACACATATCGACATGAAACATCAATAGTATTTAGGTATTATTACTAAGACGTGGGATATGGGAGTGATCCGAACTCAAACAAAAATGAAGGTCTTCGCTGCAGTTGTTCTACCTATGGTTTATCTGTCTTTATAAAATATATTTTTTCTACAGCTGAATATTTAAACTCAGGAGGAAATATAATCCTCATGAAGGCAAAAAATGTCGAGCATCCATATACTGTTGCAGAAGACCCAGATCAGGTGGGCCCACCACGCCGCAGACAACCGCATCCCAAAACAACTAACGTAGGGTGAGCTGAAAGATGGCCTGCGTCAAGTCGGTTGCCAAAAGAAGCGTTTCAAAGATTCCGTCAAAGTATTTCTAACAAGCTTCAACATCGATGCAAACATGGGAATGTCTCGTACAGGACCACAAGGCATGGCCTAGAACCACCATGAGAGGCACCTCCATTGCTGGCGAACGCCGGACCTCCGAAACACACAGAAATACGCACTTTGCGAAAAGACAAAACAATTGATACTCATATGTCCGATTCTGACATTAAATGCTACACATGTGGAAAGATTTTCCGTGCCAGACTTGGATTATACAGCCACCTACAAACTCACTGGTGAGGTGCAACACAACATGTCTGACTAATGTTGTCACCATCGCTTGCAATCGATGGTTATTATTATTATTAGTGTTATTATTATACCTGTGAGACCTGGACCGTCTATAGTCGTCATGTCTGGAAAGTAAACCACTTCCACATGTACTGCTTGTGAAAACTACTGAGGTTTATATTGTCATATAATCATGGTGCCAAATACAGATGCGACCGGGCATGTCCAGTAAACATACCATATCATGTGCAGCACAGTTGAGATGGGCTGGCCATCTGGTACGCATGTCGGAACAACGTCAACCAAGAGAGTTGCTCTATGGGAAACTGCTAAATGGCAAGATAGCAAGCGGTAAGCAGCGGAAACGGTATAAGGACCTGTTTTAAACATCACTGATCCAGTGTTGTATTAGCCACGATGACTGAGAAAGAATCACCACCAATCGCAAAGACTGGCGCAGCACTATTGCTGAGGGTGTTCAGAGACATGATGCATTCAGAATAAATGAGGCTATACAGAGACGATCGCTTGGCAAGTCGGCTTACGTTAACACTTCTTCAACACCGGTGGTAGGGAGTGTCCTATTTCCTTATACTGAATGTGACAGACAATTTCGGGTCGTGATTGCCTTATTTAGCCATCTTGAAACGCATGTGAACAGTGGATGTTGACAAAGTGGTCCTCATCGATTACAATGGACGAACAACAACAGTATTTTCTACAGTTGAACATCTTCTTCTTCTTCTTCTTTCGTTCGCTTTAAAATATTGTCTACATCTGCAATGTTGTCTCTTGTATAAACTTCACTGTCTTTTGTAGTTCACATACAGGTCCATAAAGTTTCTCTTCTAGTGTTGTTTCTATGGGCCAGTGAGATTTTCTCTGTAAATCATATTCGGGGCAGTTTTGTAGTATGTGCTCTGCTGTCTGGGGCGCCTGTCCGCATGTACACATGGCTGAGTTGCCAATCTTCATTTTTGTGTACATGTGGCTGCGAAGTCGGTTGGGTCCTGTTCTAAGGCGCAACACAACAGTTTGCTCTTGTCTGTTCATGTTATGGTAATCGTCTGGTGTTACTGTTGGTGGCTTTCTGATTGATTTGATCATCCTTATCTTCTGTTGGTATGTAACTGGCACATCTGGTTGCTCGTCTGCAGCACCCTCCTTTGCCAGTCGATCTGCTCTCTCGCTTCCTGGTACTCCACAATGAGAACGTATCCACTGCATGATAATCTTGCGCTAGTTGCTCAGTTCAGACAGTAGAGCCTGTAGATCTGGCAGTTTCTCAAATTTAAGTGCTTGGAGTGCTGATTGTGCATCTGTAAGAAATACTACAGGTTGTGGACCGACATTGGTGTTCAACAGTTTCTCAGTTGCCACCTTGATTACCTGTATTTCTGCATCATATATATGACAGAATTTCCCAGTTGGTACTCTGACTACAGTTGAACATATAAGCTTAGTAGGAAAGTGTTCACAACATACACCTTCTCTCAAACATGATCATCGATTTTTAAACTTACAGCAAAAATCATGAATAATACATTTAGTCACAAACTCATAGACTTGAAGAGGGTATAGTCAAACGTAGTGACAATCACTATCAAAGCAATCATCGGAAAATACAAATGAACGTTAAATCCGGCAACAAGAAACTGCCGTCAAGGAAACAAAATAGAATCATGGTGCCATGGCCACACAGTTTGGGTACGGTAGCCATAGAGTCTCATCAACATTTGGATGTGGTTTCTCAGAACTAACATGCACGTCAGTAGCATCTTGATAGTGTTTGTTTTAACCTGATATCTGAGGTCAACAGAATGAGATAAACCTCGTTTTTCTAATTCAGATACGAATATGTATGGAACGACAAAAGCGATTTGTTAGTCATGGATGTCAGTGATGTCGATTTCCTACGTACAGAACAAATAACTTTTTGATACCAGGGTACATGTGTCTGAAGTTCCCTGTTTGTGCCGCAGTATGGATGTAACCAATACACATTTGCACAACGGCGAGATGTTTGTTCCACCTGGCACTGGTGGATTGAAGGTGTGCAAGGTACCTGCAAATGTTTAAGCTGCTTTTATTTAACAAGAACAGCACGCTTGGCCTCCATGACTGATGTGATATCTCTCAGCTCGCTTCAAACCAGTCATTTGATTTTTCAGATTTTCTTCCAAATGTAGCAAGTGCAGTGCGATGGATGGTATTTCGGAGATATTACCAGGTCTCTGTGACAGCTGTGCCATGATGCGGGACATTGTTAGTGTCCTGATTTAATTTCGTGATCAGTGCAGAATCTGACATTCTACTCGCGTCGATACTAGGCCTGCCTTAGCTTCAGGTGTGCAGTGTCTGATATTCTACTTGCGTCGATACGAGTCCTGCCTTAGCTTCCGGTGTGCATGGTCTGACATTCTACTTGTGTCGATACGACGCGTGCCTTAGCTTCAGGCGTGCAGTGTCTGACATTGTACTTGCGTCGATACGAGTCCTGTCTTAGCTTCAGGTGTGCATGGTCTGATATTCTACTTGCGTCGATACGAGGCCTACCTTAGTTTCAGGTTTGCAGGGTCTGATATTCTAGTTGCTTCGATACGAGGCCTGCCTTAGCTTCAGGTGTGCAGGGTCTGACATTCTACTTGCGTCAATACGAGTCCTGCCTTAGCTTCAGGTGTGCAGGGTCTGACATTCTACTCGCGTCGATGCTAGGCCTGCCTTAGCTTCAGGTGTGCAGAATCTGACATTCTACTTGCGTCGATGCGAGTCCTGCCTTAGCTTCAGGTGTGCAGGGTCTGACATTCTACTCGCCTCGATACTAGGCCTGCCTTAGCTTTAGGCGTGCAGAATCTGACTCTACTTGCGTCGATACGAGTCCTGCCTTAGCTTCCGGTGTGCAGAATCTGACATTCTACTTGCGTCGATATGAGGCCTGTCTTAGCTTCACGTGTGCAGTGTCTGACATTCTACTCGCGTCGATATTAGGCCTGCCTTAGCTTCAAGTGTGAAGTGTCTGACATTCTACTTGCGTCAATACGAGACCCTACTTTAGCTTCAGGTGTGCAGTGTCTGACATTCTACTTGCGTCAATACGAGACCCTACCTTAGCTTCAGGTGTGCAGTGTCTGACATTCTACTTGCGTCAATACGAGACCCTACCTTAGCTTCAGGTGTGCAGTGTCTGACATTCTACTTGCGTCAATACGAGACCCTACCTTAGCTTCAGGTGTGCAGTGTCTGACATTCTACTTGCGTCAATACGAGACCCTACCTTAGCTTCAGGTGTGCAGTGTCTGACATTCTACTTGCGTCAATACGAGACCCTACCTTAGCTTCAGGTGTGCAGTGTCTGACATTCTACTTGCGTCAATACGAGACCCTACCTTAGCTTCAGGTGTGCAGTGTCTGACATTCTACTTGCGTCAATACGAGACCCTACCTTAGCTTCAGGTGTGCAGTGTCTGACATTCTACTTGCGTCGTTATGAGGCATGTCTTAGCTTCAGGTGTGGTGAACATTTATTGGCTGCAAATTGATTTTACAGCGAACCAATAAATGATAATTGGAACACAGATTGTAACATTATACAAAAACAAAAATGATGGAACTTATTGCAATAACTATCGAAGTGTCTATCCGCTCAGTATTGCGAGCAGATCTTCGCTAGAATAATCTTACTATGGATACAAACATTGGCTAAGCGTGTGTATCCAGTGACAGTGTAGATCAACTTAAGTTTGTCTTAAGTCCAAAATGAAGATAATTAGGTCACCGTCAGGGACTGGCATTTCACTGATGACGCTGCAATTGTCACCCACAAACAGCATGCTCTACTGAGCTCTATCGATCACTTTTCCCAGGCGTGCAAAGATTTTGATTTCAGAATAAGTCTCAACGAAATAAATGTGCTGGGAACGGAAGTAAATGACAATCCAACTCTTTACATCGATAAATGACAATCCAACCCTTTACATCGATAAATGATAATCCAATCCTTTACATTAATAAATGACAATCCAACTCTTTACATCATAAATGACAATCCAACTCTTTTCATCGATAATTGACAATCCAACTCTTTACATCGATAATTGACAATCCAGCCCTTTACATCAATAAATGACAATCCAACTCTTTACATCGACAATTGACAATCCAACCATTTACATCAATAAATGACAATCCAACTCTTTACATCGATAATTGACAATCCAACTCTTTACATCGATAAATGACAATCCAACTCTTTACATCGATAATTATAAACTTTGCAGCTGTGCACCAATTCACATTCTTGTGTTCTTTCTTCAGCGACAAACTCTCTCTAGACCCAGGAACAGACAGTCGCTTGGTGAAGCTGCTGCTACATTTGCTCGCTCACAACACGTGTTGAAAAACAGGAACCTGACAATTAAAACTAAGGTCATGGTGTACAATGCATGTGTTATAAGCAAACTTATATAAGGCAGTGAGACGTGGAGAACCAACCCCAAACAAGAGCACAAACTTAACACCTTTTACCTGAGGCGCCTGTCATCCATTCTTGGAATTACATGTAGGGACAGAGTGACAAATGTAGAGGTGCACTCTCGCACTGGTCTCCCAAGCATGTACACTCTCCTTAGGCAGCGAAAACTACCATGACTTAGTCATGTTCGTCGCATGGAAGATGGCAACATTCTTGGAATTACATGTAGGGACAGAGTGACAAATGTAGAGGTGCACTCTCGCACTGGTCTCCCAAGCATGTACACTCTCCTTAGGCAGCGAAAACTACCATGACTTAGTCATGTTCGTCGCATGGAAGATGGCAACATTCTTGGAATTACATGTAGGGACAGAGTGACAAATGTAGAGGTGCACTCTCGCACTGGTCTCCCAAGCATGTACACTCTCCTTAGGCAGCGAAAACTACCATGACTTAGTCATGTTCGTCGCATGGAAGATGGCAACATTCTTGGAATTACATGTAGGGACAGAGTGACAAATGTAGAGGTGCACTCTCGCACTGGTCTCCCAAGCATGTACACTCTCCTTAGGCAGCGAAAACTACCATGACTTAGTCATGTTCGTCGCATGGAAGATGGCAACATTCTTGGAATTACATGTAGGGACAGAGTGACAAATGTAGAGGTGCACTCTCGCACTGGTCTCCCAAGCATGTACACTCTCCTTAGGCAGCGAAAACTACCATGACTTAGTCATGTTCGTCGCATGGAAGATGGCAACATTCTTGGAATTACATGTAGGGACAGAGTGACAAATGTAGAGGTGCACTCTCGCACTGGTCTCCCAAGCATGTACACTCTCCTTAGGCAGCGAAAACTACCATGACTTAGTCATGTTCGTCGCATGGAAGATGGCAACATTCCCAAAAATATCCTCTATAGACAGTTGGTTGATGGCACGAGAACAGTTGGCCGACCACAATTAAGGTTCAAAGATGTGTAATCGTGATATGAAAGTCCTGGACAAGAGCGGCTCTGTAAGTTATATCATCATTTAGTCAGTCATGAGTGTTTAGAGACAACTACTAAAATAGCAATCTGATTCCCTTTTAAAACATCATTCAATACCTCAGTCAACTTCATCTGAAAGACGATGACAATTGTGTCCTGTTATTTTCAACTCATTTAGTACGATATAATATATTTGGAATCTCTGGCCAACTTTTGTGGCACATGAAAATAATAAAAATGACTGGCTGATCAAACTTTCAGACTATTGTCCCTGCGTAGTAATATCTCTGTTGCATGTGTCGGGGACTTCCCTGACTAAATTACCTGCACATTCATTTTCAGAGGGAGAATGAGACCATCTTGCATCTTAGAGTCCTTGATATAGTTCAGCTTGTAAATCTTTCTGATTCATTTTCAGATAGTTAATTCGGGCCAAGATGCAGCAATGGCTGATTGTATCAGGACTAGTGAACCATAGATGATGAATATCATATTCTTCATGTCACACGGCGGCCCAGGAAACTGGTTGTACTAGTCACTAGTGTAGTCTGGTCAAGGGATAGGAATCGCAGGGGAAAGGCAAACCCGGTACTCAAAAAAAGCTGACTGTCGGACCGGAAGGCGCAGACATAGCAGCAACGTCTTGTTGAACCGAAACGATCTTGAAACATGCCCACGTTATGAGAGCTTGCGTTCTTGTTCCATAGTCAAGAGGCTTTTATATTGGCCAACCTCTCTCTTTATGGTGTCCCGAACTGCCTTATTCGTAACGTGGTCTAGATACTAAATGTCGAGAATTCGACGCAGAAATCTCATATTCATTGCATAAATTATTCTCTCTAGAACTGTTGCAACAGTTACATGAAATGACAAGTGCAGTGCATACATTAAACTCGACTTTGATTTCAACGTAATGCTTGTGTACCTCTATAACGGCATCAGTTTGGTCAGAGCAGCTATGGTCATCGCTGTGCTTGCCTGAATCTCAGTTCTCGAACCTTCCGCATCAATATATATATAAATATTAGTGCTTTCTAGCTTTCCTCTCCAACTTCCATCTGTATTGGCTGTTGTCATGTTTGTTTCCACGGTTCTGGCTTTGTTAGCATAACTGACCATCAAACACTGCAATATATATGACAGAGGAGTCTGTTGTTGATAGTTCAACAAATCCTTCAAAACCATTCGCATTTGGTTGTATTATTTCTAACCAGCATCTGCATAGCTAAAGCGTTTGATTCTCCCTGCAATTGCAACAGTTTCGCTGCCCGACAACGACACGCTACAGTGTACCCAACTGTTAGTGAGTCATCGATTTGCAGATACGGAAGATAAGATTACTACAAGAAAACTGGTCACATGACCTCAAAGACAAAGTTAAGACCTCGTACAATTATTATTCAGAAACACTTCATCTCTGACAGTAGTATCAGCTATGGGACTACCTTAATATTATTTTCTACTATTTCAACACCGCCATTTCTCGACATATGGAAATCTAAACGAAGAGTCAACGAGAAGTGGCAACCTGAACATTATTTTGAAGTAAAAAAGATATATAATATGAAAAATATATAATTAACCTCTCACTGAAATGTGAAATTGATTAGCACGTTGCAATATTTAATATATAGCATCACTCACGAAACGCCCCCCTCGCATTCATTTGTTTCCGAAGAACATCCTCGCACTTTTAACCTTAATCCTTTGTTTAGCACACCAAGCAGATGCGTCTCGTTATATTATCCGTTTCCTTTGCATGTCCACTATTACCGACGAAAAGAATTGTGAGGTAATACGCCAATTCACAATTTGATTACCGCAAAGGAAAGAGAAGACGAGCACACAGCAGGAAAGACCTCAATTTAAATCAAATTCAGTGACAGAAGAGTTACAAAATGCTCGCAAAAAAAACAAAAACGGATGAAGTTTGTTCGTCGAGTTGTGCTGGAAATACGCACACATTCATGACGTGTACACTTAAATGCCGTAGGCAGATTTCCCAGCGAACAATTGCTTCCACAATTGATTCCACAGTTGCACACATGTCCACTGATACAGCTACCAATTAGTGTCTTTAAAAATATGGGGGCCCTGGTTTGAACAAGTGAATTCAGTTAAATATATGTCCGTATTCTTCGGCGAATGATAGTCAAAAGTCTTCGAAGGATTTGTAAAGTCTTCTCCAAAACAACTGGATGTTTTTCGTGTTTTTTTTTGCGTGTGTGTTTTGTTGTCATGTCTTTCTGTTTACATTTCAAAAGTGGTCATAATTCCTTTGTGTTTCCGTGTGAGCATAGGGTTACCACTGCAGCTGAACTTCTTGCAAGAAGAAGGTTAACGCATATATGTTTCCCGTATAGATATATGTATAGATATATGTTTCCCGTATAGCAGCCGCGTAGTGCAGTAGTTAGCGCGTTGACTTAGCATCTGAGTGGTCCTGGCTTCCTTCCCCAGTTTTTTCAGACCGCAATGGCTCCCGGGTCGACCCAGCGTTAAACTGGTACCGGTTCAGTCCGTGAAGTAAAATCGGCGAGGGAGAGGAGATGTCTACCGCCCTCATATAGCCGAGCCTTTGAAATGTGAGATCGCTAACACCTCACACCCCTACGGCAGTAATGATATGGGTTACTTTACTTTACTTTTAGAGATAATCGAGTCTCTTACTATGGAAAAAAGAACGTGGCCACTGCAAGCTACATACATGTTAATTCTCCCTGTTATTTGTGCGTATTAAAAAAAATCATTCTCTTACCGTATGTTTTAGTTTACAGCGTCCGGTTTCGTCACATTTTTGGAAAAGGATTTGCATTCCCTCTTCGTTCCTTATCTTCTCGGTCAGTGTGTACGGGTTCAGCCTGTTTCTATGACCATCACTTGGACCAGAATACGATCTTGGACAGCTCTAGTTGGCTGACCTTGAAGCAAGCATTTAGCTACGATTAGCTGGATGTTGTTATCTTGTTCATTGCGTCTTTGACTGACTAGATTTGTTTTTCGTCCTGCTAATTGAAGCAAACAACTTAACGTAACGTCTTTAGAAGACTGTGCATAGTCTGTTTACAACCAGTTTCTTGGAGGGTGGTTTCAACCGATGTGTGAGTCCATTTTAATAGACTCAAACACTAGAGCTAGGTAGATCCGCAAACAGTTAGGCGCCATCTATAGCTGCTCTTAACAAGCCAGCTGGGTGAATGTACACATAATGTTGGGTAGATTTTTAGCTAGAATTGTTTTTATTTTGTCCGGGCAGCGGTCCTTAAGCATATCCTTTTCGATTTCTAACTGCCAATGGATTTTTAACGTGCTCGGCAATGAACACGGGAGTCCGATCTCGTTACCCAGAAATTAGGAGAATTATTATCAGAAGACCCAAGTGAAAAAATCCCCGTCTCTACAGGGATTCGAACCCGTGACTTTACCTCGTGACCATTGAGTGCAGTTGGTCCCTGCGCAGAAAGCCAGTTTCCAAGCATTTGTAGTGGCGGTTTCGCACACACACACACATACGCACACACACGCACGCACGCATACACACTCCCGCACACGCACACACACACGCACGCACACACACACACACACAAATTGCCCTCGACGTCAATCTGGCAAGGATGCCGAATACGAGGTTACCAGCACCACATTATATGCATTCAGATCCTACGGTCTGTTGTACCAGTTCGAACTTAAGTCCTTCATGAAGTCATCCAGCCGTTGCATAGGAGAGCGACCTAGTGGACGAGTATGAGCGTAAGACAGTTACAGCAGCAATGGATATGCATGAGGTACCTAGTCCCATATCTGGGCGTTTACATTGTCCCTAACTATATTCATCTTAGGTGAAGCTAGTGGAAAAATATACATTTCTTGTAAGAGGCCTAAGCAGGGTGGATGCATGAGGCGGACGACAACAGCATGTAATATAAAGTGTGGTAGGAGTCCCTGCTATATAGCAACGTATAAGCTTGGTACAACCTTCCTCCATGGAGTCTAGTTATTGTCGTGAACCTATTTTTCAGGTGAGGAATAAAATGAAAGATTATGCTGGTACTGACGCATGCTAAATGTGCAATTATCCAACTTTGTTACTGTCTGCAGTCTTTTTCATTATATTTGTTTCGGTTGAATTTACATACTCTTCATATTTTCTACCTGTGATGTCCCTTAACCTTCTTATTATATGTACATAATGTCTCTATCTTAGACTTAGTTGATCAGTACTTTTACATGCCCATAACGTCCTGGGAACTGACTGCAATCATGCAGGCTGACTAAGAGATTAGTGATCAAAGAGGGAAAGCAGCCCGGTCTCAAAATTGCCGTGCTGAAATAGGATGTGTAGGACCGAAGGGCGCATTTATCGACGTCTCGCTGTGCATCACGACACAACGATATAAATGGACTTTTCAGGACAAAGACCAAAGAAGATGAAGAAGAACAACAACAGCAACAATAACATAGCGTTTAAATCCGGTCTGCAAAATGAGCAGCCTGCTACGGTGTACCCAACTCTAGAGAGTTAGCGAAGGTAATGCTGGAGGAAGGATTCTGGGCATCGCAACTCACGTAAAGCTAAAACCTCGTACACATAAGGCCATAACACTTCATCCCCCCCCCCCACACCAGGTGACTGTGTGGGCTAATGGTGGTGAAACAGCTCACAATCTGAAGGTGCTGGGTTCGATCCTCATCACAGCACCGGCCGTTACCCCATGGAAGCAAACCCTTAGAAAATGCAGGAGGAAGCAGACCCTTACATATAATGTATGCTGAAGTCGGATGCACTGGGCCGACAGGCGCAAAATAAAAACTACAATGCAATCTCACACGGCTTTGGAGATTACAGAAATAAAGCGAACGCTAAAAAAAACACACAAAAACTGTTAATCCCAACGGTAGGCTGTTTTTAACTACCATAACCTACTTTTATACTTTTTCTTTATTTGTACTTTAAATAACACTCACCAAATATCTCATCGCTGTGTTTTATATTGCTTTCTTTCGTTTCCTGTCTTTTTATTTTGGAATTAAATCATCTTTGTTATTAATCATGAAAGAGCTTCCATGTTATTACAGACTTTTTCTGAATTCACTCAGAGTGGTTATACTACGTCAGGGGTCTCAACACGCGGGAAATTTGGCCAGCGAAGCCTTTTCTCTGGCCGACAACGTGACCTCACAGTTTAGAATAAGCAATAATACAGGCTCGTTAAATAAACTGGCCTTACGCTGAATATTTTCAAAATAGAAATACTGCTGATAATGCAAATTTAAAAAATGTTTATATAAATATGAGACTAAGATAAAAATGAGATATTCTAAAACAAGTGAAATAATAATATTGGGAACGATAAAGAAATAAATTGCTGAATGGTTTTTCAGTAGATAGAGTCATGCACACTAAAAAAAAAAACTTGTTAACCAAACTGCGTTTCTATAGTACACTGAACATTTTTAATTAGTACTGTCCATCAAATTGTAACATTATAGGAAACGAGGAAGCCGACAGTCAAGTCAAAGAAACAGCAAAACTGATAGAGAACGAGGAAGCCGACAGTCAAGTCAAAGAAACAGCAAAACTGATAAAGAACGAGGAAGCCGACAGTCAAGTCAAAGAAACAGCAAAACTGATAAAGAACGAGGAAGCCGACAGTCAAGTCAAAGAAACAGCAAAACTGATAAAGAACGAGGAAGCCGACAGTCAAGTCAAAGAAACAGCAAAACTGATAAAGAACGAGGAAGCCGACAGTCAAGTCAAAGAAACAGCAAAACTGATAACGGAAGAATGCCTGGTCAACTATAAAGAAGAAACATCCGAATAAAAAGGCAGTACAATGCAAAATGGCAGAAATAACACCCTCAAAGACCACCAGGTGACGGCTACTACCATTTGTCCAGCACAGACCAGGCTATTACACTACGTCTCCGAACTGACCACAACAGAATGAGACACCACCTTGACACCAAATTCAAGCTAGCCTTTGTTACTGTAACAACCAGCCTATGTCACTGCGACCTGGCAAACTTGACAGCAGCACATGTACTTCAAGACTACCCTCGGTACACAGATCTGAGGAAAAGCACGTGGCTACACAAACTGCTGTCGAAGAGATACTGTACCACGGAATTCAGACCTTGAAAAAGACATTAAAATTGATTTAAGAATCCGGGGTTCATGTCAAAATGAGCACAAATCGAAGAAGACGAAGAAGAAGAAGAAGAAGAAGAAGAAGAAGCTTACAGCTATGGGGATTACAGTATCGATCCCCACCTTGTTTCCATGGACACTGGCGAGAACGTGATATGAAGGTATTGATGTGTATATCTTATCTGACCCTTGCGTTAATTTTGCCTTCACGTCAGTTAAGATAGATATATGGAGGATCGTATCCTCTTTTCAAATGTTTAGTACGCGCCGTTCCATTGCTCTTTTAGTAACTCTGAGCTTCTCGGCATCTGTTTCCCTGTGAAGTTTCCCACTTCACATCAGTAAATCATTACTGGTATAGCCATAGAATTGAAAGTGTGTGCTCTTATCTAGACATTTTTCATCTCTTTGAGTTTTGGCTTAATGGAGTTAAAGGAAAATCAAACTGCTTTTCGTCGTTTAGAGATTTCATGGCCGATTTTGTGGCTGACTTTTATATCTTGGTCTAGGTAGATACAGGGAGTTGACCTTCTCGATGGTTTCCTCTCTTAGCTTGATGTTTTTGTTTCGGGCAGTAAGGGTTTCTGAGGCATTGTGTTTTACATTTATTGATCTTCAGACCAGCAGATCTTCTGACCCAATTTAAGTCGTTTAAGGATTGTTGGGCTTCCTCAATTGTATTACTGATGACCACGATGTCATCTGCTGTCATCTGCAGATCGTAAGTCAGTAAGCCACTTGCCATCTGCATTTGCACCTCTGTTGATCAAATGCCATTTATTTAGAGCATATATTTGAGAGACTTGGTAAATGGCTTTCAGAAGATGATACCGCTCTGGCGTACTCCTCCTACAAGAGGGAAAGTTCCTAAAGCAAGAGGAAGTATATATATATATATATATATATATATTATTACATCATGTCTTGTTTTTTTGTTTTGATTTGTTTTGTGTTTCCCTTTCGGTTTTGTTTCCTGTCGAAAGCCTCGAGGCTGTAAGTTACGTGGTTATCGGTTTGTTATTGTCCTTGTGCGGTAACTGAACCATTACCTTTACGTGTTTTTTGTATTGACGTTTAGTCTTTAGTACCCCTACAATTTGGAACGATCTATTTCTATATATTACTACCTAATCTTTCTGAAATTATATAGGTATATATATGAGGGACGTACACATCAACCCAAGACTGGGGGACTGCGTGGCCTAGTGGTTAAATGGCATGGCTCACAACCCGAAGGTGCTGGGTTCCATCTCCATCACAGCACCGGCCGTTACCCCGGGGAAGCAGACCCTTACATAAAATGCATGCTGAAGTCGGATGCACTGGGTCGACAGGCACAAAATAAAAATACAGTGCAACGCACACCGCCTTGGGGATTAGAAAAATAAGGCAAACGCCCCCCCAAAAAAAAACCAAGACTGTTTGTTATAGTTATTTCTGAATGGGTTATACGGTGCTGGAACTATTATCATTAGTTAGGGACACTTGTGTTTCCCTATTACTGCTAGATGGCCTAATTGCCATTTGCCAATTACGGGGCAGATAAATACAAATAGCAGACAGCACTGTTAGTGCTTGCATGGAACAGCGTGTTGTGATGAAGTTTCTTGTAAAAGAAGGCGTGAAACCTGCGGAAATTTAAAGGACTGCAATTACAATACGGTGATGAGACATTCAGCCGCAATACGGTGATGAGACATTCAGTCGCAATAAACCATTTCAATGATGTAAAAGGTTTATAGACGGCCGTATATCCGTGAGCGATGATCCCAGTCGTTACGGCTCTCAACACACCCCAGTCAATCCTGTGAAGATCCAGATTGTGGAACGTCTTATATTAGATAATCGACGCATCACCTATCGCGAAATTGCACAAGAGGCAAGTCATTCTTTTGGTACGGTGAACACTATTATTCATCAGCATTTGCATCGTCCTGCTCCTGCAAGATAACGCTAGACGTCAAACGGCTATAAGCTATCTGCAGAAACTCGGCTGGGAGGTATTGCCACATCCATTTTACAACATTGACCTCGCTCCAAGCAATTTGTACCTGTTTGGACCCCTAAAAGAAATCCTGGGACTTGAAGCATTTAAGCACTGATGACGAAGTGAAACAGGCTGTCCTGGATTAGTTCAGACATACTGACACATTTTTCTACTCTGATGCTTTTCAAGCATTAAACGCTGAAATACTTGCATAAACATTGCATGTTATTGTATCGAGAAATAAATGGCATTTTGATTTCTTGAAAAATAAATGTTAAAATAATTTCTTTCCTCACACAAAAACGTTCTAGTTTGACTTGAGTGCCTCTCGTAAAGTATATATATATATATATATATATATATATATATATATATGTATATATGTTGATGGAAACAATATTTCAAAGAGCTACTTAATACTGGAGAAATAACGGGACCACAAGATATCAACATAGAGATTACTAGAGAGCTAGAACTGGATATTCTTCTTCTTCTTCTTTGTTCGTTCTCAATCTCCCACACCAGGCCATCTTTTGGCTGTGAACAGATCTTCAAAAGGACCAACAGCGTCTTCAACTCTCTGACGGATTTCTACGTTCGTGACACGATCTTTATATGTAACATTTAGGAGTTTTCTATAGCACCTCAATTCCATTGCATATATCCTGCCCTGGATATCTGCTGTAATGGTCCAGGTCTCGCAGGCATACAGAAATATTGACAGCACCAAAGAGCGCATTAGTCTAACTGTTATGCCGAGGGCGAGCCGCTTGTCTTGCCATATAGGTTTCAGCCGAGTCAGCGCCGCTGTTGTTTGTGCTATTCTTGCAATTACCTCTGGCTTCGATCCCTCTTCGCTGATCAATGATCCCAGATATTTGAAACGTTTTACCACCTTAAGTTCCTGCCCATTTGCCTCTATTACAGATTTAAACCCTGCTACGTTATTGGTCATGAGCTTTGTTTTATCTGCATTTATTTCCATACTAAAACTCAGGGCCGCTCTATCCAAGCTACCAATAAACTCCTGGAGTTCCCTTTCTGTGCCTGCCAATACATCAATATCAGCAGCAAATTGGAAGTTTGTGATAAGCCTGTCACCTATTTTAACTGTGCCAACATGTCTTTTTAAGGTCGTCTCCATTATTCTCTCCAAGAAGATATTGAAGTGTGTTGAGGAGAGTATACATCCCTGTCTCACACCCACCGGCGTACGGAACCAATCGCCTAGCGTTCCTTCTACTGAGACTGCACTTGTCGCCTGCTCATAAAGGTTTGCAATTACCCTCACAATATCACTGTTGAACTTATAATGCATCATTGTTGACCATAGCGCCGCATGCCACACTCTGTCAAACGCCATTCTAAAGTCAATGAAGGCATGGTAGAGGTGTTGTTGATACTCTGAGTACTTCTCATTCAGTAGCCGAAGATTAAATATCTGCTCGATGGTACTCCTTCCCGCTCGAAAGCCCGCTTGTTCTTCGGCAATGATATTCTCTGCCTGTGGTTTGAGTCTGTTAAGTATTATTCTCAAGAGAACTTTACTTGGATGACTTATCAGACTGATTGTTCGATAGTTCTAACACATATTTAGGTTTCCTGATTTAGGAAGTGGTATAATTACTGATTTTTGTCCAGCTGGTGTGCCACTCTCCTGTCTGCCAAATTCTATTGCAGATGTAAGTCAGGGTATCAATTGTTGCCTCACCTCCCACTTGTAGGAGCTCTGCTGGGATATTATCCACACCTACAGCCTTCCCTCTCTTCAGCATTTTCACGGCTTCTTATACTTCTTCCCTTGTTATCGTTTGATTTTCTTCTATCAGATTCACTTCAGAAGACATTGCATTGCTTATGTCACCTCGACCTTCATACTTATATAGCTCAAAACAGTACTCTGTCCAGCGCTCACGAATGTCTTGAGCTTCTGTAAGACATTTCCCAGTCGTGTCCTGAATCGTTGTATTTCGACTTTGTACAGGCCTTAATAAGTCCTTGACTAATGTATATGCTCCCTTGGCATCATTTCTTCCTAGATTGTGTTCGATATCTGCACACTGAGTCGTTATCCATTCCACCTTGGCCTGTTTCATCTTGGCCTTTATGTTACCATTTATCTCTCTATATTGCTGAATCCCATCTAGTGTTTTCTTCGCTCTCTTCATTTGTCGTCTCTTGTCACATAAATCCAGTTTTTCACTCGTGATCCATGCTTTCGTCTTAATCCTGCCCCTACCTAGAACCTCAGATACCGTGGAGATTAATGCTGAATTCAAGGCTTCATTTATCGTCTCAACATCTGCCTCCTCGTTAAGAACCAAGAGAGGTGCGAATCTTCCCCCCATCACCGCTCCAAAGGTCTCTACTATATCCGGGTACTTCAACTTCTCCAAGTCAAATCTCAGTCTAGCTATCTCTCTTTTTTTCAGAATTTTCTTTAGTCTGAGATGCATGGTCAACAGCACTAAGTCGTAGTCGCTCCCTATATCGGCCCCTGGGAAACTTTTTGTCCGGGCGCTATTGACGCTAGATCTGAATCTCCTTTGGACCAGATCATAGTCTATTTGACTATGAAGCGTACCATTTGGTCTGTGCCCCGTCCACCGTCTCGACATTTTATGTGGTCCCAGCGTATTCGCTACTATCAGCTTGTTATAATAGGCAAATTCCAGGAGTCTCAGTCCTCTATCGTTCGTGGTCACATTTCCATATGCTCCACATGTGTCTTTCCAGTCATGTACCATGTCTTCGCCAATTTTGGCATTCAATCTCAATTGCATTTAGTCGTATACTGAGCAATCGGCTTAATACTCGTCGGCAACCCAATACACAACATGCTGTGTCTTTGTGCACCAGCATTCCGACACCATGAAGGTGTTTGTCAAGTCTTCCACTGTAATAAAACTTGTGACCTTCTTCTGTGGTGTGTTCTCCGAAATTTTTCAAACATGCTCCGCATATGCCAAGTACATTCCAGTGGAATGTGGAATGTTCTTAATTACCGTCACAATATCACTATTGATCTTGTAATACTTCATTGTTGTCCATAGCGCCGCATGCCATACTCTGTCCAACGTCTTTTTGAAATCGATGACGACATGATATATGTGTTGTTGATGCGCTAAGTATTTCTCATTCAATATCCGCATATTAAATATCTGTTCAGTGGTACTTCTTCCCGTTCGAAACCATGCTTTCTCATTGGCAATGATTTTCTCTGCCTGTTATACATCTATTTGGCTTGGCTTGGCTTCGTTCGTTCTCAATCTCCGACTACCAAACCCTGAAAGGGCTTAAGTAGCAGAATGTAGTCCAGAGAACGGAATGCGTTGTGTCGTAGTTTACAGCTTGACTGCGATATATGTACCTTTCGGTCCAACACATCCGACTTCAGCAAGCACTTTTTAATACCGAGTTAGCATTCCCTCTTCGATCCCTTCTCCTTAGCCAGTCTGCCCTTCTGCAGCCTGTTATCCAGGATCACCGTGTGGAGGTGTAGAAGGGCCTTGGCAGCTCTTGTTCGCTGGCCCTGACTCTAGCAGTCAGCTGCTCATCATCTTGATCCCACACATCTAATTGAATTATTATATCAGGAACAACAAGCTGCTACCAAAGTATCTGGTGACACATCAGATTATTTCGAAGTACATATGGGATTATATCCCCTCCTCATACCTATTTAAGATTTATGCATAGCCCATAATGAGGAGTTATGTTCCCCTTACAATCAGCGGATAGAAGATCCCAGAGCTAAGACATGCAGACGATACTGTAAAACTATCAAACAGTACAGAAAGGTTATCACGGCGTATTGCAGAAAATGTGCACTAACGATCAAAACCGCTTTGTAAATATGAACAGAGCAAAGATAATGATGACCGACAAATCAATAAGTCAGCATAATTTCAAGTTCGATATATAGATATATGTATGTGTGTGTGTGTGGCATGTGTGTGTGTGGCATGTGTGTGTATGTGTGTGTGTGTGGCATGTGGCTCCATCCTGCTCAAATAGCCAGTATGGAGTTCATCGACCAACAACTGGTTCGCAGTATGTCCATGGGATATTGTATTGAATGATGTTCACTGGTTTAAAAGTTCACAGGGAGAAGCCAGAAGCTTGAAGCGAGTAGGACAGCCGGTATATTCCCTAGACATTACTCTATATTTTTGCGTTTATGGCAATCTTCACGTATTAATCTATAATAACCATGCACATTGTGGTTTTTCAAATAATATATATTACTTATTAATTGTCCTACAATTGATTTTACAGTAATTCATGTTGCACTGTAATTTTCATGAAAATTGTGTTGTTTTAAGAGTGTGTGTGTGTAATGTTTTCTTAAAATATATTATTTATATAGATTTGCATGGCTTGTTTAATTTTTTTTCTGTCGACTTATGCCGTTATAAGCTGTTTATTCAGCTTTGTTTTGTCTTGAGTTAAGTGTGTTGTATCAATTTTGGATCTAATGTTTTAAGATTTCAGTTGCGTTATATATCCGTATGCGTCGCGGACTTTCTCGTTTCTTGTAACCAATTATATCTGTGCAGGAGTAACTGATTAGGTTGCATTCTTGTGATATGACCAAAACATCTTAGTTTCTGTCTTCATATGCATTAAGTACAAGAGGAAGTTTTCGTTGTATTTCTCAAGTCCTAATTTCTCATTTTATCTCTCATAGTGACACTACTAACTCGTCTTAGCATTTCATTTCACATGCTGTCGCCTGTGTCTATTATGCTTTGAATAAGGACCATCTTTGACATTGGCAGCACAAAGTTGATATAAATATACCGTTTGTCATTTGTCGCTGTGCTGGTGTTCTGGTGCTTAAGTCATCCACATGGGTAGATCCAATATGGAACATAATTACAGAATGGGAGAAAACAATATTAGAAAGATAGATAAGGAAAGAGACCTAGGGGTTGTAATAGATCATACAGGAAAGGTGAGTGAGCAAGTTAAAGTAGCAGTGAAAAAGGCAAATGCAATGTTAGGTATGATACAAAGAAATATTAAACATAGGAACAAGGAAGTGATCGTCAAACTGTATAAAGCTTTAGTTAGACCTAGATTGGAGTACTGTGTACAGGTGTGGAGTCCTTATCATAGAGGGGATATAAACATGCTGGAAAGAATACAAAAAAAGCGACAAAGATGATAGTGGGATTCCAGAATTACAGTTATGAGGAACGACTCAGAAAAACCGGCCTACAGTGTCTCGAAGAGAGAAGAATTCGTGGTGACTTAATACAGGTTTATAAGATGATCAGAGGAATGGATAAATTAGACTATAACAAGTTTTTTTAAAATACAGCCACCTACAATAACACGAGGGCATAGCTACAAGCTGACTAAAGAGAGGTCCAGATTAAATATTAGGAAATATTTTTTTAGTCAGAGAGTGGTGTCTGCTTGGAATGCATTGCCAAAGGAGTTAGTGGAGGCAGGGACAGTTAATGCATTTAAGAATAAACTGGATGCGCATAGCTTTTAGAGCAAGGTGATGTAAATGTAACTGGTCGTATACATACTCTGCAGGGTCTTCTAAACCAGTATAAAGACGTTAAGTTTAAGTTAAGTTAAGTAGGGGTGACAGTTGATAGGCCAAGGAAGAAGTATCATACAATGGACTTCAATCTCGATATTCACAACAGAATTAGATGTCATCTGTACAACACGTTCAAGATTGGCACTACAGACTTTTGTGCATGCGGCACATCCCCCATGGAGGCAGAACATATTTTGCAGTCTTGTCGACTGTATACCGACAAACGAAGTAGCATTTGGCAACAGCCAGTGTCCTTCCATGAAAAGTTGTACGGAAGTGTACAGAAGTCGACTGCTGCTTTCGTTAGAGTCATTGAAGTTGAGGTCTGAAGATAAACGAGGAAGAAGAAGTAGAAGAAGAAGCTCCATATTAAGTCTTCAATTTCCGTATAAATACTGTTCATGTGTTTTGTTCTTCCTGTTGTTGTTTAGTGCTCACAATGAGAAGGATTATTCTCTTGTGTACCCTAACATGGACGTTAAGTGGCGGGTTGTCGTAGCTTTCCTAACATCCCGAGCGTGTTGATAAAGGTGGATCTGGGTCCTCCACGCGGTTGTGTTATGCTTGACTTCATCTGCGTGTCGTTCACTACTACGGGGATTACGTCGATCGATCACCTCGTTAGTCAGGATGTCACGAAAAGAGCCCGTTTCCATGAATGGCTGCGTGGAAGCAGAGGTGAGGGTCTTGGCCAGTATGTTTTGCCTGACCTTGACAAACATTTATGATCTGTATGTTGTGCCTCGCCAGACGTTAGTCTTCCTTCCCTATCCATGTGTTTTAAATTTTGGACCTGTTTCGGGTGGTTGTTGTAGGGATGACGGTCTTATTCTTAGTCAACCTGTACTTCTGCAGGTCCCATCTTTGGTGAGTTTCATGTAGCAGGGAGGAGAATTTCCTGCTTTGTGGACTAAGCTTGAGCTGCTTATTACTGCACTGTATTGAGACAAGTGCCGCGGAGGATGGTTAACCGATGTTAAGTCCATCTTAATACTCAAACACTAGAGCAAAGGAGATCTGGAACCTGTTAGGTACAATCTTTGCCGCTTTTAACAACCCACCTGACCATGGTCGGTGTTTTGCCATGTGACACAGTTAGTCGCCTCTTATTTGATGTTTCTGTGGGCAGTGGTGCTATTCTTGTCTTGTTCATACACAAAGACCTGGGCGAACCACTCGGGGTACAGGTTATCGAATGAAAATCAACATAGAGAAAACAGATTGCAAGAAATGAAATAGAAACAAAAACATTCATACAAAAGCAACAAGTAAGACAGGTGACATATTTCATGCACCTTGGTAACATAATCTCAGCAGATAGAAAAGGCGACACCGAAATAAAACACACATGTAATAATTATCAATTCCATTTTGGCTAGAAAATGCAAATACTTTGGTCACATCAAGAGACACAACAGTCTTGAGAGGACGGTGATGGAAGGTATGGTGCCAGGCAAAAGAAGAAGGGGTAGACCAAGAAGACGATGGCACCAAGATATCCAGGAGTGCCTGAGTACGACAGTGGCGGAAGCTGGAGTTTTGGCAAGGAAACGAGTTTCTTTCAGACAGACTGTGATGGGAGCGACGTTCTACAAAGGACATGCTACATGATGATGATGAATAATGCAAGTCAAATCATTGGGCAAATGTTCCTGACATTATTATGTAAGCACCTGACAATTGATAAAGAAAGAACGCTATACAATATTCCTAACCACATTGTGCCAGAATTGGACATTAACTAACAAAGATTTTAAAAACATCGTAACAACAGAGTTGAATTAACTGCGCAGAATGGATGGAGTAACAAGAATTGATAGAATCAGAAACAAAGATATTAGGAAACAAGTAGATACAGCACCAGGGCAAGACCTCGCCAAAAGACACCAAACTAAATAGTTCGGTGACGTGACACGTCAAACACCAGATCGCATCCCTCATAAAGCAATGCTATATAATACAATGGATACAGACTCAAGAGCCGACCACACAAAAGATGAATAGCAGAAATAAGAGAAGCATTAAATCACCCGGAATATGAAGCACGTACTAGAGCCCAGTCAAGAAACCTCTTCATAATCTGAAGCTGGAAGGCACAAGCAGGACAAAACGCGAAAAAGAAGAAAAAGAAGAAGTCACACAACTGACTCTTCTTAGCATTTCATTTTACACGTTGTTCTTCGTTTCTTCATCGTATTTTCGATAAGGACGACCTTTGATATTGACAGCACAAAGTTGATATAATTATGATGTTTATCTATGCTGCGATGCTAATGTTCAACTATTTAAGTAGTTGGATATATATCAGTAAAAAAGTAACGATGATATAAATAAACTACATAGAAGAGATCAAAATCTCATCCTTCAGTTCCGAATAGGAAATACCAGAGTCAATAGCGACTTGAACCGCATCAAATCCCCGGCACCTGTCCTTGTGCAGACATTGCTCTCATCCTGATGAAACAGTTCGACACCTACTCATTGAGTGCAAGGCGCTTGCGGACATAAGAAAACAATTCTTACAAGCCCTACCGACAATTACCAACACACTGTTCGGAGCAGTGACACAGCTGAAGAGGACCTGTATATATATTATAATGGCATTGGGCTGCCAAGAGCAGGCTTGCTCAGCAGCCATGGGGTAATAATAACAACAACAACAAGTAGTTGTGACAGTTCATACCAATCTACGGGCAAACAGATCGGAGTGGAGACAGAGTGAGTGGCATTGCAGCTGGTCAGAAGTAGGCAAACTAACGACCCTGATCAGTACTGGACCTCTGATCAGGAATGAGATGGCCAACGCCAAGCTCAGATCCATCAGACCAGACCTCTCTAACGCTAGTATAACTGCGCATGGGAGACTTCAGGAGAATGAATGTTCCATTCATCAGCTGGCCACTTTTAGACGAAACTACAAGACTGGAATATGAAACTGGTTGTCTAGTTTTCTAAACCTGTATATGTATAAAGGCTTAAGCTGAATTAAGAACAACTGGGATTTGCCCGAAAAGCGATAAGTGAATTTTCTTTTGCCTTTATTTTTATTTTTTAAATATTTTTTAAATTTGTGCGTTCGCCTTATTTCTCTAATCTCTAAGGCGGTGTGCGTTGCACTGTTGTTATTATTTTGCGCCTGTCTGCTTGACAGTGAAGGACCGTAACGACCAGTAATAACAAAATAAAACACATAATGACACTCGAAAGAAAAGTACACTTTCCCACGAAGTCTAACGACACAAGTGGATAGCAGATGATGGTGATGACAGTTGATACGCCAAAGCAGAAGTACCATACATTGCGTATAAATCTCTCTATTAAACCTTTCATGTCCTTAAAAATACTGTCCATGCATTTTAAATATGAGACATGCACTTCTGTTCAAATCAGATATCTCAGAACTTGGCATGGTTTGGCTTCGTTCGTTCTCAATCTCCGACTACCAAACCATGAAAGGGCTTAAGTGGCAGAATGTAGTCCAGAGAACGGAATGCGTTGTGTTGTAGTTTACAGCTTGACTGTTATATTTGCACCTTTCGGTCCAACACATCTGACTTCAGCAAGTATTTTTTGAGTACCGGGTTAGTATTCCCTCTTCGATCCCTTCTCCTTAGCCAGTCTGCCCTGCTGCAGCCTGTTATCCAGGTTCACCGCGTGGAGGTCTAGAAGGGTCTTGGCAGCTCGGGTTCGCTGGGTCAGCCATGTGTGGTTAACCACTGCAGCTCATGCGCTGCTCAGCATCTTGATCCCATCTCAGAAAATAATGATAAGAATCATTAAATGCTTATGTTCATTCCGTTTTTTTGTATGAAGTGGAAACCTGGACCATGGCCAAGAATATGTAGAAGATGATTGACGCCTTTGGCACACAGTCTGCAGAAAGCTGTAGTGGAGGGTAGAGTGGAGAACAGGATAGCTAGAGGACTACAGACGTACAGAAGGTTGGGAATAGCGGACGCAGCTAGTCCGTCCGCCTTGACATATCGGGACCGATGCGCCCATCGGATAATATCATGCTACCGAGATGGATGAATTTGTGCTGTGTCGGAAATGAGGTTCGAAACTTTGATCTTGGCCCAATATATAGATAGGCCTAGGGAGGGCGTTCCACTGTGTATATATTATATATATATATACAGATGTTAAGGAATGCCCTTGAGTCTGTTATACTTTTTTCCTTATTAAAACGAAATCAATGCGTGATGCTACATATGTGTTACTTCACTTGCATCATCTTTTATATTAACATTTCGGTATTGGAAGATCCTCAATTCCGCATTGATAGCCAGAGGAACTGAGGTCTTAGGAAAGAGAGGGGTAAAGAAGATGGCATGGATTACAAATGAAATGCTCGAGTTATGTTACAAGACAAGATTAATGAAGAAATCGAAGAATACCCTGTATGGAATTAAGAAATGCAGGGAGATAAATGGAAACATAAAGTTCAAGACAAAAAATGCCAAGGTCGAATGGATAACGACTCAGTGCTCAGATACCGTACACAATCTGGGAAAAAACGATGCTTATAAGGGGGCTTATAAAATAGTCAAGGACCTGGTAAGGCCTATACAAGGTGGCAATACAACGATTCAGGTCAAGATAGGGAAATATCTCACAGAAGCCAAAGACATGATAGCTCGTTGGATAGAGTTTTGCTCTGAATTATAAAAGCATGAGGGTCGAGGTGACCCAGGAAATACAATCGCCCCGGAAATGAATATGTTAGATGAGAATCAATCGATAACAAGAGAGGAAGTAACCGATGCACTGAAGATGCTAAAAAAAGGGAAAGCTGTGGGTGTGGATAATGTCCCAGCAGAGCTCCTACAAGTGGGAGGTGAGGTAATAATTGAGGCTCTGACATACATCTGTAACAGAATTTGACGGAGAGGGGAGGGGCCAACCATCTGGGAAAAACCAGTGGTTTTACCGCTGCCTAAATTAGGGAACCTAAAGATGTGTCAGAACTATAGAACAATTAGCCTCTTTAGTCATTCTAGCAAAGTTCTCTTAAGACTAATCCTCAACAGATTAAAACCATAGGCAGAGAATATCATTGCTCACGAGCAAGCAGGGCTTCAAGCTGGAAGTAGTACCACAAAACAGATATTTGATATGCGGATATTGTATGAGAAATACTTAGAGCATCAACAACGCATATATCATGTCTGCATCGATTTCAAAAAAGGCGTTCGACAGAGTATGGTATGCGGCGCTATGGACAACAGTGAAGTATTACAAGATCAATAGTAATATTGTGAATGTAATTAGGAACCTTTATGAGAAAGAGTCAAGTGCAGTTTCTGTAGACGGAATACTAGGAGAATGGTTCCGAACGTTTGTTGGGGTGAAACAGGGTTGTATATTCTCTCCAACACTTTTCAATGTATTCTTGGAAAGAATGATGGAGACGGCCCTAGAGGGACATGTTGGTACGATCAGAATAGGGGACAAGACGATTACAAACCTACGATTTGCAGATGATATAGATGGTCTGACATGGAAACGAAACTCCGGGAGCTGATTAGTAGATTGGACAGAGCGGTGCAAAGCTATGACATGGAGATAAATGCAGACAAAACAAATCTAAGGACTGAGAACATGGAAGGGCTTACATCTTGGATAAAAGCAAATGGTCAGGAACTCGAAGTTGTACACCGGTTCAAGTATCTTGGATCATTGATCAGTGACGAGCACTTGAAGCCTAGAATAATTGCCAGAATAGCACAGACAACAGCGGCGCTTACGCGTTTGAAACCCATATGTCAGAATAAGAGGCCCGCGCTCTCCATACAAGTTAGACTAGTGCGCTCATTGGTGCTCTCAATATGTGTGTATGCCTGTGAGACTTGGATCATTACTGCGGATATCCAGTGCAGAATACATGCAATTGAAAGGAGGTGCTTTAGAAGACTCTTAAATGTTACATTTAAGGATCGTGTCACGAACGTAGAAATACGACAAAAAGGGTAGAAAACGCAATAGCGGCTTTTGAGGATCTGTTCACAGCTATCAAAAGGCAAAAGATGGCTTGGTATGGGCACGTCACGAGATCCAGCGGAATTACAAATTCGATACTGCATGGTTCTGTACCAGGAAAGAGAGGGCGAGGACGTCCAAAGAAGAGATGAACAAAAAGCATCACTGAGTGGTCAAACCTTCGACCCATTGAGCGGACAGAGAGAGATGGCCTGGGATTGTGGGAGTGTCTTCAAGTGTGCCCCAACGACCTGATGGGTTACAGGATGAACTAACAGAGAGAGATGGCCTGGGATTGTGGGAGTATCTTCAAGTGTGCCCCAACGACCTGATGGGCTACAGGAGGAACTGAACTGATTGGAAGATTGGATATGTTATTATTAGACCATTATTTGCACATATTAGAAATTTTCACTTTATGAAATTTCCTTTCCTTATTTCCATTTCAACCGCCCATACGATAATATTATCCTGCTCACTGTCCATGTTGATAATCTCTTCTTCATTGCACGTGTTATTGAAAAGAGCACGAGCTTGGATTAACATTCCACATCGTAGAAGATGAAAACAGTCGGACGAAGGGTTTACTTACAAAAATTGGCTTGCGAATGATATGGCCAGTTATATGCCCGCTGCAAAGGTTGCATATTTCTCACCATTTTAATGCATTGCTCCAAGACAATTTGTATCCATAATATTTTCATAGCCTTCACTGCCTTCTACTATTTCGGTATAAAGAGTCATCTAATACAACTGTTGCATCTATTGAGCATGTCTTGTCCAATAAATTGTGCAGTTGGAGAGTACCATTGTATGATGTTTATTTTATCGTTTTATGTGTGATCCTAAAGGACGCCATAATCAGTTTTGATCAAGCTGCATGCCACTCAAAAAGAAGGCCCTGTGCCCATGTGATAGCATATGGGCTAAGCCGTCCCTGTGTGGTCCAGTCTCGTCTTTGTTACTTGAATATACACTGTATAATGATTTCATCTGATGTTAGCTATACTTTACCTGCTGATGTTCAACATTTCGCTGAGCCCAAGGGTACTGATATGTTATCTCCTTTTTCGTCTTTTTCTTTTCTGGTCTCACTTTTTACTTGGTTGTAGTCAAGGGGTATGTATTTGTCTTTCGCCCCTCAAGGGACCTGAGTGACAGACTTTCATATTTTACGGCAGGTCGTTCTTTTCCTCGGTCTACCTCTAGCCATATGTTCTGATGGTCGTATGTAAAAGGTTTCTTGAACAATGTGGTCTGGCTGAATTCTTACAATGGGACCAAACCATGTCCTTCTCTGTTGCTCGATGTAGTCTAGGCAGGGAATTGTTCCAACCTTCTCCCGTATACTTATATTTGTAATTATGTCTCTTCTAGTGTTGCTAGTGATCTTTCGTAGGCAACGCATTTCTCAGGTTGCTAACTTTCATTCCTGGGCCGTATTCGATAAATATGATATAATCCAAATACAGCGCAAGATACATCATCCAGACAAAAAAACTGTCTGATAATGTCGCCATTTTCGCTTGCGATGGGAACTAACTTTAGCACTGGGATAACGATACTGTTTATCAACTGTATATTTGCTTGGAGGGAAAACGTGGGGTGTCCTAGCTGTAGAGCCAGTTTCTAAGTGACTTTGCACTCTCGTCTCTAACTCTCTGTCTTCCATCTTCCGTAAAAACAGTTCCTAAATACCGAAATTCTTGTACCTCCTTTTCTTCTTATTTCCAGGAATATCAAATATGGACGTTATCTTCCTATTCTCATCATCTCTGTTTTTGTTTTGTTTTTTTAAATTTAATTTATTTTTTTCGTTCGTTTATTTCTCTAATCCCTAAGTCGGTGTGCGTTGCACTGTGGTTTTTAATTTGCACCTGTCAGCCCAGTGCATCCGACTTCAGCATGCATTTTATGTAAGGGCCTGCTTCCTACTGCATTTTCAAAGGGTTTGCTTCTCCGGGGTAACGGTGATGGGGATCGAACCCAGCACCTTCTAGTTGTGAGCCTTGTTGATATTCATGCTGTATATTTTATAAGTTAGGTTCAATGAGAAAAAAAGTGCCATTGTAGGATTTGTTCATTGTGGTGGATCAGCCATTGGTCGTCTGCAAATTATTGTTTCTCCTCTATTGCAAATTGAACTGTTCTCCCTGTCCCACGCTTGATTTTCATATTTCAGGTGCCAAGTTTGAAGATGCTTCTTGCTGGTAGACAAGAGATCAACAAACCAGTTCTCTTACGCCCTTAAATGGCCGTCGCTAAATGTACCCTGTTGAATAAACTTTGTCCTTCAAGGTCGGCTTGTTAGATTTGTCGATTGATGTTTCTGTTGGAAGATACTTTTTAAGTTATTGCTGTCCGATAGCTGCTATCATAGCTTCTTTTGGCAGCCATGTGTTATTCTTATGTAAATACAGGTCTTCTTTAGTTACTTCACTGTGCCGTACAGTGTCTTAGCGATTGTTGGCAGCACTTGAGAAAAACCGTGTCTTCATAACTGCAAGCGTTTTGCACTCATTGAGTTGGTGTATAACTGTTTCATCTGAGCGAGAGCAGTGTCTGCACATGGGCAGGTGCTGAGGGTTGATGTGGTTTAAGTGGTTATTAACTTTAGCGCGTCATGTTTGAAACTGAAAGATGAGACTTTGTTCTCTTCTGGGCAGTCTATTACGTCATCATTATTTTTTGGGCTGTGACATTTCGTTAAATAGATTGCGACCCGATGTCCCCGTCACCCATCTGTTCAGTCAGATGTCCCTGTCATTATTTCTAAGGATTCGTTTAACTATGTAGTTACTGCAAGGTATATCCTTGTTTTTTGTTATTTGTTTGGCGTCCCTTGCTTTTGCCAGTCGTCCATCGTTTAGTTTCCTGGTGGCTCGCTATGTGAGACATCCATTGCAGGCTAACCCTAATCGCATGGGCTTTGATTATGTTGTTGATCGCGCTTCCTTCTTCTTCTTCTTCTTTATCTTCTTCTTCTTCTTCTTCTTCTGCGTTCGTACTGAATCTCCCGCTACCAAGCCCTGAACAGGGTTTCGCAAGTAGCAGGATGTAGTCCGGAGAATGAAATGCGTTGTGTCGCTAGTTACAGCTTGACTGCGATATTTGCACTTTTCGGTGCGACACATCCGTCTTCGGCGGGGCCTTTCCTACTAAAAACATATCTTTGTTATCGTGTGAGGTGTGCTGCAGGGCCTCAGTATCGCATTCGAAACTTCTTCTTCTTCGATCAACTGATGCTGTGCTTCTAGCCGGTGAGGTTCACGATCAACTGATGCTGTGCTTCTAGCCGGTGAGGTTCACGATCAACTGATGCTGTGCTTCTAGCCGGTGAGGTTCACGATCAACTGATGCTGTGCTTCTAGCCGGTGAGGTTCACGATCAACTGATGCTGTGCTTCTAGCCGGTGAGGTTCACGATCAACTGATGCTGTGCTTCTAGCCGGTGAGGTTCACGATCAACTGATGCTGTGCTTCTAGCCGGTGAGGTTCACGATCAACTGATGCTGTGCTTCTAGCCGGTGAGGTTCACGATCAACTGATGCTGTGCTTCTAGCCGGTGAGGTTCACGATCAACTGATGCTGTGCTTCTAGCCGGTGAGGTTCACGATCAACTGATGCTGTGCTTCTAGCCGGTGAGGTTCACGATCAACTGATGCTGTGCTTCTAGCCGGTGAGGTTCACGATCAACTGATGCTATGCTTCTAGCCGGTGAGGTTCACGATCAACTGATGCTGTGCTTCTAGCCGGTGAGGTTCACGATCAACTTATGCTGTGCTTCTAGCCGGTGAGGTTCACGATCAACTGATGCTGTGCTTCTAGCCGGTGAGGTTCACGATCAACTGATGCTGTGCTTCTAGTCCGTGAGGTTCACGATCAACTGATGCTGTGCTTCTAGCCGGTGAGGTTCACGATCAACTGATTCTATGCTTCTAGCCGGTGAGGTTCACGATCAACTGATGCTATGCTTCTAGCCGGTGAGGTTCACGATCAACTGATGCTATGCTTCTAGTTCGACAAGGTTAAAAAAAAAAACTGCGTTTTAGGTTTTAGCCACAACACAGCCTTTCTAGCATAGTCGCTACCGCGGGCCAGACTGCAATTTCACTAACTCTCTTAGGTCAAACTGTTGGTGCAAAATCTCAACGGCTGTTTTCATCGACTCGTCTGTAGCTTCATTATTTGAACGGTCTACATCGCAACAGTCATACAACGCATATAAGGATCCATTTCATCAAGATTCCAGGTAGATCTGAAAGCTGACCCAACCGTATAGATCAGAACTATAGCTTCTCTGTAGTTACAGACTGGCTCCAAGCTACATGTTTTCAGGATGATAGGTGTAGTGTCTTTGTGTGGCCACCTTTTCTATTAGGTGTGGTTGAATAACTGGCAAGTAGAATTTCTCCCAATGGGATATTCCATAAAACATGAATATTATTTCTCCCATCTTGTAGATGCAAATTTTCTATTTCTCTCGTCTCTGATATTAGTTGTATATGGTTTTCCTCATACGTGTGGGAGCATGTGTGGATTCCGTGCCGAAGTAGTAAAGACATCGGCCTTGTGATCAGGGGGTGTGGGTTCGATTCCGGACTCAGCCGTTTTTTCCCCGGGTACTTGATGCGGAGTCCCCTGCATCTCGTAGTCGCCTCCTAGTCGTCTTGTCCTTGACTTGCCTCTGAGGTCGGGCGGCTCGAGACGAGAAAGTGAGGATAAAAAGTAGCGCAGTTAATCCTTACTAAAAATAGCACTAGCAAATATATTATGCCATCATCGTCTGGGATAGACGGTAGCCTTTGATTTTTTTGTTTTTATGTTGATGAAGCACGTTATCTACAGATGTGAGATTCACAGCTGAAATCAATGATAGCTACAATAAGACAAATAAGATCATTGGGCGATTAATCCCAATACTTAATGGCAAAAACGTGACAATAGCTACCAAACGAGCTTTACACAACACAAGTGTCGTCCTGACACAATCCTACCAATGTCAAAAGTAGACACCAACATCAATTGAAAAACGACAAAACGTAGCAGCAGAAATAAAATATCTGTGACAAATATTGGGTGTAACAAGAAGAGACAGGGTCAGAAATGATGGCATTAGGTGATTGGTAGGAACAAAACCAGTATTGGACTACATCATGACAGCAAACCAAACGGTTTGACCATATAAAAAGCCTACCATCACACAGCACCCCCCCCCCCCCTCTTCCTTCCCAACAGTTAATACTATTTAGATACAACGAATTCAAGGTCATAGTCAGACCACAAAAAGAGTCTTACGGAAATATATGAGACGGTGAATGCCATTGTGCATGAGGCACACATACGGGCTCGTGCTAGGGATCTCTTCATAACCTGGAGCTGAAAGGATAAACAGGATAAACGGAAAGAAGAAAGAAAGAATAATGGTTTTTTCCTCTTCTCCCTTATATGGTGGAAACGAGTGCTTACATCTTCTCTTGTATGTCCAAGAGTCTTTCTGCACTCCATTTGGGTAGTCATTCTCTTATCTTTTGTATCTCTTTACCTCTGTCATTGTCCTTTTCCTCCTGATACCAAACGGCCTCTATCTCATACGTCAATGTGGGTGTCGATCTCACTCCCCTCAAAAACCCTCTTCATAAATGAATCTAAGAGCTTGATTCTGCACTCCCCAATAGACGAGATATTGTTAGTACTCACATTGGTCTGCATTGGATGACTAATACGTCACTGATCGTATATATAAAATGCACAGTTGGCGAAGGATTTGTTCAACAGCGCCGGCATTTGTGCTAGGGTGTCTTTTGATTAGGCTTAGTCACTTGCTTCCTTTATTACATGCGCCTGTCTGGTTTCAAATGTCTATCCAGTTTTACTCCGCGATAAACTGAAGTATCCTCTTTAACTTGTAATTTCACATTCGTTTTCATAATAATGGATATTTCTACTTCGTTATGACAGCAGTAGGAAATGGTGCATCAGGTTTTCTGTGTATTAATCTTTGGTTACCACAGTTGGCCCTATACTGAAATTATGGGCAGAGCTTTGTTGATCTTGGCCTTCGAAAAAATGGAATATTTCTTTGCTGTCTAAAGGGCGAGATAATCAGCAAACAGTGTCTTTGACACATTTAGATTGTTTGTAAGGTCATGTCTTTAGATATTTAGATATAGAAAAGGTAGGCTCAACATAACAGAAACACTTCTAGACAAAGAATCGAATCCTTCGAGTCAAAATGTTACAGAAGGATCAAAAAAATACCCTGGACAGAGAAAAGAACAAATGTAGACATTCGGCATGAGTGGAGCAAAGAGGAGAACTGGTTTATCAATTCCATTTTGGCTAGAAAATGCAAATGCTTTGGTCACATCAAGAGACACAACGGTCTTGAGAGAACGGTGATGGAAGGTATGGTGCCAGGCAAAAGAGGAAGGGGTAGACCAAGAAGACGATGGCACAAAGATATCCAGGAATGCCTGAGTATGACAGTGGCGGAAGCTGGTGTTTTGGCAAGAGAACGAGTTTCTTTCAGACAGACTGTGATGGAAGCGGCGTTCTACAAAGGACATGCTACATGATGATGAAAGGTCAGCTTAGAGGAAAAGCGAGATTAGTCCTTATTGCATCCTTCTTCTACTTTAAGTTGCACCTGTAAGCTTGGTGTTTATGGTTCTGTTGGCCAGGTGCATTGCCCGTGTATTATTTACTCTCTCTCTCAAAAAGTGTTACATCCTACAGCGATTATGCAGCTATGTGTGCTGACCTTTACATTTTCTCAGTGTGGAAGTCGTTCTAATCTAATCGCTGTCCCACACAAAGAGTTATATTCTAGAGTGACTATGCAGCTGTGTTAGTTTACCTATACGACTATCTATCAGTGTGGCAGTGCTCCTATTCACGTCTCTTTCATACAAAGTGCCTTCCTATTAGAGATTTAGGCAACATTAAGAGCATATCCACACACCCATACACACCCATACACACCCATACACACACACACACACACACACACACACACAATTACTCACGTAAGCATTTCTGTTCGCGATTTAACAACTCATGCGTGGCGGAATTATTTTCTGGGCGTGGATGCACTAGCGTACACCATGGAGGAAACACTGGTGATTGAGTGAGTGTTTGTGTGGGTGTGTGTGTGTGTGTGTGTGTCTACGTGTATATGTGTGCTATCTTCATTAAAAGATTGAAAGGAACTTGATATTCTGTCTCACTGCTTTTCTCCCCCCAACCATCCCACTGGTTCTTCTTGGTTAAGCCAAATTACAGTATCTACAACTGACAGCATCCTTCCATGAGCCAATGTTGATCCCTCTTCAGAAAGAAACAGAGATGATATTTGCATAATGGCGCATTGTGCAACGTTTTGGCAAGTCCACCCTTAGCCCCATGTGTTCTAAACCACAACTCTTGTTTGTTAGTTATGGCCCTTTGTTCAGTTCCGTCCCTTCTGGTATCCAGCCGATGCCACCACGCCCAGTTTTTGTCTCCCCTGTACATCACACCTCAGCCAGTAAGAAAACACCTCAAACATAAAACACTAAAGGGGAACTATTCTTACAGCATTTGTTTTGCAGAAAGCCTTTTTCTCGCAAGTGTGGATAATTTTACCTGTCCCATGTGCACGTTGTTAACAATGTGTGTGTTTTTTTCGTCTGCTCCCTGTCGTGCTCATGTGTCTTGTATTGTAAGCATTTTCAGTCCATTAAAACTAGGTGTTTATTTGTGCGATCACACACACAGTGAGTTTTCTGGCATCTTCGCTCGCCATTGGGCAATTAATTGAGAAACAATGCAGGGCAATTAGAGGTCTTACGGCTATTATTTCTTCGCCTTTTTTAGCTTAAGCGTATTCGTGTAAACTGAATGCAGTCTGTACTGTAAACTCTTTAAATGAATTCGTCTTCACTTTTGCAAAATTTTTAATTTTCTGCAGACAGGATATTACATCAGCTAATCGAAGACATGATAATATAACCAGAGATGTGTTCGATTGGAACCCACAACCGGAGATTTGAACATGTAGACCTAAAAAAGCACCGTGAGGTACAGAATACGAGAAAACCAGTGCGACAGGATATTATTTCTTCGCCTATGTTTTAATACATTTTCAGAGGCCATCATATAATACATTTAAAGAAAATTACATGATATACATTTTCGGTCTAATTAGGCTCAGCGAAAATTATAGGATATAAATCTTCGGTTTAAACTAAAAGAAAATTGCAGGACATAAATCTTCGGTTTAAACTAAAAGAAAATTGCAGGATATAAATCTTCGGTTTAAACTAAAAGAAAATTGCAGGATATTCTTCTTCTTCTTCTGCGTACGCAGTCAGACAGTAACCATTATTTTTTCGAAAAAAGCAGCTGTCATCCTGAGGCTGTCGCCACTGCCATAGAGCTTGTCTTGCAGTTCCACTGGTGATGGCCACATCTGCTCTCTCTGATCCTCGTATGTCGGGCAGTTCTGCAGCAGATGTTCAGCGGTCATTTTACCAGTACCGCACGGGCATTCGTCGGTACACCCTATCTTCAATTTGTTGAATAGGTGGTACCTCAGTCTATTGTGGCCAGTGCGAAGTCTAAAGACAACGACCTGCTCTCTTCGGTTCAACTGGTAATAGGCATCGTTTTTGGTGTAACCAGTATGTTCGGTTTCCCATTTGGTCATTGCAGGATATTAATCTTCGGTTTAAACTAAAAGAAAGTTGCAGGACATAAATCTTCGGTTTAAACTAAAAGAAAATTGCAGGATATAAATCTTCTGTTTAAACTAAACGAAAATTACAGGATCTAAATCTTCGGTTTAAACTAAACGAAAATTACAGGATATAAATCTTCCGTCTAAACTGAGCGAAAATTACTTGATATAAATGTTCAGTGCAAACTGAACGAAAATTACAAAATAAAAGGTCCAAATCGAAAAAAAATTACATGATATAAATCTTCGGTTTAAGCTGAACGAAAATACAGGATATCTTCTGCGTACACAGTCAGACAGTAACCATTATTTTCTCGAAAAAAGCGGCGGTCATCCTGAGACTCTCGCCACTACCATAGAGCTTGTCTTGCAGTTCCACTGGCAATGGCCACATCTGCTCTCTCTGATCCTCGTATGTCGGGCAGTTCTGCAGCAGATGTTCAGTGGTCATTTTACCAGTACCGCACGGGCATTCGTCGGTACACCCTATCTTCAATTTGTTGAATAGGTGGTACCTCAGTCTGTTGTGGCCAGTGCGAAGTCTGAAGACGACGACCTGCTCTCTTCGGTTCAACTGGTAATAGGCATCGTTTTTGGTGTAACCAGTATGTTCGGTTTCCGTGTTCTTATCAATCATTGATGAAGATCGTTTGGCTTAATGTAAGTTGGCGGCGTTATATATATTTTTATTGTGTGTAATTGTGTTTTTATTTTCTTATAATGTTGAGAGCGTGTAAAATTTACAAATGCTTGGTTCTTATAGTATGTATTGCCACATGATGTGTTCAGTTTTTAGATATCATTTTGGGTAAAAAGACAAATCATCAACAATATATTCATATCAACTTAAGAATTATCAATGTCAGATATTGGCCTAAATCAAGGTAGGACGGAAAATCCGAACATCTAAAATCAGGTGCATGCAAAAGAGGGGAAGGTAACTATAATAGGCACTGAGGAAGGAATAATTCGGACAGATTGTGGGAACAAAGTGACGGGTGCATGTTCGCGTAGCTAGTGTGGACACGTGACAAGAATGGATAGCGATCCACAGATAGCGATCAACAGATAGCGAGCGATCCACAGATAGCGATCCACAGATAGCGAGCGATCCACAGATAGCGATCCACAGATAGCAATCCACAGATAGCGATCCATAGATAGCGAGTGATCCACAGATAGCGATCCACAGACAGCGAGCGATCCACAGATAGCGAGTGATCCACAGATAGCCAGCGATCCACAGATAGCGACCGATCCACAGATAGCGACCGATCCACAGATAGCGATCCACAGATGGCGACCGATCCATAGATAGCGACCGATCCACAGATAGCGATCCACAGATAGCGAGCGATCCACAGATAGCGATCCACAGATACCGATCGCTTGGACTTCTAACACAAGACAGCACGACGTACTAGCGTGAGAAACGTGTGTTTAAAGCCATGCTTGAAATTTTCTTCTTCTTCTGCGTACGCAGTCAGACAGTAAACATTATTTTTTCGAAAAAAGCGGCGGTCATCCTGATGTTGTCGCCGATGCCATAGAGCTTGTCTTGCAAGTCTACTGGTGATGGCCACATCTGCTCTCTCTGATCCTCGTAAGTCGGGCAGTTCTGCAGTAGATGTTCAGCGGTCATTTTACCGGTACCGCACGGGCATTCGTCGGTACCACCTATCTTCAATTTGTTGAATAGGTGGTACCTCAGTCTATTGTGGCCAGTGCGAAGTCTGAAGACAACGACCTGCTCTCTTCGTTTCAACTGGTAATAGGCATCGTTTTTGGTGTTACCAGTATGTTCGGTTTCGCATTTGGTCATGTATCAGGCTTTGATAAGCCGTTTTGACTCTTCGTACGTCATACTAGTATCTGTTTGTGGTAGTCTTGCACCTTCTTTTGCCAGTCTGTCTGCCTCCTCGTTGCCTTGGATGTTGCAGTGTGATGGGACCCACTGTACCACTACCCTTTTTGGTGCGGACTGCTGGCACAGTTTGCAGAGTGCTGCTCTTAAGTCATTAAGCTCAGTGTTTTTCTGGCTTTTTAGCGCTGTGACTACGGCGAGAGCATCTGTAAGCAGGACTATATGGCTTTCATTTTCTTTTTGTGTCACCATTTCTTACGCTGCCGCCCTCAGTGACTCTGCCTCCGCTCTGAAATTGCTTGTGTACCTATCAGTAGCGAATGACAGTGTTATTTGTCTGCCATTTGGTAGGTTCAGGAATGCTCCTGCCCCTCCGTTCTGTGTAGTGTTTGTTACAGAACCGTCGGTGTATGCATGGGTCCATTCCAAGCTTGGGTAGCTTTTCGATATAAAGCTTAGGGTAGTATCTCTCCTTTATTTTTCAGTCTGGCAGTTTTTGTTTCAAATACCTGGTATAGTTTCTACCACCTCTGGAAATATATCCTGCCTCCAGGTAGGTTTTCGTACAGTAGTGATGGGTTTTGGTGTTGTTAGTGCGTTTATCGGATCTTCGTGCATCTTTTCTTTGGCTATTTCTGCAAAGTTTCTCCGCTTTAGTTTCCCATTTCCCAAATTGTTTAGTCTCTGGTGCATTGGATGGTCAGTCAGTCTTCGGAGTTTCTCTGACTGCAGCTGGGCTCTGCAGTCTGTTCTATCGGTCATGGATTGCAGTTTTGTAATCTTTTCAAGTTCTACAATTGGCGTTGACTTCATGCCTCCTGTTATAACTCTCATGGCTTGGTTTTGAAGTTTGCTAACTTTATCGAAGTTCGCCTTTGCTGCTGTTGTCCATGCCGCAATGCCATACTCGAGAACTGGTCTCACTCTTCCAGTGTACAGTTTCTTTAGTATGCCTTCGTCTGCTCCCCAGCTTGTGCCAGCAAGTTTCCTCATGATTGCCATTCTTTCTCTGGCTCTCATTCGGTTTCTCTCGATCTGACTTTTCCATGTCATGCGCCGATCAAATGTTACTCCCAGATAGGTTGGGTTGTCGTTTGGCTGTAGGAATTTGCCATTTAAACTTAATTTGGTATTTTGGGGTTTTATTGAAAGCGAGAATATTGTGCATGTGGTTTTCTGCTCGTTTATTTTGACCAGCCATGAGTTCGCCCACTCTTCCAGCGATGTTAGGGCCTGCTGCATCCGATTTCTTGCTATGGTGAGATTCTTTTCAGAGGTCCACATAGCCAGATCGTCTGCAAACATTGAGCTATGGACTCTCCTTGGTATATTCTCTGTAATGTCGTTTATATATACCAGGAAGAGTGTGGGTGACAATACTCCCCCTTGGGGTACTCCCTGCTCGAGTGTCACCTTTTTGCTCATCTGCCCTTGTACTTGGACTCTGGCCGTTCTTTGTTTGAGGTAGTGGTTGATCCACTTGTACATCTTCCCACAGACATCACTTCTTCTTAGCTTGACTCTAAGTCCGTCTTTCCAGACTTTGTCAAATGCCTTTTCCAGATCCACCCAAACAGCTACTGTGTGTTTCTGTGCCTGGTAGGCATCTTCTATTTCCTGGGCTATGAGGATGACCTGGTCCTCAGTAGATCTGTGCTGTCTAAAGCCGGCTTGCTGTAGAATTAGAATTCGTTTTTCTTCCAGATGCCACATGTCTGGTGTTTATCATAAGTTCCATCAGCTTGCTGACACAGCTCAGTAGGCTGATGGGCCTGTATCCGTTTGGATCTGTTTTGTCCTTTCCTGTTTTTTGTACTGGTACCAGTACTGCGTCTTTCCATGCCTGGGGTACAATTCCCCTTTTCCAGCTTTGGTTCAGGACCGATAGCAGTTTCCTCTTAGCTGTTTGGCCCAGCCCCATCAGCATTTCGTTTGTCATGCTTGAAATGAAGATGGTAGAAGCACTACCAAGACTTTGATATAACAAGGGCCATACAGATACACGATAGAGGAGTGATCATCCGCAAGAGGACTGAAGAAATAAGTCGACGAATAAATTTAGATGATGATACACTAAATATAATTGTGTTGTTGTTGTTGTTGTTGTTGAATGTCCACAATGAGTAGAATTACTTTTTTGTCCTTCCTGAAAAGGAGGTTAAGTGAAAGGTTGTCGTAGCTATCCTCACATTCCGAGCGTGCTGATGAAGGTGGACAGGGTCCTCCAGGCGGTTGTGCTATGCTTGGCTTCATCTGGAAGTCGCTCATTATTACCGGGATTACGTCGATCCCTTACTTTGTTAGTCAGGTTGCAATGAAAATAGCACGTTTCCAGGAAAGGCTTCGAGGAAGTCGAGGTGAGTGTCTTGGCCAGTATGTTTTGCCTGACCCTGACTAACATGTTTGATCAGTACGTTCTGCCTGACCCTGACTAACATGTTTGATCAGTACGTCCTGCCTGACCCTGACTAACATGTTTGATCAGTACGTCCTGCCTGACCCTGACTAACATGTTTGATCAGTACGTCCTGCCTGACCCTGACTAACATGTTTGATCAGTACGATTTGCCTGACCAGACGTCAGTCTTCCTTCTCAATATAATTGTGTAAAGAAATCGAATAGTATATGCTTCATGAGAAGAATGCAATTGAAATTATATTTTTTAAACAATTAAAATACAATTATCAGCAAACAAATATTTATATTGGAACTGGCGAAACAAGCAGATACAAGTAAGGTTTCTCGCGACTATCTACGAAGGCTGCTAAGTAAGTAATGCCCCACATATTTTCACTCATTGCAGAATAAAGATAACAAAGTTAAAATGTCCAGTTTGCAACACTGATGTTACCTGCGTGTATGCGTGTAATTGCGCGATCTTCGTGACGATAGATTTTCTATAATAGTCCCTTAAAACGGTACATGTTTACGAAACGTGATACAAAAACTAGCTGTTGTTGAATTCTGGGTGTCGGAGAAATATTGTGTGGGGAACATTCATAGACCACTGTGTGCTGGGACAGGAAGTTGTGTAGCCAATAGGATTGCATCGTTAGACTGGCATTTTTTTTTACAAGATTTGTCTGTTTGCGTATAGATGACCTTTCTCTGTTAATGTGCATTTTTATTTCTCCTATTTTAACCAACTTCCCCATAATATAGAGTACTGAAGTTGTGTCCACAGTCTCTACTAATGAGACCAGCGAATATCACATTTTGAGAGATTCTGAATTAGGTTATTCGAAAGCCTGCATCGTTAAAATTGATTTTTAATAATATTTCCTTATTTAAAACTATCGTTACGGTGTTTGCTCCCATACTGCGTGTAGAGGGGATGTCCACTAGAGGAATATTATGGATAAACAGTAATGGCCGCCTACTCTCTCATATATTCAACACGCAGTGTGCAGATTAGGGTTATGCCCCACCCCCGACTCCCACCCAATAGAAAGAAAAGAACGTGTTTTACCAAGGTTTTGAGCCCCTGTCTGTTAGCCAAGGGAACCGGAATCTTCACCGTTCGGCCAACGTTAGGACACCGTTCGCGGCACGGGACTAAAATATACAGCAGTTTTAAACGGGGAAGCTAAGACGTAACCCTAACCCAATCCCTAACCCTAACCAAACATCCTCAAATCTGAAGTATATACAGTGTTCACACCATCAATGCCACTGCTAGTTAAAGCTAGAGAGAAGACGTACAAGGAAGAAGGAAGAAGTGGGGATGGATGAAACAGGTGGGACAGGACAGTAGCAACTCTTGGTGTTTTTGCGGCACTTCCGTCAAATATAATGTGGAGTTTGTTGATGACCATTCCGTCATCAACAGTATTTTCTTTGATCATTCCATCATTTGAGGTGCTCTTTGTTTTCTTATCTAGTTTGTCGTGACATCCCACATCGTTTCCTCGCTAACTTCCTTTTCGTCTCTTTTCCTCAATCGTTCCCGCTGTCACAATGTTTTCCTAGGCTCTCCTCCCTGAGTTGTGTTCAATCATCCTTGCTTGTCTTCTTGTTATTTTAATTAACGGTTATTTATAAATATTGTTTTATTGTAATATATCCAATTGTTATTATCATTGTCTCGCACTGCTCTTGCCAGGAACGGTCGAGAGAGGATTTATGTGTAGATTAGGTGGGAGGTTTGTGCTACTAACATGTTGAACGTTTGGAGTGTTTCTTTGATACCTTCTATCCATTGTCATCAGGGTCGACCGCTTTTTTGTGGACCTGAAAGTTCTACCTTGTTAGTTAGCTAGTTTGTTGCCCATCGATAGCGTTGATGGCGACATCATAAGACTGTTTTGTTTTGATGATGTAACTTGAGCTGTATGTAGATTATAGTGAGGAGGAAAACTGCGCTGGTCATCAACCTCCCAAGTTACTGGTCCCAACCGACCTTCACCCAGTGGCAAGATATACGTCAAGACGACAGGAGGTAACTCAGGACGCGGGCACTCTGATCTCGCCTTTCTTGATACCAGGAGTTGCTTGAAGCTTGAGGGTTTCGATCGCTTACCATCTTCGCTCGTCGCTTTGAGAGGAAACTAGGGCCTTACCTCTCGACAACATCATACACCGTGTGAGCGATGTGTTATAGACATGTTGCTAACCAGCAGGGCCCAATTTCTTCAAGGCGATGTGTTTGTCCATTATTGGCCCGTGTGTACATTTCCCAATCACACCAACACCGGCACTGTCACCAATCTCGTGAAGTTCAGCCGGGTGCACTGGACCGTGGAAATACGACACATGGTAATGGAACTAATATTGCAAATAGCCACAAAAAAACATGGCATTACAATCAAAGGGAAAAACACCACAAAATGAACGAACTAACTAATCCAAATGGAAAACCACAACACGTTTCCGTGAACACAAAGGAAAGTCGTCAACTAGTGTGAATGTTAGTCGAATCCGTGGCCTGACCGCATCCATAATGGACTAAAAGAGGATAACAAGACAAGACCGCGGCCGATTAGGCGCCATCTTTAGGCCTATCCAACCACGTAGTATACTCCACTGCAGGTTGAACATGCTGCATCTTTGTAATATGTTCCCATTTTATGTATATACTATTCGTGGTATGCACATGCATACCTTGAATGTTTGATAATGAATGATTGGGACTATGCACGGGAAACAAGAAGACGATTGTCCATAGCGATGCAGAAACTGAACAGTAAGCAAAATGTGTGGCATAATATCAACAAAGAATTAAAATTGAAGATCCTCAGAACGTGCGTATTCCCAGTAGCATTGTACGAATGCAATACATGGACAATCACACAAATATTAAGAAAGAAGATCAGAACGTTCCAGACAAAATGGTACAGAAGAATCCTCAAAATACCTTGGGTAAATAAAATAACAAATAAAGCCATATAGCAAGATCTGAGTGTAGAAGAGAACTGGCTGATAAACAACGTGATGTCTCGGTAACTGAGGTTTGTCGGTCACATTAAGTACCATGACTGGAAAAAGCAGTCCTGGAGGGTATTGTTCCAGGAAGACGAGGAAAAGGTCGACGAAGACGTAGATAGACACAAGACACGAAGGACACTCTAAACAGGAACAGGAGCAGGCGAGTATACTGACTGCTGATCGAAATTACTATCGAATGGCTGTGATAAGTGCAACGTTCTGCACAGAACATGCTACATGATGATGATGATGATGGTGATGGTGATGGTGGTGATGATGGTGATGATGATGATGGTGATGATGGTGATGATGATGATGGTGATGATGATGATGGTGGTGATGGTGATGGTGATGGTGATGGTGGTGGTGGTGATGGTGATGGTGATGGTGGTTATGATGGTGATGATGATGGTGATGGTGATGGTGATGGTGGTGATGATGGTGATGATGATGATGGTGATGATGGTGATGATGATGATGGTGATGATGATGGTAGTGATGATGGTGGTGATGGTGATGGTGATGATGGTGATGGTGATGGTGATGGTGATGGAGATGATGATGATGTTATACATGGGAAACACATATTTTATTTTCGATGTTTCATCATGTGTCTTTACCTTTCATGTTCATCTTGTTTTCATCTTTATATTAATTCCCCTTCTATATTTCTTTTCATTAATACCTATTCTTCTTCTTCTTCTTCTTTTTCTTCTTCTTCTTTTTCTTCTTTTTCTTCTTCTTCTTCTTCTTCTTCTTCGTACGCTGTCAGCCGTCAACTTGAATTTGTTCGAAGAAAGCAGCTGTCATCCTGAGGCTGTCAAAACTGCCATAGAGCTTGTCTAGTGTTGCCACTGGTGATGGCCACATGTGCTTTCTCTGGTTCTCGTATATCGGCCAATTTTGCAGCAGATGTTCAGCAGTCAATTTCCCTGTACCACAATATACCTTATATTCAAAAGTTACCTTGCTTTTATTATATAACAGCTCCTTTGAGGTCCTGTCTACTGACAGTCATGAGAGTCTGGTCGACCCGCGCGATATACTGCAGCACCGCAGAATCTCAATGACTTTTTCCTGTATACCTGGGTGCTCGTTTTACTTGAATTGTGCCTTCTATAACTTCCATGTTTAATACTTATCTTTGCTGAGTTGAGTGTATGTCTCTCGTGACAGTACCAGGTTTCCGTGACGATTCAGTTCACTCAGCTTTAAATTGTATGTAGATATATTCGCTGGTCTATGGATTGTGGGATCGATTTACAATACCAAAGTTTCAGGTTTAAATCACGACCTGCTCAGTTTAAAAGATTTGACATGTCGGGATTGTGATCATTGTATGACCACTTCTTCTAGGTGAACCAGCTCTACAAGAGCACCTGACAATGTCACGGATTCTAGGTGAACCAACTCTACAAAAGCATCTGACAATGTCACGGATTCTAGGTGAACCAGCTCGACAAGAGCACCTGACAATGTCGCGGATTCTAGGTGAACCAGCTAAACAAGAGCACCTGCCAATTTTGTGGATTCTAGCTGAACCATCTAAACAAGAGCACATGACAATGTCGTGGATTCTAGGTGAACCAGCTAAACAAGATCACCTGACAATTTTATGGATTCTAGCTGAACCATCTAAACAAGAGCACATGACAATGTCGTGGATTCTAGGTGAACCAGCTAAACAAGATCACCTGCCAATTTTGTGGATTCTAGCTGAACCATCTAAACAAGAGCACATGACAATGTCGTGGATTCTAGGTGAACCAGCTAAACAAGAGCACCTGACAATGTCGCGGATTCTAGATGAACCATCCCTTTATGAGCAGCTGACAATGTCACGGATTCTAGGTGAACCAGCTCTTCATGGGCACCTGACAATGTCGTGGATTCTAGGTGAACCAGCTAAACAAGAGCACCTGACAATGTCGTGGATTCTAGGTGAACCAGCTAAATAAGAGCATCTGACAATGTCGTGAATTCTAGGTGAACCAGCTAAACAAGAACACCTGACAATGTCGCGGATTCTAGATGAACCAACTCTTTATGAGCACCTGACAATGTCACGAATTCTAGGTGAACCAGCTCTTCATAGGCACCTGTCAATGTCGTGGATTCTAGGTGAACCAGCTCGACAAGAGCACCTGACAATGTCACGGATTCTAGATGAACCATCTCTTTATGAGCAGCTGACAATGTCACGGATTCTAGATGAACCAGCTCTTCATGGGCACCTGTCAATGTCGTGGATTCTAGGTGAACCAGCTCAACAAGAGCACCTGACAATGTCACGGATTCTAGATGAACCAGCTAAACAAGAGCACCTGACAATGTCGCGAATTCTAGGTGAACCAGCTAAACAAGAGCACCTGACAATGTCGCGAATTCTAGATGAACCATCTCTTTATGAGCAGCTGACAATGTCACGGATTCTAGGTGAACCAGCTAAACAAGAGCACCTGACAATGTCGCGGATTCTAGATGAACCATCTCTTTATGAGCACCTGACAATGTCACGAATTCTAGGTGAACCAGCTCTTCATAGGCACCTGTCAATGTCGTGGATTCTAGGTGAACCAGCTCGACAAGAGCACCTGACAATGTCGTGGATTCTAGGTGAACCAGCTAAACAAGAGCACCTGCAATATAACGGATTCTAGCTTCAACGTTAGTCTCCGGACGGATTAACAAAGAACAGTGACGTGACATGATCAGAAGACTTCAATCAGTCTCCGGGCTGGCTAACAGAGGACAATGGCGTCACATGATCAGAAGGCTTCAAGCAGTCTCCGGGCTGGCTAACAGAGGACAATGGCATGACATGATCAGAAGACTTCAATCAGTCTGTGAAATGACTAACAGAGGACAATGGCGTGACATGATCAGAAGACTTCAACCAGTCTCCAGGCTGGCTAACAGAGGACAATGGCGTGACATGATCAGAAGACTTCAACCAGTCTCTGAACTGACTAACAGAGGACAATGGCGTGACATGATCAGAAGACTTCAAACAGTCTCTGAACTGACTAACATAGGACAATGGCGTGACATGATCAGAAGACTTCAACCAGTCTCTGAACTGACTAACAGAGTACAGAGACGTGTCATGATCAGAAAACCTCAACCAGTCTCCGGGCTGACTAACAGAGTACAGAGACGTGTCATGATCAGAAAACCTCAACCAGTCTCCGGGCTGACTAACAGAGTACAGAGACGTGTCATGATCAGAAAACCTCAACCAGTCTCCGTTCTGACTAGCCTGATGATGATGATCAATACTTCATACCCGTTAGCAGGGTTTCCTGTAGGGTAAAACATTGTTGTCAATGTTATTTTCTTTTCACTATCTGTTATCGGTATTCGTGTTCCATTAGACATATTCGTCTAATTGTGTGTGTTCCAAAGCTTAATCTCCGATAGGGGATTTCATCTTGTCTTACTTCTTTCCTCCCTCCAGCTGGAGTAACGGCCACAACCAAAGTAGTCTCCATTACGTAAGTCTGAGCCAACAAATTCTAGTGCGTTAGCAGTCTTGGTTTCTGTAGTAAATTGTCTTGCACGATGTGGTCACTACTCTTTTTAATCACCAAATGCAAATTTCATGGAGGTGGAGAAGCCGTTTTCTTTCCTTCCCAGTAAGAAGTCTAACTTGGGGCCTATTTGATTTGCGTTTATATAAAACAAAAATATACAAGTCCGCCTTAACAAGGAAACGCACAAAAACAGCCAACGCGTGGCGATAAGAATTCATTTTTCAGATCTTAAAGACATCATAAATGACAAATATCTAACAGATCGAATTGATAAAGGTGGTACCGATTAGAGGAATAATATACTTGTCGGAACACAGTATCGATTCCACAATGCGCTGGAAAAAAAAATGAATACGAGAATGAAAACAGTGTATGTTACTTAAGGATAAGACAGACGAACATAACAATACAAATAGATCACGAAGATAATATAGAAAAGAGTGAGACAGGAACAATTCCCAAAGAAGACATGTTGGTGGTAATGTATGATGTATGTGTACCAGGACCTGCTTATTTAAGCTGACTCAGACATGTTAATGTTATTGACGAGAACTAGTTGCATGTTCTACTCCAACTACCACCAGCGCCCATGTAGCGCTGTGGTTAGCCTACGGGCGTCCCATCAAGCGATCAAGGTCGACCAAGTAAGGTCGGCCGGCGTGATACTGAGCATATCACTCACTGTTTGCTGTGGGTCACCAAATAATATGGGCCAAGCCATGGCCTAACACCAGTTGTCGAAACATCTGATCATATGCATATCAGTAGTTGAGGATCAGTTGACGAAACATCTGATGACATGAATATCAGTAGTTGAGGATGTGTTTGTCGAAACATCTGACCTTATGAATGTCAGTAGTTGAGGATCAGTTGTCGAAACATCTGATGACATGAATATTAGTAGTTGAGGATGTGTTGTCGAAACATCTGACCATATGCAAATCAGTAGTTGAGGATGAATTGTGGAAACATCTGACCATAAGAATTTCAGTAGTTGAGGATGTGTTGTCGAAACATCTGACAATATGAATATCAGTAGTTGAGGATGAGGATTACATTATTTTTCTCGTGTTATTTTGGTTTATTAATTGTGATATGTTTTTGTTTTATTAATCTGTATGCCTGGTTCATCTAGCACTGCTATAAATGCATGTTATTCGTATTTTCCAAAAAATGTACGTCTGTTAGAATTTTCACTTGTTTTAATATCTATGTTTTTTTTCTCACATGTTTTTAACTTTAGTTATACTTTTGGTTGACTTTGAGAGTTTATCAGGTTGCCATTTAAAGTTTATCAGGTTGACTTTGAGAGTTTATCAGGTTGACTTTGAGAGTTTATCAGGTTGACTTTGAGAGTTTATCAGGTCGACTTTGAGAGTTTATCAGGTTGACTGAGTGTTTATCAGGTTGACTTTGAGTGTTTATCAGGTTGACTTTTAAAGTTTATCAGGTTGACTTTGAGAGTTTGTCAAGATAACATTGAGAATTTATCAGATTGACTTTGAGAGTTTATCAGGTTGACTTTGAGAGTTTATCAGGTTGACTGAGAGCTTATCAGCTTGTCTTTGAAAGTTTATCAGATTGTCTTTGACATTTTCTCAGGTCGACTGAGAATTTATCAGGTAATAGCAGTAGCAATAGTAGTAGTAGTAGTAGTAGTAGTAGTAGTAGTAGTAGTAGTAGTAGTAGTAGTAGTAATAGTAGCAGTATTAACAGCAGCAGCAGCAGTGGTGATAGTACAAGCAGCAGTAAGAGCAGAAGTTGTAGTAGGTGTAGTAGTAGTAGTAGTAGTAGTAGTAGTAGTAGTAGTTGTTGTTGTTGTTGTTGTAGAAGCAATGGTAGTAGTAGCAGCACTAGCAGTAGCAGTAGTAGTAGTAGTAGTAATATAAACAGTGGTAGTAGTAATAGTAATAGTAGTAGTAGTAGCAGCAGCATTAGTAGTAGTAGCAGCAGTAATAGTAGTAGTACTAGCAACATTAGTAGTAGTAGTAGTAGTAGTAGTAATAGTAGCAGTAGTAATAGTAGTAGTAGTAGCAGTATTAGCAATATTAGTATTAGTGTCAGTAGTACTATTATAGTAGTGGTAGTAATGCTATAAGTAACAGTAGTATTAGTAGTAGTTGTAATAGTAACAGTAGCAGTAGCAGTAGTAATAGTAGTAGTAGTAGTAGTAGTAGTACTAATAGTGGTCGTAGTAGCAGCATCAATATTGTAATCGCAGCAGTAGTAGTAGTAGTTATAGTAGTGGTAGAAGTAGTAGTAGCACTAGCAGCAGTAGTAGTAGCTGCAGCAGCAGCATATATAGTATATCAATTGTACTAGTTGTGTCTCCAGCAGAAACAGTGATTGAAACAAAAGATAAAGTAGAGCAAAAAATAAGCAGGGCACCAACAAATTAATGATCTTGATAATGATAACGATGAGACGAAGATCATTAAAAAGGAAATTCAAAAACAATAAGAACCAGCAAAACCAGCCACAAATACTTGTTATTTTTTTTCATTTTACCGTAACCTCTACATACTTCCTTGCTCCAACGCCCTCACTTGCACTTATTAAACTGCAGATTTTTCCCCCTTTGTTAATCAAATTAGAAATTAAGCAAATACAAACCAACATGTATAAGATTATCTGGCATTACCTGTCCTACACCGCTGTAAAAAAGCGAGTTCGTCGTGTCTTTTGTTTCGTCTAGCTTCGTTACGAGGAAACAATTGGCCAAACCGTGAGCTTTCTGAAGGATTTTGACTGAAAACAGTTGCAGAATTTCTCGCTATTTACCTCTTGGGGCAAAATCAAACACAAAAATATGCCTGCAACATTCGGGCAGGTTGCGCGTGGATGTCTTCTCGCGATCTGAAGAAAAAGTTCGTGGGCTGGCAGCGATTTGTGTTGTCAATTAACTCCCTTGAGTAAACTTTAAAATCTGTCGCGAGGTCTTGAAAATGGCGGAAACAAAGCGTCATTAGAGACGAACAGACGGGCGCTATCATATCAATCTTGGCATTCTATTCCACAAGCCTTGTGTCTCGCCATTAAACTTCGCCTGCATCATCCCCCCCTTTCCCCCATCTTGTATTTCTCATATTAAAAGAAAAATCATTGTGGATAAACGTCTCCTTTAAAAAAAAAAGGTTTTGTTCATCTGCTTCTCTTCTAAGTGGGAAAGCCGTGTGAGCGATTGTTCCTCGAGGCAAGGAGCCGGGTTCGACGTCAGAGCTTGACACGCTCCTGTCTACTAAGTTGTCAATGATTACCTGACTTTCGTTAGTGTAGGTGTGGCGTCGATAAAAGAGACTAGACATCTGATATCAGAAAAGACTCTTCAAAATGTGTACAATGAAGTCTGGACAACTTTATCCCCGATGGCAGTGTCTGTTATGAAACTACCCTTACATTTTTTAGTCTTTTATTCGTGTGTCGCTTACGTTCCTTATGAGGCATAGCTCCATCTCGTAGCTAGCTCGGTGCAGAATGTAGAATCACAAAATTGTGTTCGTTGTTTGAAGTTGTCGTTTCTAATGTAATCGGTTCTACGTAATGAGGTTGCTATTAAAATGCACATATATTTTAGTCGTCTTTTACTCTTTTACAAATGACTTTGAAATCTACAGTGGCTCCACATTTCTCTATATCCGTTCTACATTGGCTCAATTCTTCTCTCTATTCGTTCTACATTGGCTCAATTATTCTCTCTTTGTGTTCTACATTTGCTCAATTCTCCTCTCTATCGATTCTACATTGACTCAATTCTTCTCTCTTTGTGTTTTACACTGTCTCAATTCTTCTCTCTATCCGTTCTACATTGCCTCAGTGCTTGTCTCTATCCGTTCTACATTGGCTCAATTCTTCTCTCTATCCGTTCTACATTGCCTCAGTGCTTGTCTCTATCCGTTCTACATTGGCTCAATTCTTCTCTCTATCCGTTCTACATTGGCTCAATTCTTCTCTCTATCCGGTCTACGTTGCCCCAGTGCTTGTCTCTATCCGTTCTACATTGGCTCAATTCTTCTCTCTTTGTGTTCTACATTAGTTCAACTCTTCTCTCTTTGTGTTCTACATTGGCCCAACTCTTCTCTTTGTGGTTTACATTGGTTCAACTCTTCTCTCTTTGTGTTCTACATTGGCTCAACTCTTCTCTTTGTGTTCTACATTGGCTCAATTCTTCTCTCTTTGTGTTCTACATTGGCTCAATTCTTCTTTCTATCCGTTCTACATTGGCCCAATTCTTCTTTCTATGCGTTCTACATTGCCTCAGTGCTTGTCTCTATCCGTTCTACATTGGCTCAATTCTTCTTTCTATGCGTTCTACATTGGCTCAATTTTTCTCTCTTTGACTCTGCAAAGGTGTACCTAAGTTGTTGTTTTGATTTAAATGCCTCAGTGCAGTACACACTCCATTGACTATTTTTCTCCACTACTCTCGCCATCACACTGAAAGTTGTTTTGAATATCTTTGTGTGTTTCTTTTTATGTGTGGCCATGTATTAGTATGAATATGCATAATATATTTATATATATATATATATATATATACATACACACACGAGATGTGTTCAAATGAAACCGGACCAAATTGCAACAAGTGAATATACGTACGATGCTCATGGTGATGTCACCTCTGGTGTAAACAACACATACCAACCCTCAAGTTTGCAACATTTCATTATCCTCCGACTCATTGTGTACTCAGAACGTTGAAAACATGGCGGTGCAGAACTGATAAGCGAGCGGTGATATTGTTTCTAACAACTGAAGAATGTCGACCAGTTGACATTCATCGCAGAATGCAGGCAGTGTATGGTGATAAAAGTGTGTCGAAGACAACAGTGAAGAACTGAACTGCTTAAATAAGGGACGTGAGTTAACTCAACAATATGCGTCTGACCTGGTCTCGGAAGATCTTTCATTAACTCACGTCCTTGTTTAAACATCGTTGACCAGTTCTTCATTGTTGTCTTCGACACACTTTTGTCCCCATACACTGTCTTCTAGCGTCAGGGCCAGCGAACCAGAGCTGCAAAGTCCCATCTACACCTCCACGCGGTGATCTGGATAACAGGCTCCAGCAGGGCAGACTGGTTAAGGAGAAGGGATCGAAGAGGGAATGCTAACCCGGTACTCAAAAAATGCTTGCTGAAGTCGGATGTGTTGGCCCGAAAGGTGCAAATATCGCAGTCAAGCTGTAAACTACGACACAACGCATTCCGTTCTCTGGACTACATTCTGCTACTTAAGCCCTTTCAGGGTTTGGTAGTGGGAGATTGAGAATTAGCGAAGCCAAGCCAAGTCATAATATTGTTGTAAAAAGATTGCTTCCTTAGCAATCAATTTTCAGCAATTAGATTATGGTCTATTTCCGCTTGTCTCGCTTAGGACAAACTTCTCTTCGCTCCATCGAGCTATATTTAAGAATAGCTACTGTCAGGATGTTCTGCTGAAATAACATCTTCTACAAGATCTTCGAGCATTATCAGACGTGTTTATTGATCAACAAGATGATACGGAGTCTAATATGGTCGAGAAACAGTTCAATTCATTGGACGGGAGACTACTGTTTCTTTACATGCAATACGTGAGCCGCGGAACAGTCCCGACCTAAGGCATGTGAAATATATAGTTTGAGCCCTAATAGGTTAAAAAGTGTATCGCTTAAAGATAGAGTTGAGTAAAACAAGGAACTGTGAACGCTTGGAATAAACTTCACTCAACCACAATCTACGTGGTAATAGTCCAATGGCGCAAGCGTCTGAGAAGTTGTTTCAGCAAAACGAAGAATCAATAGACACACAATACAATAGCTAATTTATGTCTTGGCTAATTATGCAAAACTACAAATGTTATAAAATCGCATCCACTAATAATCATGATATGGTAAATTTGTTTTTGTCTCCTTTTTGTATAGGTGTGTATGTGTGAGTCTATGTATGTGTGAGTGTCTGTATGTGTGAGTGTTTGTATGTGTGAGTGTCTGTATGTGTATATTTATAGACGGTTTTGTCTTGATGATGTGATTATATATTTGGATTATAGTTGAGAGGGTTATTGCGCTGGTCATCGACCTCACTCTCTGGTCCAGAACTACCTTGGGCCAGTGGCAAGACATATGTCAAGATGACATGAGGTAATTCAGGATGCAGACACTTTGGTTCCACCAGGGGTCGCCTAAAACCTGCAGGACTCGAACATGCGCCGTCTTTATTACTGGATGAACGAAAAGAGACTGTCTTGGGCGGTGAATTTGTTTTAAGTGAGAAAGGGTTGCTCGAGTTCAAATGAAATCAGTGGCAAGACAGGTCATGTACACTAGATATGGACTTGGATGCAGTGGGTGACCATGGCTGCTCAAGTGCCTCGCCATGTTTTGTGAGGTCCACACCGCTCAGCACATCTGCTGTCGTGGTAGCTTGATGAAGTCATTCCTACTTAGCGGGCTGGGTTTGAACAAGGTAGGGTAAAACTAAAAAAGCGGTCCATGTTCTTTATTTTATTACTACCACTTCGGTGGCAGCGCTTGGCTCCTTACTTTTTCGTTTTCCATCTCTCCTTTCCCTAGTCGTCTTTGCGTGGGTTTGTTCCAGCGATTGTGGATCAACTGCTAACGTGCTCACACGTTGTCGGGAAAAGGGCACGATAGAATTACCGTTCGACTGTAACTCGAACACGGCACATTAATCAAATACGTGTATCATTTTCCCATACTATAATTGTAATACCGACCTCCTATGGTGTTCTGTCGATAAAACAATCTTCACTAGAATTTTTGAAGAAGATGAAATAACATAAAATATCCGGAACAGACGTGACAATTGCTAGTCACGGCACTCGACCGAAAATCAAGTCTAGAAATGATCTCAGTCTACCTAACAGTTGTCAGTTCATGATTTTCGATGCTGAGGATCTACTTCCTGTCCCAGCGCATTTGTTTTATTGATACTTATCGTGAGACTAAAATATGTGCACACCTGGGTGAAGCGATCTATCAAGCTCTGAAGTCCCGGCTGACTGTAGGTGACAATTGCAACATAATCAGCGAAAAGCAAGTCCCTGGTGGTGATCTCCCTTATCTTGGTTTAGCCTTGCCTCCTGGGAGATTAAACATCCTGTAGCCGATCTAGTGTAAATACAGATACTTTCTTTCATGCTTTAGTAACCGAGCAAAGAAGATTCTGAACAGTGTCGGGGCCAGAACTCAGATCTGCTTAACACCATTGTAAATACCAAATGGTTGTGATATGTTAACTTTAAATGTAACTGTTTCTTTCATGCCCTCATGAAACGAAATTATTAGTCGCTACGAAACTCGCTTGGTACGGTTACATGTCGAGATCAAATGGTCTTGCAAATACAATCCACCACGGAAAGGTGCAAGGCAGACGACGAAGAGGCCGTCCCAAAAAGAGGTGGGAGGACAACATAAAAGAATGGACCAATCTCCGACCAGAAGAGGCACAGGCAGCGGCCGCTGACAGAGAATGATGGCGTGTGGTTGTGAGGATGTCTTCATGTGTGCCCCAACGACCTCATCGGTTACGGGATGACCTGACCTGACTTAACCTGACGACTGGATTGCTTCGGCAACCTATTTTATGAGGATCTTGCAGATACCAATCTTACTAAACAACGTAATTGCTTTTGTCAGGTCAATGAATTAAGACGATATAACAGGGGGAGGAAGGGCAGGGTTGATTCTACTCAAGTGATATTTCCTGAAATCGTCGAAGAGAGAAACACATGTCGATTGTTGATGTTCCAGACCTGAATTCACATTGTGAATCTGGATACACACGATCAGTCAAATTGTGGAGCCTAGTAAGATTACTCTTGCGAAAGCTTTGCCTAAAACACTGAACAGAGAGACACCTGGATAATTATTACATTCACTTATATCACCTTTGTTTTTGTATAATATTACAATCCGTGCGTCTCTCATATCTTGAGCTGTAATGGCTTCTTTCCAACACCGACATAACATCATTTACATGGGATGCAAGAATGGGCCCTTACAGCCCTTGATCAAATCAGGTCAGGTTAGATCCCGTCTCTGAACGGTGCTTCAAGCTGTCAATGGTTTTATTTGGATCTTCTTCTTTTTCTTCTTCTGCGTTCGTTTTCAGTCTCCCGCTACCAAGCTCTGAGCAGGGCTTTGCAAGTAGCAGGATGTAGTCCAGAGAACAGAGTGCGATGTGTCGCTAGTTTACAGTTTGAATGCGGTATTTGCACCTTTCGGTCGGACACATGTGTCTTCGGCAGGTAATTATGGTTCGATGTCCAACTCGTCTACATTGAGATAGTTTTAGACAGCGTCAAGGACTGTGGGGGGTGAGTACATTGACCTACGTGCAGAGCTCGGAACAGTGGTCGACGCATTACTCCATCTGCTTTCCTTTATCTGTTATTTTCTCACCAATGGTGGATTTCTTCTTCTTCTTCTTCTTCGTACGCTGTCAGACGTCAACTTGAATTTGTTCGAAGAAAGCAGCTGTCATCCTAAGGCTGTCAGAACTGTCATAGAGCTTGTCTAGTGTTGCCACTGGTGATGGCCAAAAGTGCTTTCTCTGGTCCTCGTACGTCGGGCAATTTTGCAGCAGCTGTTCAGCGGTCATTTTCCCTGTGCCACGCGAGTATTCGTCAGTGCCACCTATCTTCAATTTATTGAATAGACAGTACCTCAGTCTGTTGTGGCCTGTGCGGAGTCTGAAAACCACGACCTGCTCTCTTCTGTTCAGCTGGTAGTTGGCATCATTTTTTGTGTAGCCAGTATGCTCTGTTTCCCATTTGGCCATGTATCTGGCCCTAATAAGCCTTTTGGACTCTTCGTAAGTCACACTAGGATCTGGTTGTGGTAGTCTTGCAACTTCTTTTTCCAGTCTGTCTGCCTCCTCGTTGCCTTGGATGTTACAGTGGGATGGAACCCACTGTACCACTACTTTTTTTGGTGCAGACTGCCGGCATAGTTGACAGAGTACTGCTCTTAAATCATTAAGTTCAGTATTTTTCTGGCTTTTTAGTGATGTGACCACGGTCAGGGCATCTGTCAACAGGACTATCTGACTTTCATTGCTTTCGCCTGTGAGCATTGCTTCTACTGCAGCTTTCAGTGCCTCTGCCTCCGCCCTGAAATTGCTTGAGAATTTTCCAGTTGCCACTGACAGTGTTATTGTTCTACCATTTGATAGGCTCAGGAATACCCCTCCCCCTCCACTCTGTGTTGTGTTTGTTACAGAACCGTCGGTGTATGCATGGGTCCAGTCCATGCTTGGGTAGTTTTCCGCTATGTACCTCAGGGTTATGTCTCTTCTTTCTCTTCTTTTCTATGTCAGTCTGGCTGTTCTTGTTTCCAATACCACCTCCGGAATGATATGCTGCTTCCATGTGGGTTTGCGTACAGTAGGGATGGGCTTTGGTATTGTTACTGTGTTCATACGGTCTTCGCTCATCTTAGCTTTGGCTATTTCTGCAAAGTTTCTCTGCTTTAGTTTCCCATTTCCAAATCTATGTAGTCTCTGGTGCATTGGATGGTCTGTCAGTCTTCTGAGTTTATCTGCTTGCTGCTGGGCTCTGCAGTCTCTTCTGTCGGTCATGGATTGCAGATTTGTAATCTTTTCAAGTTCTACAATTGGCGTTGACTTCATGCCTCCTGTTATAACTCTCGTGGCTTGGTTTTGAAGTTTGCAATGATGGATTTTGAGTTTTTTCCAACTTACATGACCAATAGCTTTTTTTTTATACCATCGTACATTTTTCACATGTTCCCTGTTTGTGCTGCCGTCTGGGTGTTTTCACTAAGCTATAAACTAATACTCATTTACACAACGACGAGCTGTTTGTTGCACATGGCTCATCGCCGACTTGAAAGTGTACAGAGTACATGCATTTGAAAGTTGCTTGCATTTAATTAAGCCAGGGCGCTTGCCATTAGTGACGGGGAGGTTATATCCTTCACTTACGCTTCAAACCAATCATCTGACGTAACGGTTATTCTTCCTAATGTAGCAAGTTCAGTGCTATGGATGGCATTTCGGAGATGTTGCCAGCTCTCTCTAAAAGTAGTGTCCTGATTATGGATATTGACACATTCATTGTTCAATATTTTAATCAGTGAAGGCTCTGCCATTTTTTTAAATTTTTTTTGTATGTCGATGTCTGGTTTATCTTTATTTCTCGTGCCGTAGAACTTCCTTGGCTGCAATTTGATTGTAGTCTGATTGTCGCAGGCTGCACTATGATCAAATTTAATTAGAAACATTTTCGTTATGAGAGCTCTTCTGACAATAATTAGATCCAGCTGATGTTAGTAGTTTGATCATAGGGATATCCATGATACCTTAAGTTCGGGTTTTGTATGAAAGTAGGAGCTGGTCACACAGAGTTCTATTAGCCTTTGGCCATTTTCAAAATTATCAAGAAATAAAGGTTATGAATCGTGTTCAGCGCCAGCCTTTGCATTGACGTCACCTACTAAAATGGGGAAGAGGACTAACGTCTGGTCAGGCAAAATATACTGATCAGACATGTTAGTCAGGGTCAGGCAAAATATATTGATCAGACATGTTAGTCAGGATCAGGCAAAATATATTAATCAGACATGTTAGTCGATATCAGACCAAATATACTGGTCAGACATGTTAGTCAAGGTCAGGCAAAATATACTGATCAGACATGTTAGTCAGGATCAGGAAAAATATATTGATCAGACATGTTAGTCAGGGTCAGTCAAAATAAACTGGCCAAGACCATGACCTCGGCTTCCTCGTAGACCTAGCTGGAAACGGGCTGTTTTCATGGCAGCCTCGTTAATTAGGTAAGGGATAGATGTGATCACCGTAGTAGTGAACGACACGCAGATGAAACCAAGTATAACACAACCGCCTGGAGGACCCTAGTCCACCTTCATCAACGCACTCGGGATGTGAGTAAAGCTAATCCAACAGTCACTTAACGACTTTTCAGGGTACACAAAAGAGTAACCTTTACCATCGTGAACATTCAAAAGTACACACAAAAAACAACCTAGTAAAATAAGATATTCTTGATTATGCATGCTTCTAAAAGCTGCTGATAAATTTTTGCAGACATAATCTTTCGCTTCAGGTCTGGGGTACAGAGTAGGTGTATATGCACTGACAGAGGTGACATTACCAACTGTGGTATGGAGACGAAGTGTAAGCAGGCGCTCTGAACCATTTTCAGATGTTTATCCACGTGAATTATATACCTTTTACTGCAGTCATCACTGTGTTCTCCTTTGTTGGGATCTTTTCCTTGCCAGTAGAATATATAGTCCTTCTGAATCATTGATAATGAGCCGGTTAACCAAGTTTCTTAAAGTACAGCAATGCCCACATCCAGTCCTTGTATATATCTATCTTTAGTCTACTAATGTCGTTAGACGTCTTGGGGAGGTGTGACCTCCTTTGTTTTATATCTTTTGGCGGGTGAAAATCGACTGGTGACTTGCCAGGTCAATCCCAGCATTTGTTAGCCCCTGGAATATACGATTGTCTATTTGTGAGACTGGTGGAGGTGGAAGCGTAAACCTGCAGCCTGTCAAGCGCCATCTAAGATGCTCCGCTAACCACATAACCAAGACCGGAAGCTATAGCCACACAGTCCCCTTTTTTGCAACAAATTCTCTGTGGGGGGAATCGAGTCTTTTTAGTTCATAATTAATTAAGCATGTCTTTTTGACATGACTTTAATCATGTAGGTTGTCCGGTTGTCCAGTCAGTGTAGGTTGTCCGGTTGTCCAGTCAGCCTGGTACGAACATTCCAAGACCCAAAATTAACAGCTGATGCAACTGTTGTATCGACATCGCAGGGTAAAGCTAGGAGGCTTCTCCAGATCGCAAGCTTGGGCATCTTTTAGAACAAGCTGCAGTCCGTGCAGTAGGTCCCCCCCCCCCTCCACGCAGTTAATTGATCCAGGGGAACGACATTAGCTGATACAGCCTGAAATCAGCGACATCGTAGAAGTCGCATGAATAGCGATGGAAACACCACTACACTGTCTTGGGGATACCATCTGCGGATCTGTCCTCATTGTTTACTCCCGAAGTCTTTCCCGGGAACAGGAATTCCACAAGGCGGTAGGGGCAGCGATAGCAGTTTGGTAGGTCTGCTCAGCACTCTTGTTCAAACAGTCTATTTATGGGTCCTGTAACCGATTATTGATTATTTCGTAACACAATAAGTTGAATAATGTTGTTTATAATGCTGTGGTTCGTTTATCTGGTACATGTTGTCCAAAAGAACTGTAATTCTATATGTTCTTACTCCGTTTTCGAAAAACACCACAAATACACATCCATCATCTTGGAATAGTAAATGTAAGATGCACCGCTTGCAACTACAAACATGGTTCACGTAGTTATATAATGGATGTATTTGGTATTGTGAGGGCTTGTGTCCTTAAATTGTCCCTTATAAAAAAGGGCTATATCGTGCCTGTATGTCCATTTAGTTTGTAACTAGTCGCTTGAGCTCATGTTTTCTGTAGCTATTGTTTCCTCTTATCTACAGTGAGATGTAGTAATGAGTCTTTTCAACCGCGGGAAATCTTCGCGTGTCATTTTACAAAACCAATCTGAAGGTATTTATAATCTCGTTCTACTAAATTATCTACTATTCATTAACTTTAGTTTTAAATTGTTTAGTTCAACTAATAGTTATATGTGCATTTCTCAATCTCGATAAGTCCCAAGTCTATGATGCGGTAAATTGGTACCTGACTTATTGTTAGGGTAGGAAAGGAAATTGTCACCCTTTGCTCAAGAAAAAAAAGAGCTGACCTAGTTCAGTAAAATATCTAACACTTCCCCCAGAACGGCAATGTCTGCTATAGGATAACTTTTACCGTTTTAAGTTAAATTGTCGAAAAGTATGTTGTGTAGGCTATAGTTCAAACAGGATCGAATTATGACGAATTATGACGTTTATCCAGTATCAGAAATAGACGGGGTGATGCCTTAAGTTATGAAAGATTTGAGGTCATAAACTAAATACTAAACTTGAAGGCCCCAAGTTATTTAAGTCTTGAGGGCCGTATGCTATTTAAAATGTGGAGACCCTAAGCTATTTAAAGTTTTAGTCCATAAAGTATATGCAAAGCTTCGAAGCCCGGAGATATTTAAACTTGGAGGCCTTACGTTATTTAACGCTTATTGGCCCAACGTTATTTAAATCTTGCAGGTCTTAAGTTATTTAAAACTTGGAGGCTGTATGCTTTCTAGAGCTTGAAGGCTCTAAGTGTTTTACATTGTTACAGCAGAAATTCTTACAGAACTTGAAAACATATACTAAATATTCAGGCAAAGCCGTTGAGGTCCCTGTGGAGCATACATCTTCAACACATACGCGCAAAGTCTACCTATTTTAGCTCCTGCGCGGCCCAAGTTTTTTTTTTCCAACATGTTTGTCTCTAGTTCTCTTCATTTGCCCTGAGATTACAGAACATTGATACCGTGTAGCAATTATGTAATAGCACAGATTGTACAATGTCCTAATTATTGTCAATTGAATGCATCTACTGATTACATATTTATCGTCTGGTTGCCTTGATCTCTATCATAGATTATCATAGAGAGATACAAGAGTATATACATTATGTGAGTCTCGAGTCTCTTGCGGGCCGTGAGGCCTTAAGCTATAGCGTGTTTTGGTCATGCCAAAATCCGACGCTTATTTTAATTTATACCGACCAATTAATATGTATATCAATGTTACGGAAAAAGAAAGAGAAAATGACAAATATAGACATTTGGTAAGAGTTGAACATTAAGGAGAACTGTTTTATAAATTACATTTTGCCCAGAGCATGTAAATACTTTGGTCACACCAAGAGACACAACGGTCTTGAGAGAACAGTGATGGAAGGTATGGTGCCAGGCAAGAGAAGCAGGGGTAGACAAAGAAGGCGATGGCACCAAGATATCCAGGAATACCTGGCTATGACTGGCGGAGGCTGAAGTTTTGGCAAGGGAAAAAGTTTCATTCAGACAAACTGTGATGGGAGCGACGTTCTGTAATGGACATGGTACATGATGATATATATATATTTTTACTTACATATGAGTACATATCTCATTATAAAGAATTAAATTGGTTGAAAATATAAATTAACTCAGGATAACTGGTGGAGACGATGTTAAAAAGAATGATAAAATCTAAGTGATAGAGTGCGATCAGATTTAGCACATTAGTGCTGCCGAGAACGGATGTGTCGGATCGAAAGGTGCAAATATCGCAGTGAAACTGTAAACTAGAGACACAACGCAATCTGTTCTCCGGACTACATTCTGCTACTTGCAAAGCCCTATTCAGGACTTGGTAGCGTGAGATTGAGAACGAACGCAGAATAAGAAGAAGAAGCACATTAGAAAAGCAAACGAATATTCGGATATAGTAAAGTAATACAATCAAAACAATTTAAAATACAAATAGAAATTTCTTGACAGTTACAAAGAAGACAATTGAGAGGCGCATAGAAAACGTAATGGTCTTTTGTCTTACCCTAAATAGTGCAATTTTAGTTTGTCAAATTTGTAACGAGTTTGTTTTTAGGGAGTACAGAATTTATCAGAAAACAAGATTTTTAAAAAAAAGTGAAATATAGTGTTTTTTTCTATTGATCAATCCCACTAGAGGATATATAGGGATGAACAACAAATGCTACTTGCACGGGCAGTTGTCATATACTGTACACACTATTTGTTTTACAAATTAAACAAACGGGAACAGAGATGATAGGCCGGTTAGGCACAACATACTGACCAGGACGCTACGTCAGGGTCAGACATAATATACTGACCTGGACGCCGCGTCAGGGTCCAGACACAATATACTGACAGGATTTAGCATCAGGGGTTAGACACAATATACTGACCAAGACCACTATCTCCATTCCATGTTGCGTTACACAGAAACAGGCTGTTATCAAGATAGTATGTCTGACGAGATGTAGATCGACGTGATCACCGTAGTAGTGAGCGTCACGCAGATTGAAGGAAAGCATAGCACAACCGCACGAATTAAGGTGGTCCACATTCATCAGCACGCCCGGGATGCGAGGAAAGCTACTACAACCGACCACTTAACGCCCTTTCCAGGGTGCACAAAAGAGTTAACTTGCTCATTGTTGGCATTAAACAACAACAACATATTGGAAAAAATGAATTGATACATTACCGACAATTTATACTCGTAGTCAAAGAATGGCAGTCAAGTCGTTCGGTCAAATGATTTTCTCAATAGATTGCAGCCTCCTTTCCTTATTTTCGGAAATCTCACTAACAAAAAAATAAAATAATCGATAACAAGATCACATCTGTGTTAAATGAAAACCAGTGTTTGTTCTACATAAATAGTTAGCAATAGAGACAGCAGTTGTGCATTAAGGTGCACTGAAATTAAAATGGTATAATCGAGTAACAAGAATTTTGAACTACGGAAAAGAATATCATCTTCTGGTTTTAACAGTCCTGAAATCTATTGTAAGGTTGTCTGAGCATGTCTTTCCATATGACCCTATCCTCTCGTTGAACAGTCCTGAAATCTATTGTAAGTTTGTCTGACTATGTCTTTCCATGTGACCCTATCCTCTCGTTGAACAGTCCTGAGATTTGTTGTAAGTTTGTCTGACTATGTCTTTCCATGTGACCCTATCCTCTCGTTGAACAGTCCTGAGACTGGTTGTAAGGTTGTCAGAGCATCTCTTTCTATTTGACCTTATCCTCTGGTTGAACAGTCCTGAGACTGGTTGTAAGGTTGTCCGAGTATGTCTCATTATTTGACCATATCCTCTGGTTGAACAGTCCTGGTACTGGTTGTAAGGTTATCTGAGTATGTCTCTTCATTTGACCATATCCTCTGCATATTTTTTTTTCATTTCAGCAAACGTTCGTACTTTAATGTCTCTGCATGTCTGAGATATAAAAGTGAGTTTTCGTTGCCCTCTTCCCCTTTTCCCCCGAATGTTGCCCTCTAGTACCTTATGTAGAAGACTTTCATGTCTCATATTTTGACACAGCTAACTCAATCTTCGTTTCTGTATAATTTTCAATATTTGCAAACTTCACAGAAGACATTGCTATTTGATCTTCTTTCTGTCCAACTCACTCTTACCATTCTACGGTAGGAACACATTTCAAACGCTTCCAAGCTGGTTCGTCCTTCTTTGCCAGAGTCCATGTATCAGCCGCACACAGTGCAATTGGCCATATAAGACTGGCAATTATTATTTTCCCGAGTTCCTTCCTGATATTCTTTGAGGTGAGCAGTTTCTGGTTTTTCCCTTTGAACCCTTTTTTTGTTCTAAAGTAATGTCCTAATTCTTGTCTCATTACGGACATCTTAAGTTATGGTTTGCCTTAAATATGTAAACTTATGTTCTCGTTCGGTTATATCTCCATTGATGATTATATTCAATTATCTATGATACTTGGCTAGTACCAAAGTCTTTGTCTTTCAGTGTGTTATTTTCATTTAAACTCTTTGACTGTACTGTTATTCTGTGTAAGCAGTCTTTGCAACGTTGCTACTGTTCCTCCCTCTTTGGCTTAGCATCTATGAACTTTCATACCATTGACTTCAACACCCGTAATACAGCTCATAAAATAATTACCCCAGATATCTTACCCGTAGCAATGCAATGCTCTGAAGGACATACAAGCTTTTGATATGGGGTACTTTAGCAAGATTCTCGAAGCAATATGAACAAGAAAAGGTCAAGTAAATAAGCGTTTAAAGAAATGGGAGCATATATAGAGCCAGTAAAACGTATACAGTACAGTATTTTGTCTTGAATTGGTCACAGTATAAGATATAGTGGAACGGTTGTTTCATATTGAAAATAGTGGAAGACAAGGTTTAAGGGAGAACAAGAAGATTTCATCCAAGAAATAATTATATTAAATAGGCGAGATAAAAACATCGGGATTAGGACACGCGGAGCTGAAGAGATCCGCCAAGAATAGAAGATAGGGTAGTCACGTGACTAGACAACATCAATGCCAGTCTTTAGGCTAACAGAGGGCCGTGATGTCACATGATCAGACAACATCAATGCCAGTCTTTAGGCTAACAGAGGGCCGTGATGTCACATGATCAGACAACATCAATGCCAGTCTTTAGGCTAACAGAGGGCCGTGATGTCACATGATCAGACAACATCAATACCAGTCTTTAGGCTAACAGAGGGCCGTGATGTCACATCATCAGACCACATCAATGCCAGTCTTTAGGCTAACAGAGGGCCGTGATGTCACATCATCAGACCACATCAATGCCAGTCTTTAAGCTAACAGAGGGCCGTGATGTCACATGATCAGACAACATCAATGCCAGTCTTTAGGCTAACAGAGGGCCGTGATGTCACATGATCAGACCACATCAATACCAGTCTTTAGGCTAACAGAGGGCCGTGATGTCACATCATCAGACCACATCAATGCCAGTCTTTAAGCTAACAGAGGGCCGTGGTGTCACATGATCAGACCACATCAATGCCAGTCTTTAGGCTAACAGAGGGCCGTGATGTCACATCATCAGACCACATCAATGCCAGTCTTTAGGCTAACAGAGGGCCGTGATGTCACATGATCAGACCACATCAATACCAGTCTTTAGGCTAACAGAGGGCCGTGATGTCACATCATCAGACCACATCAATGCCAGTCTTTAAGCTAACAGAGGGCCGTGGTGTCACATGATCAGACCACATCAATGCCAGTCTTTAGGCTAACAGAGGGCTGTGATGTCACATGATCAGACAACATCAATGCCAGTCTTTAGGCTAACAGAGGGCCGTGATGTTACATGATCAGACCACATCAATACCAGTCTTTAGGCTAGCAGAGGGCCGTGATGTCACATGATCGGACCACATCAATACCAGTCTTTAGGCTAACAGAGGGCCGTGATGTCACATGATCAGACCACATCAATACCAGTCTTTAGGCTAACAGAGGGCCGTGATGTCACATGATCAGACCACATCAATACCAGTCTTTAGGCTAACAGAGGGCCGTGATGTCACATGATCAGACCACATCAATACCAGTCTTTAGGCTAACAGAGGGCCGTGGCGTCACATGATCAGACCACATCAATACCAGTCCTTAGGCTAATAGAGGGCCGGGATGTCACATGATCAGACCACATCAATACCAGTCTTTAGGCTAACAGAGGGCCGTGGCGTCACATGATCAGACCACATCAATACCAGTCTTTAGGCTAACAGAGGGCCGTGGCGTCACATGATCAGACCACATCAATACCAGTCTTTAGGCTAATAGAGGGCCGTGATGTCACATGATCAGACCACATCAATACCAGTCTTTAGACTAATAGAAAGCCGTGATTTCACATGATCAGACCACATCAATATCAGTCTTTAGACTAACCGAGGGCCGTGACCTCAAATGGTCATACGATATCAACAACAGTCTTCATACTGACTAACAGATGACAATGACGTCACTTGGTAAGACAACACCTACAACAGGACTGACAGAGGCCCGTGACATCACATGATTAGAAACCATCAACAACAGCCTTCATACTGACCTCTTGATCAGGATGACGTATACACAAACCACGTCCCTTTATCTAGATATATAATATTACACATTGTTATCTTAAGACCTGATAATTTTTTTCAACGGCACTACAAGGATGAAAGGTCTGAGGAAGTTTCATTAAGACTATTTCTTCCTACTTTACTTGTTATCAATCATAGCCCGTACGTTGTTCAACCGCCACTGATAACCGATATTCCGTGGACTATTTATTTAGTATCAATTACGTATATACGCCCCGTGACATATATGCAATATTGACTTGACCAAGGAGTGATTGGGTCAGCATCGCGCTCGTTATCTTTACTTTAGGATCCTGGACAACAGGTCTCAGTTGTGCCTACTGGCTAAGTAGAAGTGATCGAGGAGGGAAGACAACGCGGTACTCAAAAATGCCTGTTGATGATGGATGTGTCGGACCACAAAACTGCAACTACCGCAGACAACCTGTGAACTAGCGACACAACGCATTCCGTTCTCGGGACTATTTCCTGCTGCTTGCAAAAACCTGTTCAGGGCTTAGTAACGGTAGATTGAGAACGTTCAGGACTCGGTAGCGGGAGATTGAGAACGTTCAGGTCTTGATAGCGGTAGATTGAGAACGTTCAGGACTCGGTAGCGGGAGATTGAGAACGTTCAGGTCTTGGTAGCGGTAGATTGAGAACGTTCAGGACTTGGTAGCGGGAGATTGAGAACGTTCAGGGCTTGGTAGCGAGAGATTGAGAACGTTCAGGGCTTGGTAGCGGGAAATTGAGGACGTTCAGGACTTGGTAGTTGGAGATTGAGAACGTTCAGGGTTTGGTAGCGGTAGATTGAGAACGTTCAGGACTCGGTAGCGGGAGATTGAGAACGTTCAGGTCTTGGTACCAGTAGATTGAGAACGTTCAGGACTCGGTAGCGGGAGATTGAGAACGTTCAGGTCTTGGTAGCGGTAGATTGAGAACGTTCAGGACTCGGTAGCGGGAGATTGAGAACGTTCAGGTCTTGGTAGCGGTAGATTGAGAACGTTCAGGACTCGGTAGCGGGAGATTGAGGACGTTCAGGACTTGGTAGCTGGAGATTGAGAACGTTCAGGGTTTGATAGGGGTATATTGTAAACGTTCAGGGCTTGGTAGCAGGAGATTGAGAACGAACGACGAAGAAAAAGACGACAACTACCACGGGAGAATCAACGTTTCGATACCACCACGATTGACCATGCTGTGACACACACACACACACGCACACACGCACACACACACACACACACACACACAAACAACCACCACATAGATGGTGTCACATCAATCTCTCTTCGGTCTTTCCGCGCCAAAAACGGCACATAAGACAGAACTCAGAATTCTCCAGTTCGATCTGTCCGCCCACTTTATGTGTAGTTCTTTCCAGCTCCTTAAAGCCATTGTAACACGCTCCTTGGATGATTGTTCTGCAAAGAGTATGTATATCTGTGCCATCCTCGCTTCCTTTTCCCAGGTAGTTTTTACATTTTCACCTGTAATGGGAGTATATTATAGTTTATTCGAAGAACATGCTGAGTGTTCTCCAACATATTTTTTTATTGGCATGGATCACCTTTTTTTTTTTTTTATTATTTTTTTTTTTTTTTTGCGTTCGCCTTATTTCTCTAATCCCCAAGGCGGTGTGCGTTGCACTGTGGTTTTTATTTTGCGCCTGTCGGCCCAATATATCCAACTTCAGTATGCATTTTATGTAAGGGTCTGCTTCCTCCTGCATTTTCTATGTGTTTGCTTCCCCGGGGTAACGGCCGGTGCTGCGATGGGGATCGAACCCAGCACCTTCGGCTTGTGATCGGTGCCACTTAACCACTAGGCCACGCCGTCCCCTGCATGGATCACTTAAATGGTCTGGTTCTTACTTTGATTTTACACTGTAGCGACTGCTGTCTTTCCAGCTCCATGCCTCATCTGCTCAAGCATACCATTAAACATCGGGGGAATGTAATCTTCCTTCGTGTACCACCTGTGTGATCACTCAAATAGTCTGAATTGTGTCTACATTGTGCAATCGGGAGACCATTGTTCTTGCCGTGCCAAATATATGTTCATGAATACCGTTAAACATCGCCTGGAGCTATAGCCGTCATCGCGTGCCATCTATGTGATATCTGCTGTTATTAATTCCCCCTCGTGTAATATTTCTATAACACTGTAAATACAGCTTTGCTTTATCTTTCTCTTGCTCTGAATCACTACTGTCTGGCAATTTTAAATCGTGTACAGCCCTTGGGTTTGGAAGCAATTTAGGACATCGACATGGGATCAAGACGCTGAGCAGCGCATGAGCTGCCGTGGTCAGCGACCCATAGCTGACTGCTAGAGTCAGGGCCAGCGAACCAGAGCTGCCAAGACCGTTCTACACCTCCACGCGGTGATCCTGGATAACAGGCTGCAGCAGGGCAGATTGGCTGAGGAGAACGGATCGAAGAGGGAATGCTAACCCGGTACTCAAAAAATACTTGCTGAAGTCGGATGTGTTGGACCGAAAGGTGCAAATATCGCAGTCAAGCTGTAAACTACGACACAACGCATTACGTTCTCGGGACTTCATTCTGCTACTTAAGCTCTTTCAGGGTTTGGTAGCGGGAGATTGAGAACGAACGCAGAAGAAGAAGAAGAAGAAGACATCGATATGTAAATACTATCCAGACATGAATTCTATTCACAGCGGACAGGGGACAGAGGGCGACAAATATACACAATTCTTTACAGTTTAACATTGTAACGGAAGACATGGCAACTCGAGTTACAAAGCGTTCAATACACGCATGAAGAATAGCTCGAGACAAACACAAAAGATGCAGGAACGAGGTAGAACGAGCTGGAACGGAAGACCCAAACCAGCAGGATGGAGCATGCAGTTGTCAAATACATTTTCTCCCTAAGGAGCTGAAACGTTTTCATTGATTAATTGATTGATTGAATTATTGATTAATTGTTTGATTGATTATTGTTTGATTTAGTTATTGATTTGTTGATTTATTGATTGAGTTAAACCTCAAACACTTCATCCGCAAAAGGAGTATCTGTTTTTGGACAATTTGTATCGTTTTAAAAAAAAAATCGACATAGTGGTAAGAGCAGGCCTTTACAACTATGAAGTTCAGGTAGCAAGAAAGTGAACTGGTAATCTCATCGCCTTGCCCCCACCCATCCCCAACTACATTCCCCGACCCAAACGGTAGAATCTGCTTCGAGACATGTATAATTGTTATTGTATGTACTGTAACCATTTTAAAACTGTTACCATTTACCGTTTTGGAGGTCTACTCTTCCTGAGAAGGGTTCTTAGGTGTTGAAGAGAGACGGGGTTCAAATCTACGGGGCTTCGAGCTATAGACTACCTAACTGTAAATGGATTTCAGATTTACAGTTAGAGAAGGCAAGGTAAAGAAAAAGGGAATTAGTCACAACCACCCGACTCCACCTACATCTCAGAAAAAAAAAATCAGCAGTCAGTATCTTTTTGTTCTTCTCCTTCTCCTTCTTCTTCTTCTTTTTCTTTTTCTTCTTCTTCTTCTTCTTTTTCTTTTTCTTCTTCTTCTTCTTTTTTCTTCCTCTTCTTCTTCTTCGTTCTCAAACTCCAGTTACTGAGGATAAAAAAATTGCTGTGCTAGTATCGCAATGTAGTCCGGAGAACGGGATGCGTTGTGTTGTAGTTTACATGCTGATTGCGATATTTGTACATTTGTACATTGTACGTTTTTAGATACCAAGTTAGCCTTCCCTCTTAGATCTCTTCTCCTTAGTCAGTCTGCCCTGTTGCAGCCTGTCATCCAGGATCACCAAGTTGAGGTGCAAAAAGGTCTTGGCAGCTCTGGATCGCTGGCCCTGACGTTAGCAGTTAGCTCTGGGTCGCTGACCGCTACAGCGCCTGTGCTGAGCAGTATCTTGATCATTAGTCGGTATCTGATATGGGACATATATTATGATTGTTTTGGGCGCACCGAATCCCTTTTAAACATATTCCCTTTTTTAGTTCACTTTTGACGCCAATGCAAGTCCATTCTTCTGTATGGCTCTGCAATACTGAAAACAGCAAAAAGGTACAGGTTTCTATAAATGGGTGCCCGCGCAGAACAGAACGATGGAAATAGAATGCTAAAAACGCTAATACCGGAATTGTAGGAAAGACGTGAACATATATCAGTGGACCATGGCACGAGGAATAGGTGCTAATGCTGGTTAGGACACACATTAAAGAAAACAAGTTAAAAGCATAACAAAACAGTCTTTGATCTGGAATCCCCAACGCAGAGAAGTAAAGGGGGACCAAAACACACATTGAGAATAGAGGTTGAGACTAAACATAAAGACGGCAGGGAAAACATGGATAGAGCTGGACAGACGAAATAGGATATGAGGATTTGGCTGATGTTTGTTTGAAGATAACATATCTGAAAGTTTTTGATTGATTGATTGATTCGGTGCGAAGCAGTTGAAGAGTCCATTCTTGAGTCAAGTATGGAATTGTTAGCTAGTCTACCCCCGAACCTTTGTTGAATTGTAGTGATAGAATCTACCGATCTGACCTGAGTGGTGCATTGAGAAGAAAGATTCAACCTGCATGCCGTCAAAAACCACTAAAGAGATTTCTACATAGACTAACAACTTTTATCATTAAACAATTTGGTCCAGAAACCAACTTGTTAATAACGAGTTAAAGTGCTTCGATACAGACTTCCTGCAACGGGGCAAACAGCAGAAACCGTCCTATCCTACATATGTTGCTGGAAGAAGCTACATCTATCCGTCTGCTACTTGGTTCTCTTCAGTAAACAACAGTTGCGTTTATTATTTCTCTATGTCCTGGTAATATATGTGCCATGTGATAAATGATTGACAGCACTGATATGGTCCATTTACATGTTGTTACCCCGCAAGGTGGCTTTAGAACTATATTAGTATGTTCAGGGTGTAAACCAATCAGAACGTTTTATCGATTTGTTTCTGCAATTGGCTCGTGCAGCCAATATAGCGACAGCCAATGGAAGAAGCAGGGGGCGAGTTCAAGATAAAGACGGTCCGCCCTTAAATCTGAGACGTAGAAATGTTTCCTTAGGGCTAATTCAATAACAGAACTTTCAACTTGATGTGCAAGATTTGGGAACTGTCAAACGTTTTTTTTAACCCTCCGGAAACTCCACTCGCCTGGTTTGTGTCTCAGCATGTGGTTTTGTGGAGAGGTTATTTAATAAAAGTGCGTGCGGGTTCCAAAGTTGGACATTGTTGAAACTTTAACCTTACGAGCCGTATGGGCACCCAGACCATTCATCTGTAGTGGTTCGAGCAGCAGGCGCACAGAGCCAGTCGATTTCTTCCTTCATTCAAAAGCCGAAGCAGAGATTCTGTGTTTGTTCACGGAAAATGAGTAAACAAAGTACAGGTCGGCGATGTGGATCGTTTCTGTTCCTGTAGGTCTGTATAACTTTGTCGGTTAAACATCATCATTATGTACCTGTATTATTAACTGTTAATCGTGTGACACACTCGTTGAAAAAAAGAAAGTCGACTGAAACTTTCAAAGTATTACGTAAAAGCCCGCTGAAGAATGGTGTGCATGGGACTAGCAGCCTGAACTATTGCCACGGCTGCACATGTCTGAATTGATTATTTGAGCCTCTATGCTCCACTTGAAGCGGATAGGTGAATCAATAAATCAATATTAATAAATCAATAAATCAATATTAATTTTGGAATGCGACTGAAGAAGGATGTGTATGGGACTAGTAGACTCAGAATGTTAAACTAATCATATTGATACTGCAGCGACAAGAGACTGGATAGAAGCTCCCTGAAAGAAGGCTTGCTTTAGCGTTAGTTCAACCATCTCGTGAAGAAGCGATACAAATAAATAAACGATTCGTCATAACTACCAGAAGTGGTTTATCGTATTCTGGAACATCCTACAATGATCAAATTTGGAAGCTTCCCATGACCACCCTCGTCCAAGTAAAGCAAATAATGAAAACTGTAATGCAGATCCCTAAAGCCCATTAGTGAATATGGAAGAATAGGACCAAGCATGCCATAACAGACAACTAAAGATGGATTATGCATTGGCCGAGCAACCTCATTATAACAAAATTTCATAAACTACCACTGAAAGTGTAATGTGTTATGGTGCAGGGTTCGGTGTATGAGACAATATATATATATATACTGGTAGACGGAGGAGTTAAATTGCAATACCATTTTTATTTATATTGATAATTGTTACTGGGTCCAGTTTATTTTATATTTGGACCCAGTGACATGTAAAATATTTGTGGCTTTAAATGATCACCGATGCTCCATGTAATAAATATATTGTAACTGACATTTCAAAATGAACTAATTGCATATATGAACAATAAATGGTTATACATTATAGTAGACTGAATAGAAATTAATTATTGTATATCTTTTATTAAATTATTTACTTTATATTTTCGCTCTGTCGTTAAATATTTCCCAACCGCTAGACTGGTCCCCTTTCCCATAACACGTGTATGTGTACGTATGTGTGTGTGTGTGTGTGTGTGCAATCGCTCGCAGTTGTACTTTTAAAAACAATGGATGTACATGAAGATGTTGCTAGCTCCGTATTCAAGTAATTTTATTCTCTTGTTACGACATGGTAGAAATGGGATAGCAGACATATTCTTTCCATGTCAGATACGAAAACTCAATTGGACTTTTGTGGGTTCTTTTTTCTTTCTTTTTTTGTGTGTTGTTTTCTTTCGTGTAGCATTTGCTAAATACATGATCAAGTTGTGGTGTTAGATTGAACTCGATCAATACTGCTAGGATAAATGTGTTTAATGAACATAAATAGGTATGGTCAGATATTGCGCTATGACGAATACACAGACGTGGCCTGCGGTACGACCAATAGGTCTTCATCAGGGATAACGAATAAACAACAATAATCAACTAGCTGATCATAAGAAGGGAAGAATAAATAAATGGAGGATATCAATAAAGGAGTAAGAAACGAACTTTGCTAAGTGTCTATTTTACTTTTTTACTCCTGTATGTACCGGACAATATGTTTTCATGTTTTTTTACACTTTATTTTAATACACAGTGACCCCACAGCCTCGTCTTATCTTAGTTAAAAAGTAATTTTAGCCTTTTTACCCTCTTCTTCTTCTTCTTCTTTGTCATCTTTATTTTATTCTATTCCTTGTTTTCCTTGCGTCGTTTGATTTTCATTTGATGTTGACGTTCACCGCATACTCGTTCACTCGCATGTTTCAGTCCATTAACATGATTTCCTGCTTCGTGCATGTCAAAGTGATTTTAGCTATTCGTGAAGTTATTTAGTTTTATTTACATTCGTCACGTTCACCATTTGTTTTCCTGTTACGTCTACACATGAAGTCCAGTTCTCGGATAACGGCTGCCGTAGTGGAGAGTTCTTCGTGGCTTACAAACAGCTTTGTGTGTATATCTGTCTTCGTAGGCCAGTGCTCAGTACGCAATTGGCCAAGCACATAACAGTCTTGCAGGATATGTTCGGATGTCTGTGCCGCCTGCCCACACATACACAATGGTGATGGAGCCAATTTTAGCCGTTGCAAATGGCTATTCAATCTGTTATGTCCCATTCTAAAGCAGAACAGGATTACATGTTCTGCTCGATCAAGATAGTTTTAGCTGTCTTTCGTTTGGTAAACTTTCCTTATTGCATGGATAAATGTCTTCTTTTCTTGAAAGGTGATTGTTCTTTCGTGTTGTTCTTATGTTGCTCCCTCCTTTGCCAACCTGCTTTTCAGTAACAACTAATATTCAGTTGTATTACAGTTTTATGTATATCCAGTTTACTTGGTCAAAGAGGAGCTGTTATCGTTAGTTTTTTTTGTTCTAAAAGGAGAGAAATGAATCACGACACTGTACTGTCGTAAGAAGTCAGTAAAGATGGTTTGGCATGGGGCTTGCTACCCCATGATGTAGAAACTTAATACCACTAAAACTTCAATAGATAAGGGCAGGTCAAAATGTGATAGCGTATTACGTATTTCTTAAATACCTATGCTCCACTGGGAGAGCTATAAAAGTTTATTGATTTTTATTGATTGATACTATTTAAAAAAGTTCACGTCAATCGATTATTCACGATAAGGTAAAATTAGAAGAGATTTTCTTAACCTTTCTGTGGTCGATATACCATTTGTGCAATCTGATCAAGGTTAAAGAATAATTTAATCGTCTAGCATAATGTATGGACCCCTTCCACCGGCTGTTTAAGTCTATGCACTTATCTGGCAGTCTGATCAAGCCTCAACCTCACCCCGCAGCTCCCCTCGTTCCCCCTTCCCAACAGGTTGAAGGATACGCCTTTTGATCCATTCTTTTGGTAGAAAAACAAAGCCTGTGTATTCCTGTGGACGGGATCAAGATGCTGAGCAGCGCATGAGCTGCAGTGGTCAGCGACCCAAAGCTGACTGCAAGCGTTTGGGCCAGCGAAACAGAGCTGCCAAGACCCTTCTACACCTCCACGCGGTTATCCTGGATAACAGGCTGCAGCAGGGCAGACTGGCTAAGGAGAAGGGATCGAAGAGGGAATGCTAACCCGGTACTTAAAAAATCTTTGCTGAAGTCGGATGTGTTGGACCGAAATGTGCAAATATCGCAGTCAAGCTGTAAACTACAACACAACGCATTCCGTTCTCTGGACTACATTCTGCTATTTAATCCCTTTTAGGGTTTGGTAGTGGGAGATTGAGAACGAACGAAGCCAAGCCAAGCCATGCCTGTGGACAGTAAAGCAAAGCTCAAGGATTCTATTGGCGGTCTAGATAAGCTCAGAAGTCCATTTGAGAGTCCATTGAGAATCTGTAGATCTTTGGTCTGCACATTATAACCTGTTAACCCGTTTGACAATCCAGTTGTTACTTTTACTGTTGTTGTTACGAATTCCCACAATGAGTATATTTAATCGTTGTGCGCCCTGAAAAGGAAGTTTGGTGGCGAATTGCTGTAGCTTTATTCACAACACGAGCGTGCTGATGGAGGTAGACCGCGGTTGTGCTATGCTTGGTTTCATCTGCGTGTCGCTCGCAACTTCGGGTAACACGTTAATCCCCCACCTCGTTAGCCAGGCTTCTTCGAAAAACAGCCCGTTTCCAGGGCAGAATGCGAGGAGGTCGAGGTGGGGTTGGTGCAGTATATTTGGTCTAACCCATTTAAAACCTATGAACAACTTCAGCAGTCTGGTACAGCCTATTGACACATAGTCGTAATAACGATTGTAAACGCATAACATAAAGAACATCGGATTACAAAGGAAACTAATTAAACTCACTGTACGGAACTTCTTTATACTGGTTTATAAGACTCAGCAGAGTCTGTATAGAACCAGTTTCTTTTACATTCACTTAATCTAAAATTACTTATGCGCATCCATCTATTCTTGAATGCATGTATTGAGCGTACCAAGAAGAAGAAGAAGAAGAAGAATGCATGTATTGACCTTTCCTCCATCATTTCCTGTGGCAATGCATTCCAAGCATTCATCACTCCCTGACTGCACACACATTTCCTGGTATCTAATCTGGATCTATTTTTAATTATTTTGTGGCTATGCCCTCTTGTTTATGTAGGCGGTTTTATTTCGAAAACTTGGTATAGTCTAATGTATCCTTTATATCGAATATCGTATTAAACTGTATTAAGTCACCTCGAATTCTTCTATTTTCTAGACACTGTAGGCCGAATCTGTGATTGCAATACAACTACGCCGATTTGTAATGGGTAATGTATTCCTAGATAGTGCTAAAACTGTGACAGTTTGTTCCTTACATAATGAAAGGAAATATTCAACCCCAGTTCTAAGTTTGTGAAAATAACAGTTTGAGTTTGTTTCTGTCCATATTTACAATCAATCAATCAATCAATCAATCACAATTTGTTGTGATTCCTGTTGAGCATATGTCTTTAACAAAGACTGGTTAAACAATCAAGCATTTATATGTAAATATCTTTATAGTGGCGTAAAGTTTCTACAGTATGGAGTAGCCAGCCCCATGCCCAACCTTTGTTAGTCGCCTCCTACAACGTGTCTCGAAATACAATTTTACTATTTCTTTCTACCCTTTCGGGACACCCGTCACTCTGACTTTTACAAGCTCTCTTATGCACATTGACTCTCTAAACCAATAAACCGTGATTTTGGACAAAATCAAGTTTATGTTTTTATATAATTTTAGCAGTGAAAATATTGCTAAAAATATATTTAAAATGAATACACGAATAAAGCAAAGTAAAATTTAGTCCATTAATAAACTAATAAGAAACGGTAAATGCACAAATAATTTTCTCTAATATGAATGCCTGAAGGAGTTATTGTAAAATTAAAAACGGGGCAAATTAATCATAAAGTGTGATATTTGCAAGAATCAATGTAATAAAAATGCGTGAAGGATTCAATATACTTTGTATATATTAAGGTATTAACGCGTGAAGAAAACGATGCATCGCGAATTAATAAAGGAATCGATACATTATGAATGCATGAAATAATCGATATAATATGAATTATTGAAAGAATCGATACATCATAAATTCATGAAATAATCGATACATTATGAATTCACATTAAGGCATCAAAGTAATACGAATTCATGAAGGAATCAATGTAATAGAAGTAGATGTAGAAAACAACTGTTAAATATTTGTTAGATTCTGTATTGCTTAGGGGACGTTTCAAAGTAAAAAATTCCACTGAACAAACGTGACACTATTTATAAGGAAAACCTTCAATAAACTGTATTTGTTTACTAGTAATAAAATTATTTCCACATTTAGTCTTTGGATAACTGGTTGCAAACGGAACCATTATAAGCGCTAACTCATTAGCTGTGTGATGGACACATACATGACAACCTGAGAACATTAATATCGACCGAAGTCTAAATCAATGAAAGATCGTTTCCAAGCTCAGTTCGTGAGACATTGGTTGTAACATAAATACTGAAATTATTTACTGAAATGCCGATAGATTATATGCTTTTGGTACTAATGCTGAAGTCGGATGCACTGGGCCGACAGGCGCAATATAAAAATCACAGTGCAACGCACACGCCTTTGGGATTAGAGAAATATGGCGAACGCAAAAAAAAAAATTAATTATTTTGGTTAATTGCACGAAGATCTCTCCACAATTCAGATTAAACAGAATGGTGAATATTTTTTGCGGGACAGTTTATAAGTTATATAGTTTTACCGACTAAAAGTAAACTGAGTTCTTGATTTCAAAATGCTAGACAGACTGACGAACAAAGTATCCATAAGAAAAGTAATTTTGCACTACGAAAGCATAGACATACACACAAACACACACACACACATACACACATATCTCACATATACGTTTTTCCTAAGGATTATAATAGATCCCTTGATCCGTTGCTTTATTGTCTTTTCAAGGTTGTGTCCTATCCATATCCATTTTATGAGGTTCTACTCCATCCATATCCACTTGTACCCATCTGTAATCTCCCATTGAAAAGCAAGTATGCGCTACAGACATGTGATGGTCGTGGTCTACAGTTTGGATGGGATACTCTTCGTCCCATGTTTTCGAGCCAGAAATGAAGATCGAATTAACGTTAGTGATGACATAAATGGACATAGTAAAGATAAAAACCTGTTCATAAACATTAATGGGCATAGTAAAGATCAAAACCTGTTCATAAACATAAATAAAACTAAGATAATGACCACCGACATAACACCATGTCAGAATAAATTTACAGTAGGTGGTGAAGAAATAGTTCAGGTCACACATTTTGAATATCTGGGCTCCAGAATTGACAAAAATGGCGACTGTTTTTAGAATTCAGAAGACGACTAGCCATGGCATTGCAGAGACTGAATAGCCTGAAGAAATGATGGCAGAGCGCCAACAAATTGATAAAAATAATAGTCTTGAGAGCCTGTGTTTTTCCTGTGGCTGCTTCATGGACGATTGCCATAACTTCCAAACAAAGAATCGAATCCTTGGAGTCAAAATGTTACAGAAAGATGCTCAGAATACCCTGGACAGAGAAAAAGACAAATGTAGACATTCGACAAGAGTTGAGCATAGAGGAGAACTGGTTTATCAATTCCATTTTCGCTAGAAAATGCAAATACTTTGGTCACATCAAGAGATACAATCGAGAGAACAGTGATGGAAGGTATGGTGCCAGGCAAAAGAGGAAGGGGTAGACCAAGAAGACGATGGCATTAAGATATCCAGGAATGCCTGGGTACGACTGTGGCGGAGGCTGGAGTTTTGGCAAGGGAACGAGTTTCTTTCAGGCAGACTGTAATGGGAGCCACGTTCTATAAAAGACATGCTTCATGATGATGATGAAAAACCTAATCGTGTCTTTCTTGAGTGATAGTTGCGTATCTCCATATTTCGTGTAGAGAGTTGATAAATAAATCCTATTTTGTTAATCCAGGTGTTCCCGTATTTGTATGTTCTGTAATTGGTATCAATGTTATTTCCCAGATATGTGAAACTAAGAACGCTTGAGTATTGTAGTGGCAGAGCACTAGATTTTTGTGGTAACGGTACGGGTTTTAACTCCCGCAACTGTTCCGCTCAAATCGACCCAACTGTAAATGGGTACCTAACTTACGGATAGGGAAGAACAAGTCTGCAATGAAGGGAACTAACCATACCACTGTAAATGGGTACCTAACTTACGGATAGGGAAGAACAAGTCTGCAATGAAGGGAACTAACCATACCACCGTCAAGGCGTATAGTCTTGTTACTCATTACCGACCAGCGATTACGTTTGCGAAGGGCACACTTTACCTAACGTAAAACTGTTCACTTCTTAAAATCTCTGACCATTTTAATTATCCGACGTGGACTCCTTCTCTTAGATAGTTCTTGTTTCGAAGGCCCACAATGAGTAGGTTTACTCTTTTGCGCGCGTGAAAAAGGACGTTAAGTAGCGGATTGTTGTAGCTTTCCTTACATCCCGAACGTACTGATGCAGGTGGACCGGGGTGCTCCAGATGGTTGTGCTATGCTTTGCTTCATCTGCGTGTTTCTCACTACTATAGGTATCACGTCGATTCTTCACCTCTTTAGCCAGGCTGCCTAAAAACAGCCAGTTTCCAAAAGAGGGCTGCGAGGAAGCCGAGGTGAGGGTATTGGCCAGTACATTTTGTCTGACCCTGACTAACATGTCTGATCAATAGTTTGTGCCTGACCCTGACTAACATGTCTGATCAATATGTTGTGCCTGACCCTGACTAACATGTCTGATCAATATGTTGTGCCTGAACAGACGTTAGTCTTCCTCCACTCTCTAAAAATAGTTAATGTTATAGAATGAATAGAAAGAAAAACGGCATCGATACTAAAACGTTTATATAACCAAAATGTGCAATATTATATCGGTTCTTGTCAAGTCTCTGGTCCTTCCAAAGTCAATGACCATCACTACAGGTTATCAATACAAGGGGACGCCAGTACTAAACCAATTTATGCGCTTTTAAAGTTAATTGCCCACGGCAAGCGTTGGCAACACTATCATACAATTTTGTATTGATGTTGTTACCTGCGCTGTGTTTCGATTCTTGTGAGAGTAAGAGGTTGCGTTGTTCATCAACCTCACTCTCTGGTCCCGAACTACCCTGGACCAGTGGCACACGATTACCTACTTTAGCGATATATGTAGCCGTTTGGATAAAATAATAAGATTGTCATATACACATCCTTCTTTAGTCATTTCTTCGTCACCACCGGAATATACAGTGTACTTGTTCTTTCATCCTTCTTTTGTGCTGAACAGTTAACGTTAACTGAGAAATTGATCAATGTGGTGCAACATACTAATCTTTAGAAACATGAGTACACAAAACATTGCATGCTAACTGAATCTCTCTCTATATATATATCATTATCATCACTACCATAGGCGTCTCAGTCTCTATAGACATGCGCGTGGCGCCCTGTGGGTTTGTCCAGCTCTGTCTCCTGTATTTCCACACTGTCTGTTATTGCTGTAAAGGCCGATCCTCGAGTGACAGACCCTGCTACAGATCGTACAAGCATGTTGTGGAGGCTCGCTTGTCTGACTGTTTCTTGATCTCTTCAGTCTTTCTCTTTTCTCTAAATCCAGGAGACCTCTACGAGCCTCAGCCGCCACTATGCCTCATCCAACTGACTGTCTCCAACAGCTCGATCTTGAGAAATGTTGATCCAGTTCTCGGATGGGTTATCGCATGACGTCATTTCCCTCTTGCACACGTCCTTGAATCGCAGCTTCTTCTAACTTCAATGACTAGCTGTCCATAGAGGATTTTCTTTGGCAGCCTCTCGTCTTCCATGCGATAAACATGTCCCAACCACCGTAGACGTCACTGGCTCAACATCGAGTACATGATGTGAGTGTTTGCTCTCTGTAAGACCGTATTATGTGACAATCTCTCTTGCCGCCCAATCCCCAATATACGCCGTAGACACCTCGTGTGAAAGGCATTGAGCCGCCGTCCGTGCTTAGTGTAAGTGCTCCAAATCTCGCTTCCATACGTGAGAGTGTCAAGAACGCAGGTCTGATAGGCCCTAGCCTTGTTGTAGTAAGACATTGCAGTGTTCACCCAGACTCTCTTAATCAGACGAGCCATGATGGTACTCGCACTGCCAAACCTACTGCCTACCTCTTTCTCGAGTGAGAGAGTGTTGCTGATGACAGACCACAGAGAAGCGAAACTGTTGACTGGGGAGCTGGCTGGATGTTGGTTTTTGCCTTTGAACAGATGGCATGAGTTGTTCAACATCTAAGTAATGCGCAGGTTGGTGTGTGTTTCTATCGGAGATAAGCAAAACACAAACTAACCTGTGCAATGGATGGTGACTGCAGTGACATACGCCATTTGTTCCTTCGGACATAATTATCCCCCAGGGGAACAGCAACAATATGAACAAACACCGCATTAATAATTGTAAATTGACAATGAGATTTTGGAACATGTTATTTCGGGACATGGGATATACAAAGAAAGAATCTTGGAACAGGGTAGTTTGAAACATGAAATATGAGGAAAACGATAGTCAGGCCAGTTCAGTTCAAGGGTCATCCCCGCATCGAAGGTCGGCTGCAATGGATCTCCAATGCACTCTATCCCTGACAGGAATTTTCCAGTCCATCTCCTATTGTTATCCGTCCACTTATAACGTTGAGTGTCTTTTCGACCACTTCTTTCCACCCTTCCCTCTAGTACGGTCTTCAAGAAGGAGGTGTGTCTTGTTATATGGCAAAAATAACTTAACTAACCATAGTTTCGGTCATTACATCTCTTTTCACCCCCAACTCTTTTAATAACTCTATATTTTCTTTCTTCTCTTACCAAGAAATGCAACCCAATCTTCTAATATACCCAGATTTCAAAGGCTTCAATACTCTTTACCAATATATGTTATTTAGTGTCCATGTTTCTGCGCCATAAAGTAGTGACGAGTATACAAAACACCTGAGAGGTTGAAGTCCAGGAGTATTAAATAATTGGATGATTAAGTTGTCTATAATATTATAAGCAATTTTTCTTTAAATTTTTATTCCAGTGTCCTCTATTTAAATCGTATTTGCTTTTTTATTTTTCTGTCTACATTGGTACTCCGTTTTACAACCGTCTATATCGTATCATTTTTTCACATTTTATTTGCAATAATGCAAGAAAATTAAATTCTTTGTGAGATGTTCATTAAAAGAAATTGGCATCTGTATCTGCAGCTACAAGCATATTGGATGTTCGTTAACAGTTAAATAGCAAAAACTCGCTCAAAAAGCCGTCACTATTTGTTACCCGGAAAAAGTGCACAAAGAAACGATTTTTGGAAGGAAATTCTGGAAGTCCGTTACCCACGTTCAGACACGAGCTATTCAGCTATTTGTCTTCCTATTCTAGTTGTTCCTCATTGTTCTGTTTGCTCGACAAACCAAGTCTACAAGAAAGGCGCAGTGCCACTTTCTGAAAAAGAGAGCACGACTCGCCCAAAAATACAATGTAGCGTCTCGAGGACAATGAAGAGCATCGCGCCAACTTCAACCACAAATTAGCATCTTTCAACAACTGCATCGGCGCTTTGACACTGTGATTCCCGTATGACCATCTGTAGAGAAATGCATTGTGGGTAGCAGAAGTAACCCGTTGTAAAGAAAATGTTCGCATGCTCTTGAATTTCTCTTGTATTGCGTCATACCAAATTCGCGGTAAATGTATTTGCTTTAAGAAAAGAACAAATGAACAATAACTGATAAGAATAGAAATATCAGAAAAAAGATTCAACTCATTTTGATGTTGCGAACTCTGCAGAAATGTCAAGAGGGTTAGAATTGAACGGAGAACTGGATTCAAGAAAGAAAGGCTCTAGTTGGAATCTCATTGGACGCATCAACTATAAACACTTTCTGAATGGAGATTCTTAAGAGCTCGCAACTGTGCAGTCGTCTGGTTCATATTTGCGTATGGCAATGCGCTGATGTGCAGAGCGGCTTCTATTATATTTAGCCTTTAGTAGAAATATTATTTTTAATGCACACACAGAAATAAATGTGAACCTATTTGATTCTAGTCACCACAGACTTCTGTTGAGCCACTCTTTTAGCCGTTCTGGCTAGTTTGACAGTCAATATTTGATTCGGAGTGTGACGGTTTTGGTGGATTCTTTTTTAGGTCGATCAAGAAAAGATATTGTTAAATCACGAAACGAAAGAATGTTAGTGTTGAACATATGGTAAATGCATCTGTAGTTATTTTCCACGTCTCCTATTCTTTGTGTGATCTTGGAGCATGCATGCCGTGTACTGTCTGTGACCTTTTAAATAGTGTTCCGTTATTTAAACCCAGAATAATGTATTTCAGTTGCTTGGGTGTACTAGAATTTGTCTGCGTCTTGTTCGTGTTCCCTTGATCGCTGTGCGTTATTCACTCGTTCATTCATGCATCAGTTCAATTCAGTTCAATTGCCATCTCCGCATCAAATAACGGCTGCAATTGATCTCCGGTGTACTCTATCTCTTGTCGTAATAATGCAATCTTACAGGCTTTTTCCAGTCCATCTCATGATGTTATCCACCAATACATAACGCCGTCTGCCTCTTTGACGACTGCCTTCCACCATACCCTGTAGCATGGTTTCCAACAAGGAGGTATCTCTTGTTATGTGACCAAAATAACTTAACTGTCGAGCCCTGATTTTTGTTATTAATTCTCTTTTTACCATCAACTCTTTCAATACCTCCAAATTTATTATCTTCTCTTTCCAAGAGATGCGAAAATGGTCTACATACTCACAATTCGAAGGCTTCAATACTATTTTCCAGGTTGCTCTTCAGTGTCTACATTTCTGCGCCAGAATGGAGTGACGAGTATACATCATGACTGATATTTCTCATTTTAAATGTATGGTTTATCTGTTTGAATGTCAGTACGTATATTGGCGAATCTCATCTTGGCCATACATTTTGTCTTTCTTATTTCTTTTTCCCAGCTGCCTTCGTCCGTTATTATAATACCTAGATAGTCCAATAGTCGATCTTTTATTGTTATCTGTATGCATTGTCTCTTGTCACTTTTCTCAAGTATCATAGTCTTTGTTTTCTTGCATCATATTTGCTTTTTTGTTTAAAGGTAAAGGAATTCCTTCAGGAGACTTAACTGCTGGTCAGGAATAAAGTGTTAGAGGCTTCAGTACACAAAGTCACTGCTTGCGTGAGTTGGAGTGGCTAGTTCCCTCCCTTGCTGCATTTTCCTTCCCTAACCATAATTCACGTACCTATTTAAAGCTGGAATGACAGGAGCGTGACGGTTGTGCAAGTTGAACCACCGCTCCTGTACCTTGATCGTATGCTCTACAACTGCACTATTTAAACAATCTAGTTTGAACCACCGCTCCTGTACCTTGATCGTATGCTCTACAACTGCACTATTTAAACAATCTAGTTTGAACCACCGCTCATGTACCTTGATCGTATGATCTACAACTGCACTATTTAAACAATCTAGTTTATTATTTAAATATGTGTTTTTTTTAAATATCAAACCCCCAAAACGATTCCTTTGTCAACAGGCTTTTAACGTGTTGATATGACGCTATGTAAACAAGCATTCTGCACACAAATATTTCAGTATTCTCAGTGGACATACCGTAGCATATGCCACAAGTAGAGAGTCTTCTATCCTAGATAGATTAAATAGCACTTTTAGTCGCCTTGAAATACAGCTCTTGGTCGGGCAGCTGCTGTTTTTCTTCTTCTACGGCATTCCTTATGGAAAGGACGTTTGTGATGTTGTGTCGTAGTTTACAGAGACGCTGCGATACATGTACCTTTCGGGCCAACACATCCGGTTTCAGCACAACATTTTTGGTGGCTACGTTCGTCTCCCCTCTTCTAACTCTAATCTCTTAGCCAGGCGGCATGGTTGCAGTCCGTTTCCACGACCACTACATAGGTGCAGAATAGGGTCTTATTCAGTCGCTGGCTGCTGTCAGCTCATTCACTGTTGCATCTATGGCCCCTATTGTATTGGCTCTATTCTCGTCTGTGTCACACACGGTGATCGCTCATCACAAGTAATGAAGACTATTCTCTTTGTTCAGACGTGTGGACAGTCCCTAGTTGTTTCCGTTGAAATTGGTGACTTGCGTGGTGATTTGGATTAAAGTGAAGAAGTAACTTCGCCATTTCCCAACATCACTCTCTCTCGTCCTGAGCTACCTTTGACCAGTGGCAAGACATTATCGAGACAACTGGGGATAGCACAGGATAAAGATTGTTCCTCTGAGTTTACTGCCGAAACCTTTCCCGTAAACAGGTATCCCACAATGCGATGGAGGAGGATGACATTTATCGTTGTGTGTCCTTTCATTTATAGGAAAGGCAACAGGTCGTAGGGACATCACTCAGCGTGTGAGTGATGTATTGGGCATCTCTACCGGGCGACGTGTTCTAGTCCATTATAGTCGTGTCTAAATTTCACAGTCACACCAAAACCGACACTGTCTGCAGCATGCGCGAATGGCGTCAATCTCGTGAAGTTCAGCAGTGTGCACTAGATTGTGAATATACCATACATGTTTAACCGTAGAACTAATTTTTTAAGCCGGTATCCTTGCCAGTACAATCGATGAAAAGAAAACACAAAAATGGACAAACAGAAAAGGACAACAACGACACATTTCCGTGAACACAAATGTAAACTGTCGACTAATTTAAATTCCTTCAAATCCGTCGTCTGGCGGTATCCATAATGAACTAAAACACAAATTTCAGAGCGGAGGCAGAGGAACTGAGGGCGGCAGTGGAAGAAATGGTGCCACATAAAGAAAATGAAAGCCATATAGTCCTGCTTACAGATGCTCTCGCCGTAGTCACAGCGCTAAAAAGCCAAAAAAATACTGAGCTTAATGACTTCAGAGCAGCACTCTGCAAACTGTGCCAGCAGTCCGCACCAAAAAGGGTAGTGGTACAGTGGGTCCCATCACACTGCAACATCCAAGGCAACGAGGAGGCAGACAGACTGGCAAAAGAAGGTGCAAGACTACCACAAACAGATACTAGTATGACGTACGAAGAGTCAAAACGGCTTATCAAAGCCAGATACATGACCAAATTGGAAACCGAACATACTGGTTACACCAAAAACGATGCCTATTACCAGTTGAAGCGAAGAGAGCAGGTCGTTGTCTTCAGACTTCGCACTGGCCACAATAGACTGAGGTACCACCTATTCAACAAATTGAAGATAGGTGGTACCGATGAATGCCCGTGCGGTACCGGTAAAATGACCGCTGAACATCTGCTGCAGAACTGCCCGACATACGAGGATCAGAGAGAGCAGATGTGGCCATCACCAGTGGAACTGCAAGACAAGCTGTATGGCAGTGGCGACAGCCTCAGGATGACCGCCGCTTTTTTTCGAAAAAATAAGGGTTACCGTCTGACTGCGTACGAAGAAGAAGAAGAAGAAGAACTAAAACACCAGAACAATGTAAACCCACAGCCAGTACGGCGCCACCTTTTCTGCTCTTCACAAATACAGTCCTCCTGAAATCCACTCAGACAAACATGCTGGTGTATAAAATGTTCATGATGAATATTTGCCTGTCCACGCTCGTACAACATTGACATATACATTATATACTGTCTTCACATTGTCTCTGTTCTCCCATGTCTCACTTTTCGAAGGAACGGGCCACAACTGCAGATTGTCAGATCATAAGAATCCTCTGCAAAACAATCTTCGTGCCTCTTCAACTTAAACAAACAAGGATAACTCTAGCTAGTAGATTGTATAAGTAAATTGACTGAATCCTTAAATGTGTCTCTTTCTTGCCGTAAAGCATATTCGTCACTGGGAGGTGGGAGTCTCAAATTTGGAGAGAATATTACCTCCCTTTATTCTTTTGTCCTGTGTAAACGTTTTCTCGTTAATTTTAAGTTCTTGCAGTTGGGTAAATTTTTGTTTACATAATAAGGTTGCTAGCCCCACACAAAACTTCTTCAGCAGTTATATTCTGTGTGCCCATGTATGTACACCGTTAAAGCAAAGGTATTGGTAATTATATACTAGTCGTTACAAGTGTACAGTGTTTACGTTTTAAGGAATTCTCTTGGCGAGATCCTGGTTTTTGGGACCTGTCCTTGTTTGTTGTTTAACCTAACCCATCTGTAAACCAGGCGCCATAATGTTAGAACCTTTGCTTCTCACAGCGAAGGTTTCTGGTTCGGTCCCTGATATATATACGCTTCAGTTGACCTAGTTGTAAATGGTCATGTGTTTTATTGTTAAGAATTTTAAGCACAAATGGGACTGGAAGTTTTATCATTTATTTCTGTTCAAAAATGAAACTACACACAATACATCTCACAAAGCGATGGATTAGTACAATGAAGAATAACGCTTCATCCCTGACAGCCTGCTGTTAAATCATTTAAAACAGTAGTTCACAAACTGTGCGACATCCTGTGGTAGCGGAGCTGCCGTGGAACAGTCCAAAAGTTTCATCAACTGCGCACTACAATTATTAAGTAGACTTATTTTTCTTTTTCGAATTTTGTGACGGGCATCTCTGTCGCCTTTGTCCGTCTAGGCAACATATTTACTGAAAAACTCCAGACCCTACCCATCGTCTGTATACAGAGGAATTCTTGTGGTGGCTTGAAATAAATAAACTACTGTTTAAACAAAATTGTTGGATGAGAAAACCGAATTTGTTGAATCAGCAATCCACAGACTGCACCCTTTCTATATCAAACGATGTTTGAGCGGAGTGGGACGCATGAGAGGACGGAGCAGGGGAGTGTACAACCAGCGAGCTACAGGAACCTCATCATCCAGATCCTGCACCATATGCTGAAAGAGACTGAGCACCTATGAGTATGTCCGGAGTGCAGTGACGTCGATTCTTAGAAACAGAAACAACTTATTCTCTGACTTGGTGTCCCGTGGAAACGTTCTGGTACACCAAGGATGCCGTGGGCCGAACAAGTTTGGAAACCGTTGACTTGAAGGTTTAATAAATCGTTTGTGGCAGATCCCTTAAGTAAATGAACAAGCCCATAGGGTCTTGTATAAACGAACAACGCAGAATAAGGAGTTCTATACATAAAATATTCCTTTGTTGGCCATCAGCGCCCGTGGCGGGGGCTCAAACTTTACTGAAGGGACCTTTTGTGGGGCCGGCTGTCTTATAGCAGCCATATAGGAAGAAAATTACAAAATCGACTGACAATTTCGACTAAAGGAAGTGTGAATAGCATAACGCTAGAGCGGTAGTTCATCTGGTACACAGTTTGCGCGTTCAATGGCTATCATTTATGGTGGAGAGCTATTTTCAGCAGATACGTCTTATTCTAGTAAATATACAGATTTTATTGTGATCCCATTGAAATTATTGTGATTATGTTTTTGGTTCATCGAACTTGAATTTCTTGCAGACAATTGAGCCTTCTAAATTGTCCTTAACTTGGTTTTCTGCATCTCAATGTTTCGTTTCCCTCCTTTAGACTAATATTCGGTTTTATGTTTATTGTCTTCGGGGCAATATCCCTATTATTGATTTAACGTCATTGTGCAAAGCATAACATAACTACCTGCTTTATACTGGATGAGACGATTCGGCAGAGTATAAATGTAACCAGTTTGTTTCTACTATACTTGATTTTAAAATATTAATGTGAATTCAATCTCCGTTCAGTTTGTGTGCAAATATTCTTTACACTACATTTGATCCCAACTAGGTGTTGGAATCTCACCTCAACTAGGTGTTGGAATCTCACCTCAACTAGGTGTTGGAATCTCACCTCAACTAGGAGTTGGAATCTCACCTCAACTAGGTGTTGGAATCTCACCTCAACTAGGTGTTGGAATCTCACCTCAACTAGGTGTTGGAATCTCACCTCAACTAGGTGTTGGAATCTCACCTCAACTAGGTGTTGGAATCTCACCTCAACTAGATGTTAGAATCTCACCTCAACTAGGTGTTGGAATCTCACCTCAACTAGGTGTTGGAATCTCACCTCAACTAGGTGTTGGAATCTCACCTCAACAAGGTGTTGGAATCTCACCTCAGCTAGGTGTTGGAATCTCACCGCAACTAGTTGTTGGAATCTCACCTCAACTAGATGTTAGAATCTCACCTCAACTAGGTGTTGGGATCTCACCTCAACTAGGTGTTGGAATCTCACCTCAACTAGGTGTTGGAATCTCACCTCAACTAGGTGTTGGAATCTCACCTCAACTAGGTGTTGGAATCTCACCTCAACTAGGTGTTGGAATCTCACCTCAACTAGGTGTTGGAATCTCACCTCAACTATGTGTTGGAATCTCACCTCAACTAGGTGTTGGAATCTCACCTCAACTAGGTGTTGGAATCTCACCAATATATGTCGGGGCCGTGAGGAGCAGATATCAAAACCGTGTTGTAAGCTGCGACACGTCGCTGGGTTGTATTCAGAACCAACGACGCAGAGGAAAAAGAAGAAGATGAAGAAGAAGAAGAAGATGACGAATAAGAATACAGGGGAAAAGAAGAAGAAGCTACAGGTCTATTTGTTGTTAATGTCACTGGTACGTGAGTCACAATGGTTCTCCTCACATCTCGAGAAGTACTTAAGAAGGGAGATCGGGGTCCTTCTGGCTGTAGTGCAATGTAAGGCTGCTGAGTAAGTTAACCACTATGTTGATCACAGTACCGATCCCCACTTTTCTATCCAGAATGTCATGAACTATCCTGTTCCCATGAAATAATTGCCAGGAAGTGACGTGGAGTTTTGATCGATATGTTTCCTTTGACCCTGACTAATATAATCTTGGCTTGGCTTTGCTTCATTCGTTCTCAATCTCCCGCTACCCAAGCCCTGAAAGAGCTTAAGTAGCAGAATATAGTCCATAGAACGGAATGCGTTGTTCGTAGTTTACAGCTCGACTGCGATATTTGCACCTTTCAGTCCAACACATCCGATTTCAGCAAGTATTTTGTTAGTATCGGGTTAGCATTCCCTCTTCGATCCCTTCTCCTTAGCCAGTCTGCCCTGCTGCAGCCTGTTATCCAGGATCACCGCGTGGAGGTGTAGAAGGGTCTTCGCAGCTCTGGTTCGCTAGCCCTAACGCTAGCAGTCAGCTAATAGTCGCTTGATCCCCTTACATAATCTGATCAGTATGTTTTGCCTGACCGAACATTAGTCTCCCCAGGTTTAGTTAAAATTTGCCCAACTGAATCACTAGTTGTTTTCCTTGTCATACGTCACGGCGTCAATGGCTGCCAGGTTTAAAGAATGTACACTGACAACCACAAAAAGATACATATTGTGTTGTCCTGGACTTTCGTATATTATCTTTTTACTTCGCGTTTCAAGTTTCTCCCTTTATCATAAGCGTGTTCTTGCAGACACCCAACTGTTAATCTCATTACCCAAATATTGTTATTGTCATAAAGACTTCCTAACATACACACGTTTCCAACTAGGAAAAAGATATTTTCTTAATATAGCTACATTTCAACGGCAAAAATAATAAAAAGAGTAAATTGAAAAAAAGAATATATACAACTTTTTGCGACTTGATTAATTATATTTCATGGCAGTGCTGCTGTATTTTTTTTCAAATGTTAATAATATTTAAATTGTCAGGTGGATATTTACAAAGGATACTTCTTTTTCTTCGTCTTTTTCTTCTTATTCTCTTTCTTCTTCTTCTTCTTCTTCTTCTTCTTCTACTTCTTCTTCTTCTTTTTTTCTTCTTTTTCTTTCTCTTCTTTTTTCTTCTTTTTTCCTTTCTTCTTTTTTTTTCTTCTTCTTTTTCTTCTTCTTCATCTTCTTCTTCTTATTTTCTTCTTCCTCTTCTACGCTGTTCTTCTTCTTCTTCGGCGATAGTCCTAAAAGGCACGTTACTCTGTATTATAGTTGACAGCAAAGTTGCGATATCTTTCGTCACAATATAGCCAGTCTCCGTACGGCTATTTTTTTAACCAGACTTGTCCCTATCCTCTAAACCGGACTGCCCGAGTGCATACTGTTTCCAGAACTGCCACTTGGAAGCTGGAAAAGGTTTCGGTCAGTTATTGTTTACTCACTCTATGAGATACATTGACTGCAGTGTCCAGCCCGTAAGCTACACCAATTTTTAATAAAACTAAACGAAGCGATGAGTTAACTCTTGTCGACGCTCCTGTGGTAGGGGGTTACAGTGGTTCTTTGTAGAGTCCGAGACCAATTTGAGGATGTGGACTGGGGTTTACCTGTCTCTAATGCATTGCGAGGTTTCTCAGTACGATCACCACTAACGGGATTACGTAACTTAACTTAACTTAACGTCTTTATACTGGTTTAGAATACCCTGCAGAGTATGTATACAACCAGTTTCATTTACATCACCTTGCTCTAAAAGCTATGTGCATCCAATTTATTCTTAAATGCATTAACTGTCCCTGCCTCCACTACCTCTACATCACTAGTATTACATAATACCACGACACAGCCTGTTCCCAGAAGACCGAACGATGAAGTGGGGGAGGCGGGGTTGATCAGCATGTTTCACCTGATGAATTTGATGACTCTGTTCCTACTAGCGCCGTTTAAACAGCTGAATTTTTAAAATTGACACAATTTTGTATAAAAATGCGGTCTTCTAATGTCATTTCAGTGACCACGCGTTTGGTCTGGACCCTGGTCAGCTGGACAACATCCCATTATATATCTATGTGTTTGTGTGTATGTGTTGGTGTGTGTGTGTGTTTGTGTCTTTTTCTGTGTGTTTGTGTGTGTATGTGTGTGTGTTTGCATTTTTCTGTGAGTTTTTATGTGCGTGTTTTTGTGTGCACTTGTTTGTTTGTATGTTTGTGTGTGTGTTTGTGTTTGTGTATCCAATCATTTATACGTGTTTAGGTCGTTCGTCTTGTCCACTGAGACACAATGGGCTGCACTGTTTTCCGCCTTATGGTCCAATACATCGAACTTAATCACGCATTTCTTAACTGGTTAACTGCTGATAGGCTTGTTGGTTCATGAATTCGAATACATGCACTCTTGGATTGAACGTCGTGCTACTTTCCACTAGACTACGCCTATACATAGATACATACACATACATACATACAAACATAAAAACATACAAACATACAAACATACAAACATACATACATACATACATACACACATACATACATACATACATACATACATACATACATACATACATACAAACACATACACATACATACATACATACACACAAACATACACACACATATACACACACACACATACACATATACGCATAAATGTATACATACAGGTACATACACACATGAATATACACACATGTACATACACACATGCATATTTACACACATACACACATATACACACATACACACATATACACACATATACACACATGCATACACACATGTACACAAATACATGTACATACATACATGTACATATACGTGTACATGTACACAAAAACATACGCACACTCATACACACACATATGTGTATATTTATATTCTTATATATTCATCATTTATATCTGAAAACATTTAAACATTTTTCATATCAATAGTCCATGCCAAAAATGCTTATAATATTTTTATCAAAAAGTCTCATTTAAATCCATAATTAATTTTGTCTGCTACAAAAGAACTATTTTTCTTCAATCTCTCCCCCATTATGCTTCATTCAAGCGGCTCTAGACTTAACATGAAAGCCGAATCCATCTAAGAAGGGCACCAATATTTGTTCCATCAAAGAGTCAAAAGCCGGAGTATTTGTTTAAGAACGGTGAAGTTTATTATTAAAAAACATTTAAAAATCGAGAATGCCTTGGGGTATGTGTTTTGCTCTTAATTTTCTTCTAACTTCGTCTCATTTCGAGGTCCATTCTATTCGCTTCCACAAATGTCATCTAGTGCGGGGTATTGAGATACGAGCCATGGCTTGCTACGATGGCGGAAATCTGCTATTTTTGTTGCTACTTTTGTAGTTAGTTATGTTGCTTCACCCATACCGGAGGGAGGAGGTCTATCTATGGTGACATCCGGTGGTGATCTGGGGCTGCGTTTCAAAATAGGTGCTCCTTTAGCCGTGGGGGCCGAAGCCACCTCTAAGCTGGGAGGCAGAGTGCACGCGCGAATGTCTGAGCATAGCGCATACAACAATACGTAGAATGCACGACAAATGGTAGATCGAGCGACAAAACAGAGCCACGCGCAAAATATGGCTAAAAAGCTTTCAATAGTTTCATCAGAAACATGAAAATGGTACAACAGACTTGAGACGAACAGCGAGTGGCCGATCGGTTAAGAAAAACATCTTAGTCTGATGGCACGGGCTTGAACTGCGGCATAACAGTGTCGGAAGCCTTGAGCTGACTGCTTCCTTTGTTAGAATTGTTGGTCGTTTATCTGATGGCTACTGAGGAAACAAAAGAGGAAGAAGAAGAAGGAGGAGGAGGAAGTGGTGGAGGAGGGGCGAATGACCATGAGGAATAGCAGAAGGGGAGAAAGGGAGAAGAAGGAGAAGAACAAGAGGAAGAAAAAGAAAAAAAAGAAGAAAAAGAACAAGAAGAAGAAGAACAACAACAAGAAGAAGACGAAAAAGAAGGGGAGAAGGAGAGGAAGATGAACAAGAAGAAATAAGAAGAAGCTGGAGAAGAGGAAGAAAAAGAAGAACAACAAGATAAAGAAGAAGAAAAAGAAAAAGAATAAGAAGAAGACAAAGAGAAAGAAGAATAAGAACAATAAATAGAAGAAGAAGAAGAAGAAGAAGTTGGACTATTTACATTTATAAACTGATGACGTTTTGACAATCTCCACTGCCAAAATTGTGACAGTTTAATACAGGGACAAGTTCCACTGCCAAAAATGTGACAGTTTAATACAGGGACAAGTTCCACTGCCAAAATTATAACAGTTTAATACAGGGACAAGTTCCACTTACAAACTTGTGACAGTTTAATACAGAGACAAGTTCAACTGACAAACGTGTGACAGTTTAATACAGGGACAAGTTTCACAAATTCGGGACAGTTTGATAAGTGGATGATCTCCACTTCCAATATTGGGATATGTTGATTGACACAGGGTCAAGTTCCACATCAAAACTTTTGACAGTTTGATACAGGGACAACTTGCACTCCAAAAATGGTGATATTTTAATACAGGGACAATTTACACTTCGAAATTGGTGATATTTTGATAAAGGGTCAATTTCCACTTCTAAACTTGTGATATTTTTATAAAGGGACAATTTCCACTTCTGAACTGGTGATATTTTAACATTAAGAAGTTGAACCGTTATAAAATGGTCATATTTTGATTCAGAAACAATTTCATTTTACGAGCTGAGAACATTTTCATACGGTACAATAACATTGTTCGTCTTTAAACGAGGCATATTTTGATATGGCGTATAAATGTGTGTAATAACCGGAAGAGAGTTAACACGAGACAGCTTTCCTTTTATGTTTCTTTAATTAGTGCTATGAATGTCACGTGTGTCTGACGAGTGCGGACTGAGTGGTCCCCCTTGACAGTCTGCTCACCCGCACTAAACCCGAACAGTGTCATGTCCAGGGCGCCCTAATTCGTCACCATCTGGCAGTCAATGCGACAGGCATGGTCGGGATAACGTGTAACGCCAATATCCAGATGTTTAATAGTACTATTACAACTTTTGGGACTTATGCTTCAGTTTGTCTGGGAATACATGAAATGCATCTGTATGTTTATTTATTTTTTGGTTTGATGATGTTTGTTCTTCCAACTCCCAGATAAATGTTCAATTTACTCTTTTTGAATATCAAATATGATTTTAGAGATTATTTTCGAACTCATTTATTCGTTAGGATTTTGGCACGTAGTTTGGCAGGGCACGCAAAACAATGTGTCGGTTCAGTTTCTACGTAAATTGCCTCAGATGATATACTATCAGCACGGCTGTGGCCATATTCCTGTCTGTTTCACACACAGAGCCGTTCTGGAAAGTACTCAGACAGGAAGCGGCTTTTTTGTGAAGAATATCTACTTTACAGTTCTTGGAATAAGCCTTATCTGTTCACATACTCAGGAAGAGTTTAACTGGCAAAAGTGGTTCCTTGGCAACAAGACAGTTAAAATAGATTACCTGCAACCAGAGCAGATTAAACATTTTGGAGCGAAAAGAAGTGGGTACTAGAAAGAATGAAAGCATGTTAAATAGGTCTGTAGATATAAACAAGCTGAAAGAAAGCATGTGAAATAGGTCTGTAGATATAAACAAGCTGAAAGAAAGCATGTGAAATAGGTCTGTAGATATAAATAAGCTGAAAGAAAGCATGTGAAATAGGTCTGTAGATATAAACAAGCTGAAAGAAAGCATGTGAAATAGGTCTGTAGATATAAATAAGCTGAAAGAAAGCATGTGGAATAGGTCTGTAGATATAAATAAGCTGGAAGAAAGCATGTGAAATAGGTCTGTAGATATTAACAAGTTGAAAGAAAGCATGTGAAATAGGTCTGTAGATATAAACAAGCTGAAAGAAAGCATGTGAAATAGGTCTGTAGATATAAACAAGCTGAAAGAAAGCATGTGAAATAGGTCTGTAGATATAAACAAGCTGAAAGAAAGCATGTGAAATAGGTCTGTAGATATAAACAAGCTGAAAGAAAGCATGTGAAATAGGTCTGTAGATATAAACAAGCTGAAAGAAAGCATGTGGAATAGGTCTGTAGATATAAACAAGCTGAAAGAAAGCATGTGAAATAGGTCTGTAGATATAAATAAGCTGAAAGAAAGCATGTGAAATAGGTCTGTAGATATAAATAAGCTGAAAGAAAGCATGTGAAATAGGTCTGTAGATATAAATAAGCTGGAAGAAAGCATGAGTTAGGGCACTGCTTAAACCAGGGAAAACGCTAACAGAAGCTAAACATTTCAGATACGCTTCATTATTATGTTACCCCTACCTATAAATTGTTCGAGAAAATGTATTTAGGGCCGAATATCAAGTATTATCAAAGATAAACTGTTTCGAGAATAGACAGGTTTCTGAAGATCATGCTGCTGGCAAGTTCTTAACCTAACTTGACATATTGAAGATGGGTATGTCCGTAAGCAGGGGACAGAGGTAGCGTTTCTGGACCTCACAGTCGCATACAACAGGGTAAATCGCCGCCTATTCCAATCAAAGATATACAAGGTCATAAGTGATTGCCGCCTGATCCATATAGTTAAATGTCTACTGCAAAATATACGATTTTACGTGACATTGCAAAATAAATTGTCGTTGGAGGAACCAAAAAAATGGGCTGATGCAATGTAGCATTCTGACACTTTGCTAATTTGTCTGCAGCTTCATTGCCTTCAATATTGCAGTGGGATGGGATCCACTGTATGACAAACCGTGGGTATTCTGCTGAGCGCTGTGTCAAGGAAAACATACATTGCTCTAGATCTAAATCTTTGCGTTGTCTTATCGCTGCTAATACTGACATCAGTCAGGAATAATGTTTTCTTGGTGGATATCGTTATCTTGGATTACAATCTCAGCTGCAGTCTTCAGTGCCTCTGCTTCTGTCCGGGAGTTATTAGAATATTTGTTTGCTGTTATAATCAAGAAGGGGGAGCAACTGTAATCCAGGAAAAGTAATCTACAAATTGTCCAGTTAAGAGACTCAGAAAACCCGCACCGAATAATGGCGTCAGATATATGGTGAGTTGTGGATGTAGATCAAAAAAGAACTTGAGACCAGTCATAACATGTTATACTATATGTGAAGAGGTCTTCACAGATTAAACATGGTAGTGTCCGAGTGAAAAAAATGGGGATATGCGGATGATCATGTCTGCGATTGCTGAGAATTTAAAATCCCTAACATCTGTGTAACTGCCCAAGAATGCAAGAGCCATGTACTTTGGCGGATCTCATGACGGTAAATGCAAGAGCCATGTACTTTGGTAGATCTCATGACGGTAAATGCAAGAACTATGTACTTTGGTGGATCTCATGACGGTAAATGTAAGAGCCATGTTCTTTGGTGGATCTCATGACGATAAATGTAAGAGCCATGTACTTTGACGGATCTCATGACGGTAAATGTAAGAGCCATGGACTTTGACGGATCTCATGGCGGTAAATGCAAGAGTTTACATGGCGGTTGATTTCTGGTCCAATACTTTGTGAGGTTGTGGGAAAGTTAAGTATGCAAGTAAGTAGCATAGACTGCCATCGGAGAAAGACTTTTTTGTATATGTACTCAAACTATCATTAAGTCAAGACTTGTAATGCTTCCTTTGAAGTACAGGTCTTGAATAAATGCATGGCAAGATAGAGACATCATTGTATGTAGTCTGAGCTTTTGATGAGGTGTAAGGACCAGTTTCCTGCCTCGTTGCCATGTCTTCCGTATCTGTATTTCAGGTGTTCATTTAAATCTGGGTAGACTGATGCGTGTTGAAATAGGTGATTGAACGTTGCAGACAAACAGAAAGAACTCCTAAAAGAAATGAACTAAAGACAAATATCATTTTGTAAATTAAAGGTCAGAATAAAAATGGAGCGAAAGATTAAAAGAAAGAGAAGAAAAAGAAAATAAAGAATGAAAGTATCACAGAACAAAATAAAGAAAAATGATAGAAGGACAGGTGAGAAGAAAAATATTTTAAGAACGACAGATAGAAAAAATGCAATTAATTATTAACGAAACAAGCCAGGAAGTAAATCGAAAAAGCTCAGAAAAAAAACAAGGAAATTCAGTAAAAAGATAGGAAATAAATAAAAAGAAAGACATAAAATTAAACAAAAAATATTAAATAAGGAGCAAGAGAAAGACTGATGAAAAATAGGAAGATATAAAAAATGAGAGGGGGAAATATAGGAGTTAGGAAAATAGGAGAGAAAGAAAGAAATAAACAAACAGGACACAAACAACGTAAAGAAGACATAGACAAGAAAGTCCGGGCATTGTTTAAAAATAATGAAGAAATGATCAGGCTTAATTCATGACCATCCCGTGCCAGCAGGAGTTAGGCATCAAAGAGACGCCTGAAGTGCTCACTGGCATACGCGTTAAGGTTCGAACAAAGACCCACTGGGCGCATTCTTCACGATCATCATGGCAGGGGCCATTGAGTATCTTCACAAGCTAATAATTAAGTGATGTAGCAATCACGTGGACACGTGCGTGCTCTACAATTGGTACCCAATGGTCGGTCATAAAAAATTGTTAATATAATGCTTGTTTATAAATTGATCAACAAGGTGAAAGACAAATTGAGGCTAGTTTTTTTTAAGGTATTGTGGGAGACATGAAATATATAAAGTTGTTTGCGATTAGTTGACCGTTCGGAAGGATTGCATTGCCTGTTATAGACAGACTCACATACTAGTTATATGCATTATCTAAACAGTTTGGCTTGGCTTGGCTTCGTTTGTTCCCAATCTCTCGCTACCAAGCCCTGAAAAGGGCTTAAGCAGCAGAATGAAGTCCAGAGAACGGAATGCGTTGTGTCGTAGTTTACAGCTTCACTGCGATATTTACACCTTTCGGTTCAACACATCCGACTTCAGCAATCAGTTTTTTAGTACTTGGTTAGTATTCCCTCTTCGATCCCTTCTCCTTAGTCAGTCTGCTTTGTTGCAGTCTGTTATCCAGGATCATCGCGCGGAGGTGTAGAAGAGTCTTGGCAGCTCTAGTTCGCAGGCCCTTAAGCTTGCAGTCAGCTATTGGTCGCTGACATCTGCAGCTCATGCGCTGCGTGAGTTGGACGTGAGTTAACGAAAAATCTTCCGAGACCAGGTCTGGCACATATTATTGTGTTAACTCACGTCCTTCTTTAAAAATCGTTGTCCAGTTCTTCACTGTTGTCTTCGACACACTTTTGTCACCAAACACAGTCTGCATTCTGCGATGAATGTCAACTGGTGGACATCCTTCAGCTTTTAGAAACTGAATCAACGCTCGCTGATCAACCCTGGACAGATTCCGTATCACAACGGCCATGTTTTCAACGGTCTGCTGAAAAAACTATGAGTCGGAGGATAATGACGTTTTGCAAACTTGACGGTTGGTATATGCTGTTTACACAGGAAGTGATATCATCATGCTCATCGTACGTATGTTCAATTGATACAGTTTGGTCCGGTCTCATTTGAACATCCCTCGTATATGCCCAGCCCCTCTCGTTTCTGTGTTACAAATATTAAGCGATTGAAAACTTTGTAAAGTATTCTTCAATCAGTAAATTAATACTAAGCTAATTTCAAATAGTCATTTTCGGATTAAACAGCATTAAATCCAATTCCAGAGACAGCAACTGCAAACAATGGGTCCCATCTTGGCACAGGAGCGAGTTCAGAACATAACTAACCCCCATCGTTTCAGATTATCTGCTCGTGCGGCCATATTGTTCTGCGGAGGAATATCTGCCAGCACTTGACGTCATGTTGGGGTAGCTATTTATATACTAGCGACCCCCAGGCCGAATTGTGTTCATCCGAAACGGGCGTTCCAGATTAGAGCTACAGACGTTCGAGCATTTAGCTTAAACGATTAGTAAAGCCAAACACGCAGAGATATCTTCAAAGACGGTTGTTGGCATCAATCGTTTGACGGTGGCTCTCAACGTGTAGGCCACGAAGGGACTGCTTTTGCCTTAGGATAGTTATCACGTTATGCATTATTTTTATATTTATTTTGTTATCGGACCGGGTTCGAACGCTGAGTGCCAATTATTTCGGTTTCTTTTATGCTGTTTGAGGCATTTGTTTTTCTAATATTTATAAAAGTATGTGGCTTTTATTATTGTAGTCGTTTCTTGTTCACTTTGAGAGGCGATGTTTGCAATGCTATGAGTCTTCTATTTTAGAGATAATGTGCTGATTGGTGTATCCATTACAACTTTCCTATCATGGTATCGATACAGTTTGATTTGTGATTGCCACTAAAATAGATAAGTCACACATTTAATAAAGAGCAAATGAAAACTAAGAGAACAGACGGAATAGTTTTTGGGAGCGTATATTTTCTTTCCATTCTAGTGGTGGTCACGTTGAAAAGAATAGATAACCTCAGTAACTTCCCAATCATAATGAAGGAGACGACAGAAGACGGTTATGTATAAAGCTAGCAACTTCATCATCTATAATCATTACTATTGGAATCGTCACTAAAATGCTCGGATACAGACTTCTCGCAAATGGGATAACTGTGGTTCTGATTATATTCTTCGTTCATAGCTAAACGGTAAATAACTCAATCAATCATATATTATTTTACGGGAGGGAGTAACATCAGGGTCAGGTGAAACATTATAGTAATGGATAATGCAACCTATCATAATGCAATATCAGAGGAAGACAGAGCACCAACTGCATCAAATACAAAAGCTCAAATTATGACATGGCTAGCTAAGGAAATCGGGAATTTTGACACTAGGTATTTTAAATCCGAGTCTTTGCAGCTTGTAAGGAAGACAAATAAGACAAATGTGTATCATATTGACAAAATCATTGAAGAGTCAGGTCAGGGTCAGGTCAGGTCATTCCGTAACCTGTGGGGTCGTTGGGGCACAAATGAAGACATCTTCACAACGCCACGCCACCCTTCTCTGTCAGCGGACGCTGCCTGTGACTCTTCTGGTCGGTGATTGATCCATTCTTTTATGTTGTCCTCCCATCTCTTTTTGGGATGGCCTCTTCGTCGTCTGCCATGCCCCCTTCCGTGGAGGATTGTATTTGCAAGACCATATGATCTCGATATGTGACCGTACCAAGCCAGTTTCCTTCTTTTGACAGTTGCCAAGAGGTCTTCAAAAGGCCCTCTTGCTGTTATAATTCTATCCCGTATTTCCACATTTGTAACTCGATCTTTGTACGTGACGTTTAAAAGTCTTCGGAAACATCTCATCTCCAATGCTTGTATCCTTCGTTGAAGATCAGCTGTAACTGTCCATGTCTCACAAACATAAAGGAATATTGATAGGACCAATGTACAGATTAATCTGATTTTCGTACATAGTGCTAACCGTTTATCTTGCCAGATTTTGTTAAGACGTGCTAGCGCCGCTTTTGTCTGTGCTTCTCTAGCCAACACCTCACATGTTGATCCTTCATCACTGACAATCGACCCTAGATATTGAAGAGTACGGACACACTTCTCTGTATATCTAAACCCTATATAGGTTGCGTGGGCTAAAATCAAAGGATAAGTTGCCGAAATGAACAGGACATTTAAAATGTGTGATGTTGAAGTGAGCCCTTTTCAAAAATAGACATTCAGTTCTGGAAGTGTGTTGAACATGTGCTACAGGGAAGAAAAAAAGGACAGGCAACTAGATGAATTATAATTTAGTTTTAGCGACATGGACATTACAAGGCTGTATGCGAAAAATTATTTAGATATGACATACAGTTTTATATAAAATTGCTTCGAATCTTGTTCATGAAATTAAAAAACGGACTATAGGCATCATTTTCTTATGTGGCCAGGATGGTCTTTTTTCCTTTTTGCATTGTACGTTGTCTGATGAATGTTTTATTCTCATTGTATGTGATTTCTGTATCACTCGGCTGAAGCATTCCTCCTTCCCTGGCGAGTCTGTCCGCATCCTCGTTGCCTACAATGTCGCAGTGTGATGTTATCCACTGGACTATGCTTTTTTTAAGCACTGGGACAGGCGTTCGAGAGAGTCTGCCAGAGCACCGAGTTCATTTTTTTGCTGGTTCATGAACGCCATTGACATTGAGAGAACGAAATTGACTCTACAGCATGACCAATACAACTATTAGAAAACCCTAGGAAAAATCAATCCAATAATACATCAACCAAGTTTATTTGCCAACCCCAAAGAAAGTTATCATATGTTTTCAAATTTAAAAATCAGCAAACCAGGGCTATAAATAAGGAGTAATTACGTTTGGCATGCTTTTCGTGTTCATTATTAGACTTCAGGTGAATTATATTTTCTGTGGTAACAAAACACTTTCAAACAGTGGAGTAGAAACGTGTGGTTGAGAGGTTTGTGAGTTTAACTAACAAACCTGACTTAATCTGGTTAAAATCTCATTGAGCTAGGTTATAGTCTATGTAATCATGACCAGTGAACGCCGTTAGACCTTCGATGTTTTTTTTTTCGGCATATTCTCATGAAAACAGTTTTCATATTATTAATTGATATCACATACCGAGAAACTGCTATCTTATTCTATCCTTTTAGGTGTCCCTTGCGACGTGTTCTAGTGATAATATTCATTACTCAAATCGTTCACAGAGATACTTCTATCATATTATATTCTCCTAGTGTCCTCTTTCGGCATATTCTCGTGATAACAGTTTTCAAATTATTCCTTCCTATCATTCTGTCCTCAATTCTAGAGGAGTTAGATAGCTGCCTATTGCGATACTTTGTCAGTGTGGCAGTGGGCCTGTTGCGACCCCAATATAAGCAGTGTTCTCTCAAAAACCATTGGGGCAGCATATATAATAGAAAGAACACCAAATGAGTCATACGGCTTTTTACCTTAGTTTGCTCGTTTCATCAATGAGTCCACCAATTCTTTTGAAATACCTCCCTATTGTACACGCCACTGACTACTATGATTAAAACGACGTTTTTCAACCCGGATTTTCAACAAGGGGGCGTGGACCTGATGAAAGGGGGGCGTATTTCCTTGCTGAGCACCGGAAGGAAACAAGCTGAGTGTTGGGATGATCGAGAGACCAGAGTTAAGTCCCTTGAGCCTTGGCAAATCTCCGGACTGCTCGTAAAGGCACCATCTGTACGCTCTCGGATCATCATTTCTGGGAGACGTTCACGGGGACCACTAGAGTCGTGGACATCGGGATGAGGCGTGTTAGTTACGCTGGAGAATAATCACAACATATTGTTGTCATTACTAAAAAGTAGTTAAAGAATCCGTTCACTGGTGTCTTTCTTGTAGCGAAACGCTTTCGTTTCTTGCTGGACGGTCGTTGAACTTGTGAATGTTCCTGTTACTTTGATTTCCCTTCTGTTGTTCTGTATCTGTGGCAATGGTTGTCTTTGAGCATATGCTAGCCACTAACTCATTTTTTTTTCTCTTTATTAAGATAAAATCCTTAACCAGGTTGAAACGTCTCTTTCAGTAAACGAGAATAAATGTATTTATTTTTATTACAAATTACTGATTTGCTTAGCGTGTGCCCCTACATGAAGTATGTAATTGCATGGTTGGCTAGAGGGCTTATTTCTTGCAGGCAAAGTGTCGAATTTGCTCCTATTAGAGCTTTTATTGTACTGTCTCTATTTTGTTTTGGAATTATGCTCATTACCCACTGCCTTGTTGAAGTCACACACCCACTTTCAGCTGGGTATACTAGAGCATGTGGGGACGTGGGTTATATCTTTGTCTCTCTGTTGCGAGAGGCAAGAGCTTTAACCACTCACAGCCTCTCTTTCTCTAAATATCTTTGTCTTCCTCTCTCACATACTCTCTGTGGTTAGATAGTCCAATATCAGACACTGCTGTCACGGATGAAGTGTTAGACTTCTTAACAGGAGGCTGCAGTTTTTTTAAATATTAACTGGCCTGCCAGTTCGCTTCCTCACTGCCTCTCTTTCCTTATAACAGTATGCCATGTACCCATTTACAGCTGGGTCGACTTGACAGGTACAGTGCATCGAATCAGGTGCCCTTGTTGTGGTCTGTCTGCTACTCTCTCTCTCTCTCTCTCGTTGTCTCTTGATGAGGCCTTACATCAGTGATGTACCTACTTGTCTCTCTCTCTCTCTCGTTGTCTCTTGATGAGGCCTTACATCAGTGATGTACCTACTTCTCTCTCTCTCTCTCTCCTCTCTCTCTTTCTCGTTGTCTCTTGATGAGGCCTTCATCAGTGATTTACCTACTTGTCTCTCTCTCTCTCGTTGTCTCTTGATGAGGCCTTCATCAGTGCTGTACCTACTTCTCTCTCTCTCTCTCTCTCTCTCTCTCTCGTCTCTTGATGAGGCCTTCATCAGTGCTGTACCTACTTGTCTCTCTCTCTCTCGTCTCTTGATGAGGCCTTACATCAGTGCCGTACCTACTTGTCTCTCTCTCTCTCTCTCTCTCTCGTCTCTTGATGAGGCCTTCATCAGTGCTGTACCTACTTGTCTCTCTCTCTCTCTCTCTCTCTCTCTCTCTCTCGTCTCTTGATGAGGCCTTCATCAGTGCTGTACCTACTTGTCTCTCTCTCTCTCGTCTCTTGATGAGGCCTTCATCAGTGCTGTACCTACTTGTCTCTCTCTCTCTCTCGTCTCTTGAGGAGGCCTTACATCAGTGCTGTACCTACTTGTCTCTCTCTCTCTCTCGTCTCTTGATGAGGCCTTACATCAGTGCTGTACCTACTTGTCTCTCTCTCTCGTCTCTTGATGAGGCCTTCATCAGTGCTGTACCTACTTGTCTCTCTCTCTCGTCTCTTGAGGAGGCCTTCATCAGTGCTGTACCTACTTGTCTCTCTCTCTCTCTCTCTCTCTCTCGTCTCTTGATGAGGCCTTCATCAGTGCTGTACCTACTTGTCTCTCTCTCTCGTCTCTTGAGGAGGCCTTACATCAGTGCTGTACCTACTTGTCTCTCTCTCACTCTCTCTCACTCTCTCTCTCTCTCTCTCTCGTCTCTTGATGAGGCCTTCATCAGTGCTGTACCTACTTGTCTCTCTCTCTCGTCTCTTGAGGAGGCCTTACATCAGTGCTGTACCTACTTGTCTCTCTCTCTCTCTCTCGTCTCTTGATGAGGCCTTACATCAGTGCTGTACCTACTTGTCTCTCTCTCTCTCTCTCTCTCTCTCTCTCTCTCTCTCGTCTCTTGATGAGGCCTTCATCAGTGCTGTGCCTACTTGTCTCTTTTCGTGTAACAGCTGACAAATGGAATGTTAGAGCCCATAATACAACGAAAGAGTTAGACCCACGACAACAATAGAAAACACGGTACACATTATCGTGCAGGGTCCACACCTCGATGCACGCTGATGATCTAACGTGTTGGGTAGCTAAAGAAAACATCTTTTTCTTTATCTAATCAATGTTATTCATATGTTTGCCTTTCAGCGTCAAGTTATGAACAAGCTTGTTGGCCTCGTGCTAGCATTTTCGTGGCATACGGAGTGTTTAACTGCTTCTGTTATTTCTCCTCACCATCTTTCACGTGGTCGACCGCTGTCCTTCTACCTACTGTATCTGTACAGCATTACTTTTCGAGGGATAATATCTGGTGTTTGGCGTGCCACATGGCCGAACCATTTGGTTTACTGTCTCTTGATGAGGATTAGCACTGGTGTTGTACCTACTTGTCTCCCTATGTCTTCGTTTCTGATTCTATCCTTTCTTGTTACTCCAAGCATTCTGCACAAGCATTTCATCTCTGAAAATATCCCCCCAAAAAACAAATTACAGTATGCAAAGATTAAATCAATGTACTCAAAAATTATTTCTGAACACCAATGAGACGAAAACAACAAATACAATTTTTACACTTTCAAATAAAGCAAACAGAATCACATTGAAACTAAATGGACAAGAGCTACCATATGGAAATAAGTCCACTTATCAAGGCCCCTAAAACTGGACAGCTGATTAACATGGACAAATCAAATTGTAAAATGTCAGCAAAAAGCTAGACAACGAACGACGATAAGAAAAAGATTAGCATTAACCACTCGACGTTCAGACCATCAAATACTGAAAGTGGCATTAACCATACGACGTTCAGACCATGAAATACTGAAAGTGACATTAACCACACGACGTTCAGACCATCAAATACTGAAAGTGGCATTAACCACACGACGTTCAGACCATCAAATACTGAAAGTGACATTAACCACACGACGTTCAGACCATCAAATACTGAAAGTGACATTAACCACACGACGTTCAGACCATCAAATACTGAAAGTGACATTAACCACACGACGTTCAGACCATCAAATACTGAAAGTGGCATTAACCACACGACGTTCAGACAATAAAAAACTGAAAGTGGCATTAACCACACGACGTTCAGACCATCAAATACTGAAAGTGGCATTAACCACACGACGTTCAGATCATCAAATACTGAAAGTGATATACGAGGAAAATATTAGACCAGCTTTAGAATATGGGACGATTGTCTGGGCAAGAATCATATCACTCACACGTGATCCGTCAGCTGTGGTTGCTGTAGCAATTTGTTATACATGTTGAGTTTCCTAGTCCCATGCCAAATCTATGTTCAGTCACCTTTAACGACATGCTTGGCAGGTTACGGTATTCAAACTCCATCCCCACCGATAGTGTGTTTAGTCCTAACACCAAAAGCGTTGGGCCACAATCCTTTTTTTAAAATATTATTTAGGTCCTTTATCCACCCCTGCTGTCAACCTCTGTATTGTCCCAGCATATTGACCACACGTAGCTTCAGAGCGCAGATGACTTCTCCGCTGCCAATTCCTTTTGCTCTTAAAAACTTAATTGCTTCTAGCGCTCTAAATAATTTACTTCTGTTGCAAATCGTATTTTCCAAGAGGGCCGTTCCAGGTGAACCTTCTGCCATTTCATCTTGCTAATTTCCTGGTAATTTGTCCCACATTCTAATTGAGCCGACACCGTCTTGCTGGTCTGAGCTGGTGCTTAAACTGTGAAAAATGTTTCCTCTTGGGTCATGAACCCACTCAATTTCGACAGGTTTTTTTGTCGAATTTCCCAATGTTCTGGGACTGATTAGTTGTCGCCCCTATTCAACAGGAGACTACAAATTCTATTAAATGGTCTCCCTTTCTTCTGTGACTCAGTACATCGTTTCACGAAATTGACACTGCACTGTAATATGTCAGTTTAAATTCACTTTAAATGTAAGGGGATTTAAGTTAGAGGTGTATATCTTTTGTTTTGTTGTCTTTTTCTTTGTTTATCGTTCTTTGGGTTGTTTTAATGGTTATCTGTACTTCCTTTCTGTTGTTGCCTTTTTCTTTGTCGTCTTCCCTAGCTTTTAATCGTAAGCTGGAATATATTCAATTAAAGTGATGTCAGTCTTATGATATATTCATAGATTTGTCCAGGAAAGCGCGTTTCCTGTTTTTTGTTTGATTAAATGATTAAAGATATGCCTTCCTAGATTCTACTGGCCAAGGCACGTGCATCTCAACCCTAGACCTTAGTCTTTTTGGAGATCTCAGAACGTATTGGCTAGTGTATGGATGCGTGTGTGTGTGTCTGTTTGTACTGTGTTCCACTAAGTCAGTCTTTCAGTACAAAGGTTTTGTCAATCCTTTATGTTACCTTGAGAAGTGGTCATACCTTGAAATATTTTCGACATGCCCAGTCAAATAGGACGTGATGGGATTTCGAAACTTAGATTGCGGATTGTAAGCCAAACTTGTACTCCATTTATATTATGTTTTTATTTTTTTATTGTATGTTTTCCTCACTAGTTTTTACTGGCGGATGCGTGCCTATTCCATACCTAAACCGTAGTCAAACTGGACGATATTAAGACGCATGAACCAGTGCTTGGATGCATGTGTGCGTCTGTATGTACCTATGCTAGGTGTATGCGCTCTCAGAAGGCAGCCCAGCCAACGTGCAATAGAAGGGTCTCACCCTGAGGACGCGTGTGAAAGTTATGCAAGAGTGTGGCTGTAGGAAAGAGCCAAATGAAGCAGAGTGAGGTCAGAAGAGACAAGAACGAGTGAGAAGAAAATCCATCTCAAAATTGCAATATGTGTCTCGTATGCTGGGCGCTTTTATAGCAGACATCCAGATGTCATTATGTCAGCTTTGCAGTTTCTCTATTCTGCATACCCTATCCTAAAACCAATCAAGGATCGAGATCTTTTCCAAACCCGCAAGTAGCAAATGTTTTCAACTCTTCATCATCGGCCAGATGGGGCAATACGTCTAGCCCGGTAAGATTCACGAAGGAGACTGTGCGTTTCAAGTCTGCGTTGGTGCCCCACATATTTTCGAGCGTGATTGCTCCCCCAGGTCAGACTACCTCTTTTTTGGTCTGCATAAGTGGAGTATTCCTGCAAGATATGTTCTGGTGTTTGCTTTTATGCTCCGTAATCGCACGTGATAATGTCGGGCCTTGCGTCTACAATGTCCAGTTCTGAGTCTGAAGATCTTTGTCTGCCCATCTCCTAGCAAGTTTGTCTTTGCTGCACATTTCTTGACTTGTATTCTTTGTACTGGTCTCTCCATTATATCCTCATGAATCGATGTATGTGTGTCTTTGCTTCTTTATAGCTCTGTGGATGACGAGTCGGAGCGACACCACTTCCGATTTTGTGAGCGCATCTGCTTTCCCGTTTCCAAGGATCACACAATGGACCGAAATCCACTGTAGGACCATGTCTGAGTTTTGTGGGGACAGCAATCCGATGTTTTATTTGATTTCGTGCGAGTCTATCCTGTTTGGAGCTTGAGATGGCTTGGAGTACGATCCTGAAGTCTTTTCGAATTACTGCTTTTCTTGTAGTTGTGTATTGGCTGATAAGAATCTGAGTTGCTGTATGTATTCAATAAATACTCACCAAATGAGCAATTGTTAACCTGCCATAACAACTGGCGGTCGATCTCTCTGTAACCGACGTTTTTTTCTGAACGATATCGATCTACTGGCTGCATTCAAACTATAACTTTAGGAACAAGCCATACAATTGGAGAAAAGGGATCAGACGATATGGAATGGAAATTAACACATAAAAAAACAGATACTGGTGAAGTAGAACCCAACTTAATACACGAAACGCTCTTTGCAGATAATTAGTGTCTGTTGTACGACGATGAAAATGACCTGCAGAATCACATAAACGGATTTGCGACTACCTGTACTAAATACAATATGGGAATTAACGAGAAGAAAACAGAAACTGTAATGATCAGTAGAACACCTGGGCCACTCAACAAATGTGTTATGATGTTGCTCTTCAACAGGTACATGATTTCAGGTATTTGGGAAGTATTTTTTTTTGGCAGATGGTAGGTTAGACAGAGAGATATAGACTAGGTCTCAGAAGGCATCTATGGTAACTTATCAGCTGTAGCCACTGCTTAGGTACCAAGCATTAATTTGAGAACAAGGTAACATCCGATAAACCATATATTTCTGGCAAATAGGTGCTACCTTTGCCAAATGTGGTCTCCGACCTTCACTTCAAGTTCGTATAAAAACGTTACGTATTAGGAAGAACTCCAGTGGTGGTTTTAAGCTTCACATAAATTGAGAACAAAAAGAAGATCAAGAAGAAGAAGGAGAAGAAGAAAGATTCGTAGTCTTTGTAGTAATAGTAGTAGTAATAGAAGGAGAAGAAAGAATAGTAGTAATAATAATAGTAGTATTAATAAAAGAAGAAGAAGGAATAGTAGTAGTAGTAGTAGTAGTAGTAGTAGTAGTAGTAGTAGTAGTAATTGCTGTAGTAGTAGTAGTTGTAGTAGTAGTAGTTGTAGTAGTAGTAGTAGTTGCAGTAATTGTAGTAGTAGTTGCAGTAGTAGTAGTAGTAGTAGTAGTAGTAGTAGTAGTAGTAGTAGTAGTGGTAGTAGTAGTAGTAGTGGTAGTAGTAATAGTAGTGGTAGTAGTAGTAGTAATAGTAGTAGAATTAGTAGTAGTAGTAGTAGTAGTAGTAGTAATAGTGGTAGAAGTAGTAGTAGTAGTAGTAGTGGTAGTAGTAGTAGTAGAAATAATAGTAGTGGCAGTAGTAGTAGTAGTGGTAGTAGTAGTAGAAAAATAATAGTAGTGGTAGTAGTAGTAGTGGTAGTAGTAGTAGTAGTGGTAATAGGAGTAGTAGTAATAATAGTAGTGGCAATAGTAGTCGTTGAAGAAGAAGAAGAGGAAGCAGCATCTGCAACAGCAGTAGCAGCAGAAGCTACACTTAATTTAGTAGCGACCTGTAGCGGTCTGTCAACCGTAAAACCGATCGACTACTCCAGCAATGGGAAAAAGCCGTAGGACTGTTTCTTTTTATAGTTTATATATATATATATATATATATTGTGGGGCAAAATTCAAGTTAGAAATCTACTCAAATTATTCCAGTGATTCTCGCCCCACAGAGAATATGTCACAAAAAAGGGGACTGTGTGGTCATAACAACCGATTTTGGTTATGTGGTTAGCAGAGCGGTCTAGATGGTGCCTGACAGGCTGCGGGTCTACCTTGCTCTAATTTACGCTTCCACCTCCACTAGTCTCAAAAATAGGTGATCGTATATTCCAGGGGATAACAGATGCTGGGATTGACCTACCAAGTGACTAGGGGATTTTCACCTGCCAAAAACATATGAAACAAAGAAGGTCGAACCTCCCTGCGACGTCTAACGAACATACGTAGACTGAAGATAGAGAAAGATGCAGTCAAATCATTCACTACTAGCTGACTAAATAAATATCTCCTAATATCGAATTTATATATATATGGGGGGGGAAGGGGAATATTATTTCCCGAACTTAAATTTCTTTCCAACTTCGAAGTCTGTTACACACTCAGCATTCTCTTTGCCGTATGCATATGGTGTGCAATATCATGAGTTGGAAAGTCTTCTACTCTAAAGTGTTACACTCTGTTAGTTGTTGATGTTGTTTAAAAGCCCACAATGAGTAAGTTTGCACTTGTGTGCGCCCCGAAAAAGACGTCAAGTGTCGGGTTGTAGTAGCTGTACTCACATCCCGAGCGTGCTGATGAAGGTGGGCCGCGGTCCTTCAGATGGTTGTGCTATGCTGAGCTTCATCTGTCGCTTACTACTACGGTGATTACGTCAATCCGCAACCAGACTGTGTTGAAAACAGCTTGCTTCCAGAGAAAACTAAATGGAAGAGAGATAGTGGTCCTGGTCAGTATATTGTGCCTGACTCTAACGCGACTTCCTGGTCAGTATATTGTGCCTGACCCTGACGCGACGTTCTGGTCAGAATATTGTGCCTGACTCTGACGCGACGTTCTGGTCAGTATTTTGACGCGACTTCCTGATCAGTATATTGTGCCTGACCCTGGCGCGACGTCCTGGTCAGTACGATGTGCATGACCGGACTAGCTTCCCATTTCCCCCTTGCGCTGTTAGTATATGCTTACAACATGTATATAGTGGACAATATCATGAGTTGGGATGTCTTCTACTCTAGAGTGTTTATACTGCGCCGATAGTAGAAGCGTACAAGACGTTTATACATCGCATTGGCCCTATTTCGTCTCTAACTCACAGAACTCACAAAAACAACTCATGCGTGTAAACGGAACCAAATACTAACCAAAATATGTCATATTGTGTATATAACAAAATGTTAAGATAACTTTTTGACTATCAATGGTAGATCCACAGCTGAAGTCTATGGTGACCTGGTATTTATCTGAAACATTTCTTTTCTCTCTTCTTCTTCGTTGATCACTCTCAAATAGTCGCTTGCTTTCCTCTTAAACTATGCACCTAGTTTTGCAATATATTATATCATACAAATGGATTAAAAATTGTCACGATGTCAATTTGTTCCTTTTGTGGAGCTGACAGCCTTGTATAATATGTGTATTTCTCCTCCTTACATCAGAGTGCCCGATTATTTATTTTGTTTATGTATAACTAGCTTTACTAACTGGCTTCGTGTGGAATTTAGATGTTTTCCACTAGTGGGAACCATAATCGAGTAATTCAACGCAAAAGTGGACACTCTAGAATGCACTATGAGGAACCACAACGTTAGAGCACTTTTACTCCAGTTTTCCTTTGAAATTTGCCTGTTTTGGCATCACAGACTCGGGAAAGGATGACGCTCAAGCAGAAAATAGTGCATTGACCTGGAAATTCCAGACAGAATAAAATGTGCAACATTTCACGTCGCTCCAGCTAATCATTGAAGTGTATAAATGTTAAATAACTAGGGAAGTGAATGACATGGAGAGCTGAAAATAGTTGCGTTGAAAATGAAATTCCAGACAGAATTATCAGTGAAAGTTTCATATCACTAGAGCTCAACGCTCGAGAGTTGTTAGCGCGACAGACAAACTGATACAGGTATTTTCTGTCTAGATATTTCAGCATGTAGTGAATACCTTGTTCGTATTCTGAATAGTCACATTTGAGCTTTTTATAGCAATGGCTACATACTTCCGAGGCAGCCGCGTAGCGCAGTGGTTAGTGAGCTGGCTTCGCATCTGGGTGGTTCTGGGTTTATCCCCAGTTGAGGAGGACATGTTTTTTTTTCTGACCGCATCGGGTCCCGTGTCACCCCATTCTTATGGGTATTGTAAAAGCAAAGAGGAAAGGAGATGTCCACCGCCCTCATATAGCCGAGCCTTTGAAATGTGAGATCGCTAACATCTCCCACCCCTACGGCAGTAATGCCGTTACTTTACTTTACTTTACATACTTCCTCAAAGCCAGATTTTCTGTGTTCTATGTGCCCTATTTCTTCGAAGTTATATTGTATCATTGTTTCTGTTCGCGCTATCTAATTCGTTGCCACATAATTTTCATTAATTTTCCAATAAATAGTTATCCGCTGCATTTTAGATCTAGTTCTGATAAGTTACTTAATTTGTATTGTATACTGCATCTGAACGCCACGATAAACCATCGATGTTTTCAGCAATTCATTTTTATTATTATTTATCACGAGCGAGGACACTGACGGGATAAGGTACAACTAAGTTATATCGGACTAAATCAAGCCCAGTTGTTAGGCCAAATGCTTATAAAGAGAACCCAGCTTAGCAAGTTGTTATAACCACTGGTTCAGACCGTCTGAACTTACAAACGAAATTACAAACGAAACAAAAACCCTTCGTTATCAACACTTTAATATTCTTCTTCTTTCGGCAGGGAGAACAAAAAAATCACGATGAACAAACAAATTAATGGAAGCATTTCACAATTCTGTGAGTTCGGAAATTCCTGACAGCCAATATCATGTTGAGTCGTTGCACGGATCAAGTCCATTGAGGTTGAATTAGCGCAGTTCGACAAACAGGCCGCCTAATTATTCTCTGATCAATTGAACTATCACATTATTTGCTTAAATTCTTCAGAAACCTGGTCGTCGCTGGCGCTATCAAGTGTAAGCTTAAAGATACCGCGATCACGTCCTTCGTGCATTCTGTTCTTTCCCTGTTCGCATTCACAGACCGGACACGTGCCGTTCCTTTCTGGACCATCCTCCCTAGCTAGTTCACAAGGGATCTTCCTTTCCGCCGTTAATTAGGTCAAAGAGCTACCATTTTGGATTTTTTGTTTTCAATTTCTCGGATTCCGTCTATTTGGCACCATTTGCAGTTTTCGACAAGCTCTCCACAAGAATAAAGACAAACACATGCCTAAGAGGTACACACGCGGACTAGCATGGAAAAGACCAGCGTTCAGCGTGCGTAATTTAAATATACGTTATATGAAACTTTCGTAACAGAAGAACACTGTCAAACAAAGAAAGCTGATACCAGATGCCGTTTATCGAACAGCCGCAGATTGAAGAATGCGTAATAAGATATGGGTGGACTGATAAACTGCCCGCTAATGAATTAACTTTGTTTTAGTTACCTTCTTCTTCATCTTCTTCTTCATTATTTTTAATCTTGTTTAGAGGAATATTTGTTCGACTGCGATATCGGCTCCTATCGGCTCGGCACTTCCGTTTTCATCATCATCAATCATCAACAACTTGTTCAGGTCCCTGTGGAGCACATGTTCTTCAACAAATACATGCCAAGTTATCAAAAGCTGACCTATACATTTGTGTCTCATAGTTTTAAAGTTTCTGCAAGATGAAGCAGCTAGTCCCATACCTAACCTCCTTAGTCACCTTTTATGACAGGTATGTCACGTTACAGTGTTACTGGCTGCTTGGCTTCTCAATTTCCCGCTACCAAGCCCTGAAAATGCTTAAGTAGCAGAATGTAGTCCACAGAACGGAATGCGTTGTGTCGTAGTTTACAATTTGACTGCGATATTTGCACCCTTCGGTCTAACACATCCGATTTCAGCAATCATTTTTTTAGTACCGGGTTAGCATTCCCTCTTTGATCCCTTCTCCTTAGCCGGTCTGCCCTGCTGCAGCCTGTAATCCAGGATCACCGCGTGGAGGTGTAGAAGGGTCTTGGCAGCTCTGGTTCGCTGGCCCTGACGCTAGCAGTCAGCTATGAGCCGCTGACCACTGCAGCTCACGCGCTGCTCAGCATCTTGATCCCACAGTGTTACTATTCTTTACTCCCTTATTGGGCCCCGTTAAAAGCAATTGTTGCGCCTTTTTATTTGTGTTAGCTATCTCTAGTCTGTCGCTGTTGCATGAATACCTGCAAGACAGCGGCTGTTTTTAGTAAGTTGTCCTCCTCCCAGATAAGTTTTGACCTATTTTACAGGCTACATTTAATCCAGAACATTCTGAGTTAAGGGTGTCATAGGTTTGCACATCGCCCCTCTCCTATAAATTTGGACAGTTTCTGTGCGAGAATTCCGGGTGTTGGGATTTTGCTAACAGAGGCTACGTTTTGTGCGACCCTAGCGGATGTATATTAAGAATTTATATATGTTAATGTTCTAGTCTTGTTTGAAACTGTTATGTTGGACCAAGATACTGAGAAGTGCATGAGATATAGCGGTCAGCGACTCAAAACTGACTGTAAGGGGCAAGGCCAGCGATATAGAACTGCCAAGACCCTTCTTAACCTCCACGTGGTGCTCCTGAATAACAAGCTGCAACGGGGCAGGCTGGCTGAAGAGAAGGGATCGAAGGGGAAAGGCTGACCGGTATCCAAAAAAGGCAGGCTGAAGTCGGATGTGTCGGACCGAAAGGTGCAAAAGATCGCAGTCAAGCTGTAAACGAGCGCACAACGCAATGCAGTTGTAGTAGCTTCCCTCGGGAAGCAAGACTAACGTCTGGTCAGGCAAAATATACTGACCAAACATGTTAGTCAGTGTCAGGCAAAATATACTGACCAGACATGTTAGACAGAGTCAGGCAATACATACTGGCCAAGACCTTCACCTTGGCTTCCACGTAGCCCTTCATGGAAACGGTCTGTTTATGGCAGTCTGGCTAACAAGGTTAGGGATCGACGTACTTCCCGTAGTAGTGAGTGACACGCAGACGAAGTCAAGCATAGTACAACCGCCTGGAGAACCCCGTTCCACTTTCATCAGCACCCTCGTAATGTGAGGAAAGCTACTGCAACCCGCCCCTTAACGTCCTTTTCAGGGCGTACAAAAGAGTAAACTTACTCATCTCATTGTGGGCATCCGAAACAACATAGTAGCTTTCATCACATCCCGAGCGTGCTGATGAAGTGGCTCGCGGTCCTCCGGGTGGTTATGCTTTGCTTGGCTTCATCTGCCTGCTGCTCACTACTACGGGGAAAACGTCGAAGCCCATCTCGTAAGCCAGACTGCCTTGAAAACAGTCTGTTTGAGGGCTAAATAGAAAGAGATTGTGGTTTTGGTCAGAATATTGTGCCTGACTCTGACGCGACGTCCTGGCCAGTATGTTGTGCCTGACCGGACTAGCGTCTCTGTTCCCATGGACTTACAGTATACATGGCGGACCAGTATTTCTCGACGCTGAAGTGCGGTATCGGATAAGGAGTACCTTTTCTAAAACATCTACACCATTCAAATGTCTTTCTGCGACTGAGAGTCTCATCAACGTATTCTGATTGCAGTCTTCTGAAAAATGTCAGCAGGCTTAACGCTTTCTTTCACTAGAAACTTCATAACAACACGCTGTTTCATCAAAGCACTAACAGTGTTGTTCGCCATTTTTATGTATCTGTCACGTGACTGACCTAATGCAAGTGGGCCACCTAGAAGTAACAGGACACAAGTGCCCCTAACTACTTATTGTAGTTCCAGCATATTATGACCCATTCAAACAGAACTAGAACAAAAAGTCACAGTTTGATCTGAACGCCCCTCGTTTATGTGTGTGTGTATATATATATATATATATATATATATATATACATACATATTTAAAAAAACCTGATAACTCATCGCCAAGTAATATGTTATTTGCCTGGATGTCACTATATTTTTAATGTTGTTAGAGGTGTTATTGACCACCCCTATTCTCTTATTAACTTCCTTTTCACATCTAGTATCACCTGTTATTATCTGCCGATGCAAGTAGCTGTTTACGTTTTACCAGTATCTGACCGTTTCCTTTGGTATTTACTTTGGGCTTGTCTGTTTTGCTAATTATGATTATCAATCAATAATGGCCCATGTACAGTGCATGCAAGTTTGATGTGCAGTGAACTGTGTTTGTATTTCAGCCTTCACTGTTATTTGGTTCATATCAGTTTGACATTAACTGTTCTCAACTCCTTCATTAATTTATCATTTATATTTTTGCACATTTGTGCCAGTTATTCTTGCTTTCTCTCATTTCCTTAATCCTTAAAACAAAAATGTGTGCCTGTTATTGTGCTTTTGCATCATTTCATTCATTCTTAAAACTTATATTTGTGCCAAATATAGGATTTTTCTGTCATTTCCTTAATCCTTAAAACAAAAATGTGTGCCTGTTATTGTCCTTTTGCATCATTTCATTCATTCTTAAAACTTATATTTGTGCCAAATATAGGATTTTTCTGTCATTTCCTTAATCCTTAAAACAAAAATGTGTGTCTGTTATTGTCCTTTTGCATCATTTCATTCATTCTTAAAACTTATATTTGTGCCAAATATAGGATTTTTCTGTCATTTCCTTAATCCTTATATTTGTACCAGTTATTGTCCTATTGTGTCTCCTTAAAACATATATTTGTACAAGTTATTGTCCTATTGTGTCTCCTTAAAACATATATTTGTACAAGTTATTGTCCTATTGTGTCTCTTTAAAACATATATTTGTACAAGTTATTGTCCTATTGTGTCTCCTTAAAACATATATTTGTGCCTGTTATTGTCCTATTGTGTCTCCTTAAAACATATATTTGTGGAAATTATTGTCCTATTGTGTCACTTTAAAACATATATTTGTGGCAATTATTGTCCTATTGTGTCTCATTAAACCATTAATTTGTGCCTGATATTGTCCTATTGTGTCTTCTTAAAACATATATTTGTGCCTGTTATTATCCTATTGAGTCTTCTTAAAACATATATTTGTGCCAGTCATTGTCCCTTTCGGACATTTCATCTATCATTAAAACATATATGTGTGCCAACATTGTCTTTTTCTGTCATTTCCTTAATTGTTAAAACGTATATTTGTGCCAGATATTTTCCCTTTTTCTCATTTTCGTAATCCTTAAAACATATATTTGTGTCAATATTGTCTTTCTCTGTCATTTCCTTAATTCTTAAAACATATATTTGTGCCACTTGGTGTTCTTTTCTGTCATTTCCTTAATCCTTAAAACATATATTTGTGCCACTTGGTGTTCTTTTCTGGCATTTCCTTAATCCTTAAAACATATATTTGTGCCACTTGGTGTTCGTTTCTGGCATTTCCTTAATCCTTAATAATTAAATGTGTACCACTGTTTCCCTTTTCTCTCATTTTCGTAATCCTTAAAACATGTATTTGTGTCAATTACTATTTCTTTCTCTCATTATCTTCGTCCTTAATGCTTACATGTATGTCAGTTATTTCATCTTCATTTCCTTTCCTTAATCATTAAAACATATATGTGTGCCAGTTGTTGACCCTGTGATGTTTTCTCATGTCCCGACATGCAAGAAAATATATCTATATCGAAACGACAATATATGTATGTTGATGTTATCATGTAGTAATGATAATTTTGCTTGTTTTTAATGCACTGTTGGGATAATATTAAGACTTTATTAAGATTGTTCACCAGAAGTGCCACCTCACTTTGCTAAGTTATGGCTTTTTTTCGGGATCGCTTTGCTATTTTTCTTGATTTTCCCAAGTTGTTGTAGTCTGCGCTGCGTTTTCTGGAATTCAGAAAATTAGAAAATTACCTTCCTTCCTTTCTTCTATGTACAGTCTCTAATTTGCTGCTTTGTTTTGGAAATCTAAACTTCATTTGTATTTTGAACATAGCATATCTACCTTACCTTTGCGACGGGGGAGGAGCGAGGAGGGGGGGGGAGGGTGTTGACCGAAAAGGGAGGAGGAGATATGTGATTTTGTTTGTTTAGTCGCCTGGGGTCTTATGTGTATATATATATATATATATATATATATATATATATATATATAATATATATATATATATATATATATATATATATATATATATATATATATATATATATATACATATACATATAAATTCCTCCTTTTTAATATTATTTATTTCATCTATCATTTGTAACAAGTTCTACTAACATCCTCTCGCATATTCAATAAACACTATTATGTCGAGACAAACATCTAAATACAAAATTAGATTAAAATACATGTATTTATACTGTGCGTAATCCCCGTGTTGCAATCCTCTGGAAAGATTTACAGAGCTGTGGAAGAAAGGCCGCTTATTTATGTAGTCTTCACGCAGTGTACATGGTACTTGTAATACTTAGAATCCTAGTATTCAAACAGCCATCTTACTACCTGTTGCTAGGAAGCCGAAGCTTTCAGCTGTACGTAGTAGGTATTTTAAACTTCCTGCGACTTGAAGAAGGTACAAATATTTTGAGCAGACTTTTAACTTGAATTTTAAATATTGCTTTAGCAACGGCCGTTTAGCCTACTCTTTGATTTTTAACTGCAATGAATTTTAAACGTGCTCGACACTAAACACGGGAGTCCGATCTCACTACCCAGAGATCAAGAAAATCTTTACCAGAAGATATATGCGAAATAATCTCGGCTTCCATCGTGATTCGAACCCGCGACCTCCGACACCCGAGTCGGACACCTTACCTCGAGACCACCGACACGGTATATAGTCGAAAACTATGTATTAGCGAAGTTTTCAAACTGCGACATATTAGTCAGACACTGGTGTCTTAACCGTTCCTCATTCCTCTTAGACTTAGTGACTTCAATCCTCTTCATTGTTCAGTCCCGTGTGGAGTATAAAATAACTCATAGCACTACTGCCGTAGGGGTGTGACCTGTTAGCGATCTCACATTTCAAAATCTCGGCTATATGAGGGCGGTAGCCATCTCCTCTCCCTCGCCGCTTTTACTTCCCGGACTGAACCGGTGCCCATTTAAGGCTGTGTTGACCCGGGCGCCGTTGCGGTCTGAAAAAAAACATTTCCGCCTCAACTGGGGAATGAACCCAGGACCACTCAGATGCGAAGCCAGTGCGATAACTACTGCGCTACGGTGGCTGTGGAGTATAGGTCTTCAAATTTTGCAAGTCATTTCAGCCAATGTTGACCAACCAATATATTTTGAAGTTTTTTTGTGACTTGAAATTTCTGCAATATGGGGTATCCAGCCCCATGCTCAACCCTCACTAGACGTGTCTTGAGACATGCCTGGCAGGTTACAGCGTTACTATTCTTTGATTCCTTATCGTGCTGTGGTAACACTCTTGCGGTAGTTATCTCAAACTGCCCCTTTACGTTGTTGTATTTTCTCCTTTTTCTTCGTTTCTTCGGTAAAGATAATTTTATTATCTTGTAGTTTACAGCGAAGCTGCGATACATTGGTCTTTAGATCCGACACACCCGATTTCAGCACGACTTTTTAGAACCGAGTTTGTCTTCCTCCTTCAATCCAAATTATCTTAGCCAGGCTGCAAGGGTGCAGACTGTTTCTAGAGTCGCCACTTAAAGGTGGAATTAGGACGTGGACTAGTGGTTAGGTGACACGGCTCACAATCCAAAGGGACTGGGTTCGCACTCCAATCACAGCACCGGACGTTACCCCAGGAAAGCAAACCATTAAAAAATGCAGGAGGAAGCAGACCCTTACATACAATGCTTGACGAAATCGGATGCACTAGGAAAATAGACGCAAAATAAAAATATAGTGCAACGCACACCGCATTGAGGAATAGATAAATAAGAAAAAAAAAGAAAGAAAAAAAGAAGACGGAATTAAATCTTTATCAGCTGTGCATCGCTGACATAACAAATAGACTCACACGAAATAAGATATAACAACGGGTTACTGTCCAAAAAACGAAAAACAAAAAGATGTAGTCTTACAAGGGATTCCAGCCCACTGTGGGATACTTGGAAATGAGAAATAAGATGAGCTCGTAAAAGCCGGAAGTGGTGGCACGCAGACTCGCCATCTACAAAGCTATAAAGAAGAAAGGACATCCATTAAACGATGGATGGAATGGAGAGATAGGCACAAAGAATAGAAGACATAAAAAATGACAGCATAGACAAACTTGTTGGAGATGTGCAGACAAAGATCTTCAGGCTCGGAACGGAACATTCCAGACTCAATGTCCATCTCCACAGACTTGGTTTATTACTATTAGTAGTCACAGCACCGTCTGTTACCCCGGGGAAGCAAACCCTTAGAAAATGCAGGAGGAAGCAGACCCTTGCATTGAGGGGACGGCGTAGGATAGTGGTTAAGTGACATGGCTCCCAACCAGAAGGTGCTGGGTTCGATCCCCATCACAGCACCGGCCGTTACCCCGGGGAAGCAAACCCTTAGAAAATGCAGGAGGAAGCAGACCCTTACATAAAATGCATGCTGATGTCGCCTGCACTGGGACGACAAGGGCAAAATAGAAATCACAGTGTAACGCACACCGCCTTGTGGATTAGAGAAATAAGGCGAACGAAAAGAAAAAAAAAGAAAAAAAAAGTTCTTACATAAAATGAATGCTGATGTCGGATGCACTGGGCCAGTAGGCGCAAAATAAAAACCATAGTCCAACGCACACCGTTTTGGGGAATAGAGAAATAGGCAAACGCAAAAAAAACATATATATACGTAGTTTTAACTGCGGCGTTTGTCTTAAAAAAGGCGTTGTGACATTGTGGCGTAGCTTACAACGAGGCTCCGATATCTGCGTCTTTCGATCCAACACATCACATTTCAGCTTGCGTTTTTTTTTGGTTCTAAGTTTGCCTTCCTTGTGCAATCCCTTTCACTTAACCCATTACACTAGGTACTAGTGCAGTCTGTTTCTAGGGCCGCCACCTGGAGGCGGAATAAGATTGTCGTCAGCTATGGTTCGCTGACCCTGATCTAGCAGCCAGTTATGAGTCACTGACTGCTGTCAGCTCATTCACTGCTGCATCTTCGGTCCACTGCACTTATCTACTCTTTAAGTTATTGTATCATTCAGCAGCCATTTGTATTCGTTCCCTTTCTCTCAAATAATCAATGAAGGTCACTAGGTCAGAACCAAAATTTGAACCGAGGCTGTAAATATCTAAACAATACCTCTTAATGTTTTGTTTTTTTGTGTGTGTTTATTTTTGCCATTATTTGTATTAAGTATTATTGTATTCCCTCTCATATTCGATTTTATTTTATTTTTGCAGGTTTTGGAATACACTGTTCTGACTGAGGCTTCCAACAATTGAGGCACGTTTTGATTGAGGCTTCCATCTATAGAGATACGTTGTTTTTTCTGAGGCTTCCATTAATTGAGATACACTGTTCTGACTGAGGCTTCCAACAATTGAGGCACGTTTTGATTGAGGCTTCCATCTATAGAGATACGTTGTTTTTTCTGAGGCTTCCATTAATTGAGATACGCTGTTTTGACTGAGGCTTCCGAGAACTTTAGATACGTTGTTTTGACGAAGGTTTCCAACAATTGAGCCACGTTCTGATAGATGCCTCCAACAAATTAAACACTGCTCTGGCTAAGGCTTCCGTTAATTGGGGCACGTTGTTCTACCAAAGGCTTCCATAATTGAGACACGCTCTTCTGAAGAAGCTTCCAACAAATGAGAGACACCGTTTCTATCATTAAAGATTCTAACAAATGCGACACGACTTTGAAGAGCTGTAAAAGTCCTGCTCAAATACAACATCCATCTCCCCAAACATTTCAATCTTCAGCCCGTGTTCCTGATACGCTTCTATAACAAGAAAGGTCGTATTGCTGTTTCCAGTCTTCCTGACAACAGCAATGAAGCAGCTAAGAACTTCACACCTTGAGTATACAATGGCACCAACAATGACCTTGACGCACATGCCTCCCGCCATTTCCCCGCCACCTTCCTTCGAATTCTGCTCGGACATTAAAACAGGACATTTCATTAACTTCAGCCACCCTTTGTTTGAAGACACGAGTTCAGTAGCATCGTTAGACGACTGCTTTAGCTCTAACTTACCTGTACCACAAATTACAAATCATCTCACTAACTCAGCAATGCCGGTAGCATCCTCGGCAAGTTGTCAACTGCCGCTCAAAAGCAATAAAAGCAACAACCATTGTAGTCATAACAACAACAACGTCAGTAAAGAAGACGAGCAACCAGAAAAAGAAAGCTTGGTTCACCTCTCTAGAGAAGAACGCAGGCGACGTCGAAGAGCGACTCAGAAATACAGGACAGCCCATGCTACAAGGGAGAGAATCAGGGTGGAAGCGTTCAATGTAGCTTTTTCGGATTTGAGAAAGCTTCTTCCAACCCTGCCACCTGACAAGAAACTGTCAAAGATTGAGATTCTTCGACTTGCAATCTGTTACATTTCTTACCTCAACCATGTTTTGGACCTCAGTTGAAACTAAATATTATTTTCAATATTTTAATGAATAACACGTATTTCCAAGAGTTGTTTCCCTTGAAAGTAAAAATATCCCATCGTCACTTTGGTTTAGTCAATATAATTGTTCTCTTTTCTCTTCTTAGTTGGCTCTCAAATAATCACACTCAGAAACTTAGTGGTCTGTCCCAGCTTCTCTTGTTTACAGCACATACCTCATCCATTTTAGAAAGGATCATCCTTCTCTCGTGGAGTCGACCCATTTTGTGTTGATTTTGCAGTTATCGACCCATTTTGAGTTGGTGTTGTAGCCAATGTCAGTCGTACTTGAGTAAGGTATACTTAACGCCTGTCTTTGGTGATGGGTTGCAGTAACTCTCCTCACATCACAAAGAGTAGTTGAGAAGGTGAGACGGGGTTGTCCTGACTGCGTCTCTCACGAAGTCTGTGTGCCCAATTACTAATTTGTTGAAGTGGTGGAATCTGAGACTGCGACATGGTTGCTCAAAGACGGCTTATGTGGAAATGTGTTCATGAAATGAAACTTGCACATGCGTATAAGATTGGAGGGGTTTTAGCCTCATTAGCAAACAAAGTCTACCGAGCCGTAGTGCGCACCGCCCTTCTGAATGCCAGTGCGACGTAGACTGTGTACAACAGGCATGTTAGAAAGATAAACCACTTCCATACAAGCTGCCTCCGTATATTGTTGAGAATACAATGGCAGGATGAGGTACCAGACACTGAGATCCTCACAGAGGCTAAAATGCCGAGCATCCACACACTGTTGCAGAAGACCCAGATTAGGTGGACCGGCCACGTCGTGCGCATGCCAGACAACTTCATCCCCAAACAATTGATGTATGGTCAGCTAAAAGAGAGCCTGCGTCTGGTCGGTGACCAAAAATAGCGCTTCAAAGACTCCCTCAAAATATATCTGACAGGCTCTAACATCAATGTAAATTCATGGGAATGCCTGGCACAGGACCACCATCAGAGGCGTCTCCATTGCAGAGGCACGCAGGATCTCCAAGGCGCGGAGAAAGCGTGCTGTGCGAAAAGACTAAACAATTAACACATGGTCAACTCTGACCGCAAATGTTGCATGTGAAGGAGGTTCATGTACCGGAATACACAGCACCGTTCGGACTCACCGGTGAGGTGCAACACAACATGTCTGACTGTTGTTGTCCTCGTCGCTGGTGAGGTGCAACACAACATGTCTGACTGCTGTCCTCGTCGCTGGTGAGGTGCAACACAACATGTCTGACTGCTGTCCTCGTCGCTGGTGAGGTGCAACACAACATGTCTGACTGCTGTCCTCGTCGCTGGTGAGGTGCAACACAACATGTCTGACTGCTGTCCTCGTCGCTGGTGAGGTGCAACACAACATGTCTGACTGCTGCTGTCCTCATCTCTTGCGATGGACGGCTCTTATTATTATTTATATTTTTATTATTTTTTTATTATTATTAGCTGAGTGATAGGGCGCTCACATTTCACTGCAAAGGTACTGGATTCAATTTCAATAAATTATGACCTGCATTACTGACCAATCAGCGAGGAAGGGAACTGACCACTCCGCCTCATACTTTATCTATCTATGCTCTTTGCGCGCTAAATACGGCGCATAAAGCAGAAACAAATGATCTCCAGTTGGAACGGTGTGACGCTACTACTTTAGATCTTGTATGGTGGTGAGGCCCATAGCTAAGCCCTATCGCATGATTGTTCTTCTGAGTGCTTCATTGGGTCTCCCTTTTTTTCCGAATGCCTTTTGGTGTCTATTCGAGTGCTTGCAATGTACGGCGGACGCTGTTCATTCTAAGGACAACTATAGTACAGAACAATGCATTCCCATATCACAAATAATGAGGCCAAGGCCATAATTAAAGCCAACTTCAGGGTAAAATGGGCTGATCAACATCCCGACTTCCGAAAAGAAGACAGCTACTTTAACTTAACTAGAGAAGAGCAAGTCATCTTCTTCAGACTGAGAACTGGGCATAACAGACTCAAGGGTCATCTTTACAACAAAATGATGATTGGGACAGATGACAGGTGCCCATGTGGGGAGCATATCATGACTGTGGAACACATTCTGCAAAGCTGGATGCTCACACAGGAAAAAAGAGAACAATACTGGTCTCGTGAGACAGATATGAGACAAAAGCTGTATGGAGATGAAACAGCCTAAAAAACAACGGTGTCCTTTGTAAAAGAAACCAGAACCTTGATCTGAGGATGAACGATGAAGAGGAAGAAGAAGAACAATGCATTCTCTAACACTTTATTCCTGGCATCATTGCAATCAAATCTCTTTCGTCATTCCCGACAGTTTTCAGATATAACATGAATATATAATTTAAAAATAGTCTCCGTCTTCAAGTTATGTGTCTCTACCTACAGATCATATATCAGAGAGTGCTAATGGTGACATCCGGGCGATCTTTATCTGTTAATCATATTGTGAACCCAGTTGCTGAAGATTTTATGTGGTCGATATAATTCATTATTGTCCATCCCAAGCGAAAACGGCCACAACATCAGGCGGTTGTGTCTTAATAATGGGATGTGGGCTGTATGAGGCTTATAGGGAGGAAGGGAATGCGCTGGGCATTAATCTCACTCTCTTGCCCGAAGTATTGGTCGACAGGACTGATGGTAACTCAGGACGCAGGCATTCTAGTCTTACCTACCGTGAGACCAGGGGTCGGTTATATCCTTAGCGAGTTTCAATCATCCACCGTTTCCGTTCATCGCTGTGAGAGGCGAGGGCTTTAACCTCTTGACTGCAACGACCCCTTGTGGACCCCTCTCAAGGAAAGAATAAAATCGCGAAACGGTGGGATTTCTCGCAAGTTTCTGGCGTTCCCTAGTCTCAAGGGACGTGGAACTAGAGTTTAGTCCTATTGGAGATTGGCGAAAAACTTGAAAGCCCCGTGTAGACGCTGTACACGTTACACAAAACCTTGACAGTTGAAAACCGAAAAAAGTAGACTGTACACCACTATCTAGGCAAAAATTTAGAACGATTCTTAAATTCCTACCCAATTTGTCGCTTGCCTTCCCCAAGGCCTAGTAAGCCGCTGAAAGTTAGATTGTAATGAAGAACATGCTAGGATAGCTTCGGCCACCTGGCAACAGGCATAACCTGTCTTTTGGAATACCAGGAGTTCCCAGGATAAAGATGTCAAACAAGAAAACATTGTATTCTTGATTGATGCTTCGTCAGTATTATCATCGCTAAAACAACACAAAGATGAAGATCTCGAGCTGACAAAGCTCTCAGCAGAACACTCAAGGTTGGCCAAACAGTGGGTTCCATCGCACTGCAACATTTAAGGCAATGAAGCTGCAGGAAACTAGCAAAGTGGGGAGGAAGATCTTTATGGACAGACCTGAGCATCACGTATAATGAGGCTAAGATAATAATTAAAGCCAACTTCAGTTCAAAATGAGATGATAAACACTTCGATTTCCAAAAAGAAGAGAGCTACTTTGATTTAACTAGAAAAAAAAACAAGTCGCCATCTTCAGACTGAGAACTAGGGAACGGCGTGGCCTAGTGGTTAAGTGGCACGGCTCACAATCCGAAGGTGCTGGGTTCGATCCCCATCACAGCACTGGCCGTTACCCCAGGGATGTAAACCCTTAGAAAATGCAGGAGGAAGCAGACCCTTACATAATAATGAATGCTGAAATCGGATGCACTGGGCCGATAGGCGCAAAATAAAAACCACAGTGCAACGCACACCGCCTTGTGTATTAGATAAATAAGGCAAACGTAAAAAAAAAAAAAAAGACTGAGAACTGGGCATAACAGACTCAAGGGTCATTTCTACAACGAAATGAGGATTGGGACAGGTTGGGATAGATTGGGACAGATTGAGACATAGTCCATGTGGGGAGGATACCATGACTGTGGAACACATCCTTCAAAGCTGCATGCTCACGCAGGAAGAGAGAGAACAATACTGGCCTCGCGAGACAGATACGAGACAATAGTTGTCCGGAGATAAAACAGCCTTACAAACAACGGTATCATTTATAAGAGAAACCGGGACTTTAAAATGAGGATGAACAAAGAAGAAGAAGAAGAAGAAGAAGAACAAGAAGGCCAGGATTCCAAGTATCCCAAGTATTCATGACCTCACTACCTTAGTCACGCCAATCTTCAATTCCTGTTTTCAAATTCTTGGACATATCTCGAATTGTTTTATCTATTTTGTAGATTCTGCAGCTTAGCCATTGTTCATTTTTGCTCAGATGATAACATGCACCATATTTTGTTGTTGCCCTGGCCTCTACTGAGCTACCGACTTACTTCTTTACCTTGTGAGCCTTTGGGCCTGCTTATAAGTTAACATACCAATTTTCTACTAAAAAAGTAGTTATCGTGAGTGGCAAGCCATATGTTGTTTATCTGTTGTGGGTGAAATAAATAAACATAGCCAGCACACTACGTGGCGACAGCAGTTGTTAGGCGGCCTCTAGTCCTCAGCATGAAACCCCTCGACTATCCCTCGACTATCCCATCAATGTGGATTAAGTCGTACGACAGTTTAATTTTGTTGTTACTTTTGTTTAACCTCGAGAGATTGCGATTAACCGAAATGAAATGGCCAGCTTATTAATATAGTAACAATAGAGCAATGTCAAATTGTAGTTGTTGTTTGTGTTTTGTTTTTTATCAGTACCTCACATATTTGTTTATTTCAGAAATAGTTCTCTCAAAATATTGTTAATTAAGTAACGTAGAACACAATTAATTCATTTAGTATGAAACATTGCTCTCTGCAGTGGCGAAAATGCGCTGCTTGGAATTGGAAATGGTGTCTTCATTTATACTTAGTCTCACATAGGAGGTGCAAGATGTCCTGCCCTGTGCAGCCTGGCAGGAGCCAGAGAGACCACTTTCCAGTTCTTCATTCTTTTAATGATTCGGGATGAGAATTTTGAATGATTATGTTGACTGCACTCTTGCCCTACCTAGTAAGGATTACAGTTATACTAATGATGGGATGAACAATACCTTTGTTCCGATGGGATGATATTAATTTGATACCTTTGCTCCGATGAGATGAGATTAATTTGATACCTTTGCTCCGATGATATGAGATTAATTTGATACCTTTGCTCCGATGATATGAGATTGATTTGATACCTTTGCTCCGATGAGATGAGATTAATTTGATATCTTTGCTCCGATGATATGAGATTAATTTGATACCTTTGCTCCGATGATATGAGATTGATTTGATACCTTTGCTCCGATGATATGAGATTAATTTGATACCTTTGCTCCGATGATATGAGATTGATTTGATACCTTTGCTCCGATGAGATGAGATTAATTTGATATCTTTGCTCCGATGATATGAGATTAATTTGATACCTTTGCTCCTATGAGATGAGATTAATTTGATATCTTTGCTCCGATGAGGTGGGATGAACAATACATTTGCTCCGATGAGATGGGATGAACAATATTTTTGTTCCGATGAGATGATATTAACAATACCTTATTCCCGATGAGATGAGGAGGTTAATTTGATACCTTTGTTCCGATGAGATGAGATTAATTTGAAACCTTTGCTCCGATCATATGAGATTAATTTTATACCTTTGCTCCGATGAGATGGGGAGATTAATTTATTTCAATGTACATATTTATGTATTAATATATTCTGAATGGCTTATTTATAATGAAGTTAATAAAAGGTGTTTGTTTGAATTATAATCTGAACAGATTAAGGCAAAGTGTACAAGGGAGAGTCTGTCTGTGTACAAATATTGGTACGTCATATTAAAATGTCAAATAATAACTACAAATAATTGTGTGGTTTTTTTTAAAGTTTCACTTTTATGTATTTTGTGTAACAGAAGAAGGTATTGTGTTACGTACCGTCTCTCTTTCTCTCTTTTACTCTTTCTCTCTCCGTCTCTCTCTCTCTGTTTCTCTCTCTCTCTCTCTCTTTCTCTCTCTCAATCTGTTTTCTTTCAGTCCTGTAGTTGTAAAGTTAAATGTAGCTGCATTCGGCCGATTGTGCGCTTCAAAAAGAAATCTGGTCACAACATAAGGAAAAACATGGACACAATTCGAAATTAAGGCAGAAGAAAAGAGACCACAACATACAACGTATAGAAACAAGTGTACAAACCCGCCTAACAGGCGATGGAGGATGTTCCAGGGAAATCAAAACCAAGATGGCAATAGAAAATGGAGGCTTTTACAGATCAGTAACGTAAAACGAAACAAGTCATTGTCATGTCATTGAAAGTGTGTGATAGGATGTGTGTAGGGGTGTGGGGTGTGTGTGTTGGGGGGGGGGGGGGGGAGCTTGCGCGTATGCTGGTGTGTGATTGTGCGTGTGTGGGTGTTTCTGATGGGAGAGTGGAGTCTAGGCATTTTGGTGTGTGTGTGTGTTTGTGTGTGTGAATGTGTGTGTGGGTATGGGTGTGTGTTGTGCACGAGTGTATAATGTGAGTGTGTGTGTGATGCACGGGGGGGGGGGGTGTTTGTGTGCATGTTTGTAGGTATGTGATGTGCATAGGTGTTTGTGTGTAGTATACGGATTAGTCTGTGGGAGTGTGTGAGTAGGGGTGGGAGGTTCGACATGGGTATGTGTGTGTTTGCGTGTGTGTCGGTGAGGGTTCCAGTATGTATATGTGTGCGGATTCGACTGGGTATATGTATATCGGTGTGGGTGTTTATGTGTATGTGGGAGTTTATGTGTGTGTGTGTGTGGGTGGGTGTGTGGGTGGGTGCATGTGGAGGTGAGTGTATATGGTCGTGTGCGTCTATCAATGTTGGTACGTCTGTGTGTTTGTCTGTGTTTGTGTGTGTGTGGGTTGGTGAGTGGGTGCGTATTTGTATATGTGGCTTGTATGTGTTCTGTTTTGTTCTGTAAAGAAGCGACAGCATTGTGCTCCGGGCAGACCAAAAGCCTCTCAGCAAATGGCAAAGATTGTAGATTATGATTGTTATTTTAGCCCGGTAGTTTTACACACCCCTACTCAGTGTTCCCTCTCTACTGTATGAATTCAAAACTCTGCATTCTTTGATTTGCTGGTTCATCAACTGCAGTGTTGGTATCCAAACAACTATCGTTCGTCAACTTTAAAATATCAATTCTATCCTTTTCCAATGTCCCCAAAGCGGGTGTCCTTAGGGCCAGGATTTTAGCTTTTTAATTGCTGCAAACTCTAACATTGCCAGAAAAGTAGACCCACACAGGTTCCTGAAGATCCGATGCATTATGTTCCCAGCCAGCCCATCTGCAGGAGATACTTGTACCAATTTTTCTTGACAAGGATTATGTTAGAGAAGTTAGCTTTACTATTGTTGCTCAGGTTCTACTACACCACACCTGCCTTGTGGGGATTGATCTGGGACTCTTTACTATTGTTGCTCAAGTTCTACTACACCACACCTGCCTTGTGAGGATTGATATGGGACTCTTTACTATTGTTGCTCAAGTTCTACTACACCACACCTGCCTTGTGGGGATTGATCTGGGACTCTTTACTATTGTTGCTCAAGTTCTACTACACCACACCTGCCTTGTGAGGATTGATATGGGACTCTTTACTATTGTTGCTCAAGTTCTACTACACCACACCTGCCTTGTGGGGATTGATCTGGGACTCTTTACTATTGTTGCTCAAGTTCTACTACACCACACCTGCCTTGTGAGGATGGATTGATCTGGGACTCTTTACTATTGTTGCTCAAGTTACACCACACCACACCTGCCTTGTGAGGATTGATCTGGGACTCTTTACTATTGTTGCTCAAGTTCTACTACACTACACCACACCTGCCTTGTGAGGATTGATCTGGGACTCTTTACTATTGTTGCTCAAGTTACACCACACCAAACCGGCCTTGTGAGGATTGATCTGGGACTCTTTACTATTGTTGCTCAAGTTCTACTACACCACACCAAACCGGCCTTGTGGGAATTGATCTGGGACTCTTTACTATTGTTGCTCAAGTTCTACTACACCACACCACACCTGCCTTGTGAGGATTGATCTGGGACTCTTTACTATTGTTGCTCAAGTTCTACTATACCACACCAAACCGACCATGTGGGAATTGATATGGGAGTCGTACTCCCCACACCACTATGATATTGTTCGCAAAGTCGTTTCTTTGTCCTTGACCATTTTACGACATTCCGGGTCAGTCTTGTGTGTGATGTTGTCAGAAAATATAAAGGTGCATCCTAGGCCTGAAGGTTGAATGAATGATGGCCACTTTTAACTTAACTCAACTAAACTTAACGTCTTTATATTGGTTTAGAAGACTCTACAAAGTCTGTAAACAACCAGTTTCCTGGAGGGTGGTTTTACCGATGTGTGAGTTCATATCAATAGACGCAAAGACTAGAGATACGTAGACCTGCAGCCGGTTGGGCGCTATCTAAATGTGAATGTGTGTAGGCTATATGAATGTCACTACGCTTAAACCTATGTCGTATTCCACGGCCTAGTTCACACGGCTGAACTTCACGAAATTGGCGTGCGAGAAATTTAGACACAACTGTAATTAACTGAACACAGCCGGAAAGAGATGCGAGACTCACTCACACACTGAGTGATATCCCTGCGACCTCTTGTGGTTATGGAAAAAGCACGACACACAACGTTAGATGCCATCCCGCCTCCGCTGCCTTGCGCCATACCTGTTTGCGGGAAAGGCTTCGAGAGTAAACCCTGAAGAAAAATCTGCATCCTATGCTATCTCAAGTAGTCTCGATAAATATCTTGCCACTGCCCAAAAGTAGCTCAGGACCAGAGAGTGAGGACGATAAAAGGCGCAGTTGCTTTCTCACTTCCTCAAATCACCGCGATGGTCACCCATTTCAGCGAACACAGCAAGATAAAAGACTGTCCACACGGCTGAACAAAGAGAGTGGTTTTCATCACTTGTGATGGACGCACATCAGATCTATAGCTGATCTTAACAAACCACCTGGGGAAAGGTACAAATAACTTGGGTAGATTTTTAATTTGAATTTTGTCGGGCAGAGGCCGATAAGCCTACTATTTTCGATTTCCAACTGCCAATGGATTGTTTACGTCCTCGAAACTAACACGGTAGTTCGATCTCATTACCCAGAGATCACGGGAATTTTTCCCGAGAAGATCCGCATGGAAAAAAATCTCGGTCTCTACCGAAATTGGACCACGCAACCTCTGGCACCCGAGGCGGACACCTTACCTCTAGACCACTGAGTCCACCACTCGAGGCGGACACCTTACCTCGAGACAACTGAGTCCCCTACCCGAGGCGGACACCTTACCTCGAGATCACTGAGTCCCCTACCTGAGACGGACCCCTACCTCTAGACTACTGCTAGTGCTTACATAAAACAGCGTGTTATGAAGAAGTTTTTTTGTGAAAGAAGAAACCTGAAGAAATTTACAGAAGAGCAATCACATTGCGGTGATAAGACACCCAGCTGCAGACATTTAATGGTGCAAACGTTTCATAGATGACCGTACAACCATGAGTGATGTCTAGGCCGTGGTGGCTCTCATCCCACCACAGTCACTCCTGTGAATATCCAGATTGTGGAAATCCTTATCCTGAAAAATCGATACATAACGTCTTGCGAAATTGCACAAGAAACAAGTCTTTCTCTGGATGCGGTGAAAACTGTTAATGTTATTCGTGAACAGTTGCCTTTTTGATAGTTAGTACATGTTGGGTACCAAGACAGCTTTCGGCTTTTGACTGGCAGAGAAGTGGTCAATTTTGCACCGAATTAAAAGGACGTTTAACCATGGAAGGGCATGACTTTTAGGACCGCATCATTACATGTGACGAAACGTTTGCGCTTTATTATACTCCTGAACTGAAAGGAGCATCCGAGTAGTGGAGACATAACGCAATCACAATCAGCCAAATAATAAAGGACAATTGCGTCTGAGGTAAAGTGATGGTGAGTGTTTTCTGGGACATCATTCATGTTGATTTGGGATCAAGATGCTGAGCAGCGCATGAGCTGCAGCGGTCAGCGACCCATAGCTGACTGCTAGCGTCAGGGCCAGCGAACCAGAGCTGCAAAGACCCTTCTACACCTCCATGCGGGGATCCTGGATAACAGATTGCAGCAGGGCAAACTGGATAAGGAGAAGGAATCGAAGAGGGAATGGTAACCCGGTACTCAAAAAATGCTTGCTGAAGTCGGATGTATTGGACCGAAAGGTGCAAATATCGCAGTCAAGCTGTAAACTATGACACAACGCATTCCATTATCTGGACTATATTCTGCTAATTAAGCCTGTCATGGTTTGGTAGCGGGAGATTGAGAACGAACGAAGCCAAGCCATTCATTTTGATTTTCTACCCCGTGGTGTCACTACCAACAGTGAGCAGTACAAACGCATTTCTAGAGATTTGTATAACCGTCTGCAGAAAAAATTGGCCTGGTTGATTACAAAAGGCGTTCTGCTCCTGCAAGATACCGCTTGACCTAATACGGCAAACTGCACTTTGTGCTATCTGCAGCAAATCAGAAGGGAGGTATCCACCTTACACCTTACAGCTACGACCTCACTCTAAGTGATATCCACCTGTTTTGACCCCTACAAGAATTCCTGCGAGGTCAGCATTCCAGCACTGATGTCGAAGTGAAACAGGCTGTCCTGGATTGGCTCAGATATGCTGCCATTTCTTCCTACGCTGAAGAATTGCATAAACGTTGCAGGATATCATATTGAAACATTTTGAGTACTTAAACAAAAAAATGTTTTTTTCCTTACAAGAAAAGTCCCGGTTTGATTTGAACGCCGCTCGTAACTATGAAAAATGCACATACGTATGTGTGCTTCGTCCATCGTAGACGATAATGCCATAATTAATTTTGCTAGCGATATTTTTAGTAATGATTAACTGCGCTACTTATTATCCTCACTCTCTCGTCTCGTGCCGCCCGACCCCAGTGGCAAGTCAAGGACAAAACGACTAGGGGGCGACTACAAGTTGCAGGGGACTCCGCATCAAGCACTCGTGAAAAAGACGGCAAAGTCCGGAGTCGAACCCACACCACCTGATAACAAGACCGACGGCTTAACCACTTCGCCACGGAATCCCAGGCATACATAATAGCTCTCCATCGTTGTCGATGATCGCCGCTGATATCATCCTTGTCACAGATTTCCCTGTTGAATGTGGGTGCGCATGTGGCTGAACATGCCAATGCGGACACGAAAACATCTGCTGCATATCGGGCACACGAGGTTTGTAGAAAGTGTTGGTGTTCCCGCTATTTGTGATTTCCGGGTTTCGCGTCTGCTCCGGGCTTTCACGACACGGTGGTCTTCGCTGCTAGCTACACCCACTTTGACTGCGCTTCTCCAGTCAGATCTATTTTGGGCAAGACATTCCCAAGTGGTGACATCTATCTTGCAACTTTTCAGGGAGTCACCCAGACCGTCTTTAAAACGTTTTTTCGGGCGTTCTTTTTCACGCCATCTTCCTTTCAGCTCGCCGTAGAGAAGTTACTTTGGTAGCCGTTCGTCTGACATTTAAACATGTGAACGAGGTGTCCGACCCATTCTAGTCGTGTCTCATGCAACCTGTGTGGAAGTGGTTTAACCTCTTTGCATGTCCAGACTATACAGTCCAGCTTTCGCAGGCGTAGAGTAGGGTTGAAGTGATGATAGCACGATAGACTTTGTTTGGTCTTGGCGCTGATGTAACGACGTTACCACACCACCGAGCGCATTTTACCAAAGGCTATGCTGGCCCATGCTATTCTGTTTGCCTTCACATACGCATATACGCATTTGCGTACATACACATACGCACATACACACACGCACAAACACACATACATACACACATTCACATACACACATTCACATACACACACACTCATACAATTAGACTTTACTTGAGACCAACTTGACATGACAAACGAAAACTTCAGATCTGACTTGAATCTTGACAAACAAGACACGTGACTTGTACTTGAAGATGCGGAACTGAAAACAAGTTTGACGGCCAAACAGAATGTAGTTATTGGTAGCTTTGATGGCGCTAACGAACTCAATGTCCAAATATCGTGTAACTATAATAAGCGTATCTAATACTGTTTCTCTAATTTAACTGTGATTGATGCATAGAATGGGTTGTACAACTTTTTCAAAGCATTCGGTACTTATCAAGTAATATTATGTATTAGTTATTATGGCGTCTGAATATCAGGTTGGTAGAGCGCTCGCTTCCAGCACCAAAAAAGAACAGGTTCAATCAACGTTCTAGACAAGATCCAGTTAACCCAGTTGTAAATGGATACATGGCTTGCTGGGTTGAAAGAAAATACAGTGAGAAAATGGACATACAACCTAAACAAAATCTCAGGTCTAGTACAACAAAATTTTAAAAAGTCCTCCCCGATAGCAGTGTCTGCTAAGGGAATACTTTTACATTATTAAATTATTAGTCTGCAAATAATTTGATCACAAAATAATGTCATCATCATCATGTAGCATGTCCTTTGCAGAACGTCGCTCTCATGACAGCCTGTCTGTAGGAAACTATCTTTCGCCAGTCTTCCGGCCTGCCCCAAGGTCAAATCCAACGTCTCCTTGATGTCCTGAGTCCATCGTCTTCTAGGCCGGTCCCTGCTTCTCTTCCCAGTGACCATGCCTTCAATAATCACTCACTCCAGTCCGTTGTGTCGTTTGACGTGTCAAAAAAAACAACTCAGTTTTCATGTCTTTACGCCATTTATGAGCCAATTCTCCTCTACCTTCATGTCTTGCAGGTGGATTTATTTGTTTATTTCTTTTTCCACGGGATTTTCAGAACTCTTCCCTAGTACTGTGTTTCAAAAGCATCCATCTACGTTCTCGTAATTGCATGTTCTTAGGAATTTTAGTTTTAGTTCTTTGTTTGTATTATGCCATGGGTTCTGGATACTCCTAATCTTCTGCAGTGCCATAGTCAATCGTCTTCTTACTTCTTGTGTACATTCTCTATCGTTGTTCAGTATTGATCCCAGATATTCAAAATCTGAAACATTTTCAATCTCTACGCCAGCTATCTCGATTTTAATTTGGAGTAGTATCTTATCAGTTGTCATTATCTTTATGTTTATTGTATTGAGGTAGAGATGCTGTGCTTCACTGTGTTTTTGGACTGATGTAATTATTTGTCTAGGCCCTTGGTGCTATTCGAGAGAAAAACTGTGTCGTCGGCATATCGTATTTCCCAACATAATTTAGCATGAGGAAAAGCTGAAAGAAGTTTAGTGTAAAGGGAATAAAATATGAAAAGTTGATCAATATAGTAAAGAAGTGGTGTTATGCTTTCTTATACTTTCTGTGGTCAATTAAAGTTAATGAGCAAAAGAGGTTTTTTTATGTTTAGTGTAGAATTAGGTCTATACTTCGTCCCAGGTGGTCCGCAGGGGCTTTTGTGTACACGACAAGGGCAAGAATAGCCCCACTGCTCCCACAGAATGCATGTCATAAGAGGCAACTGTGTGACATGGCAAAACACCGGCCATGGTTAGGTGGTTTGTTAAGAGCAGCATAGGTGGTGCCTAACAGGCTGCAGGTTTACTTTGCTCTAGTGTTTGAGTCTATTAATTTGGACTCCTGCATCGGTTAACCACCCTCCGCGGCACTTCTCTTAACGCAGCGGAATAATAAGCTGCTCGAGCCTAGCCCGCTAAGCAGGAAATCTTCCTGCCGGCTACATCCATCTCATTCCAGAGTTGGGACCTGCACTTGGCCATCTGCACCTGTTAAAGTATAGGTCAACTAAGACTGTTGAGTTTCACTACAGTTGACCAACTCGTGTTATTAAATAGTTGTGCCGTGTGCGGATTGCCTTGGTAACAGTTGGTGATCATTCGTGTTCAACGCTCTAGCTTGTTGTACAGTGATCAGTTGTTTATTTGTTCAGTGTTCTTATAGCATCTTTTGGCGTAGGAAGTTGTTTTGATCGAGCGATGAATTAGCTGGGACAAAAACAAAAATATTTTTCCCATAGATAGGTAGCACAACTTGTTAAAGAATAAGGCTACAGAGAATGTTGAAGCTATAGATCATGAAAAATGACACAAGATGGATATGCCACGAAAGAAATCTCCACTAGAATTGCTTTGGCCTCATCATTAATCAGCTCACTAACATCTGGAAATCAACGACACTGAGCAAACATTCGAAGCTCAGGCTATTCAACTCAATCGTTCTGTCCTGAAATATGGAAGTGAAAGTTGGAAGACAACAAAAGCCCTGGAAAACAAACTAAATATCTTTGAAAATAAAGGTCTACAACATTTTTTTGAATATACGCTGGGACCAGTTCATAACTAATGACTCGATAAGAACAGCGACAAACCAACTATACGTGTCGGCCATCTTCATGAAAATTTGGCATACATCGGACATGTCCTTAGAATCAACAACAACCATCTTCCATTGTAAGCACTCGAATGACAACAAGAGGCGGTTGGAAAATAGGGAGACCAAAGAAAACACTCAGAAAAACAATCATCCAAGAGAAAAAAGCTATGGGTCTCAACACAATATAAGATCTAAAAACAGTGGCGTCACACCGTTTCAACTTGATATAATTTGTTTTTGCCTTATGCGCCGTTTTTAGCCTGCAAAGAATATAGTTGTATAGATCCGGCAGTACGGGGATTTTCAACCATAACAATAATGTGCAGATAGATAAGACAGAAGAGAATGCTGAAGCTACAGATCATGCAGTGCAGGAATAATTCAGCACTATTTCCAAATGTATGAGATCAAAATAGAATCCAATTTCAGCACGCTTTTACTGCATACAGAGATGTGATTGCTGTCAAAGGGGCGAGCTTTGCTACTAGTGTTAAAAATGAAATAATACTATTTTGTATGAAAATAACTCTGAATATGTCAATTTTGTTCATACTTAAAACTGGTTGAGCAAATGATGCTGTCTGTCAGATTCTTGAGTAGACGAATATTTTTACATTGAAAGACAGAATTCAAGCTTTCATGAAAAAAATTCTACATATGTAAGAATAGGTGGATTTAGTGGATTTCATTTAGCTGATCATAATTGATCATTTGGTATACTTTGAAAATAATTTTCAAACATATTTTGTACCAGAATTTGATAATAATCAGTTAGATTGAATCTAAAACCATTTTATCGTGCAACTGGAAAATGTGAAACACCTCCAGTTTAAAGCTCTGGGAGAATTTGCAAGAGAAAACGTGAACACTTTTTGGCTTGATGTTAAAACAGAATTTTCAATACTGTCGGAATTATCGTTGGCAGCTCTTCTTCCATGTGTTTTCATATATGTGTGCCAATCTGCCTTTTCAGCATTGCCAGTACTTAAAACACAATACTGCTGGTCTTAATAACATCGAATTTGTTATGAAAACAGCTGCAACAAATCTTAAGCCACGATTCGATTTATTGTGACAGAATAAACAATCGTATATCTCATTAAAGGTAAACTTATTGTTATCTTGTTTTCAGCCTTCAGTAAAATTATCTTTAATGTAAATGGTATATATATACAGTGTAGCACCACATTGTAAGTCGCTCACAGCGTGGCGGTGAATCTATTCTCGAATCTACCACACAGAGAGATGGTTCTATTCGAGAGTTAAACTGCATTGTTAGTCGCTCACGGTGTGGCAGTGATCCTACTTTCTACTCAATCACGCAGAGAGATGTTTCTATTCTACAACGGCTAGACTTCATTGTTAGTCGCTCACAGCGTGGCGGTGAATCTATTCTCGAATCTACCACACAGAGAGATGTTTCTATTCTACAACGGCTAGACTTCATTGTTAGTCGCTCAGAGTATTCTTGACTATCTCGCAGAGGTTCTTTCCTGACCAGAGGGCCAGTACTGATAAGGAACGATGGCTTCATTAGTTCCGCTCGGCTGCACACCACTCCGTCTGCTTCCACACTCTATTGTTTACTTGGAAATTCGCTGCTCCTTGAGATGTGTGTTATGTTGAGGATGCTGGATAATTTTCATAGATTTAATAGAATTCCCTCATGCTATATGCATGAAAACGGGTTGTGTAGAGAAAAAGCTTGTAATATTGACGACAAGAAGATAGTTGACTAGGTCTCAGTGGCCTTCAGCAGTCAATGACGTAGACAACAAAAACCGGCTTTAATGGATCACGTAGAACGTTGAGAAGTAACGTACGGAATAAATATCATACTGAATAATGAACACAGTGGAGGATTCCGATGCTCGATTACATTTTGAAAATTGTTATTTATTGACGTTTTGACATAAAATATTGTTCTAAAAAACTCGAGCGTTGAAAACATGATGAAAGAACGATATTTACTTCAATGACTGCACGCCTGTTTTTGATACCATAAAGCAAAATATGTATTTAACCATTATGATATTGTAAGCCCGTCATTATAGTTGCGGATAAAAGAACTTCAAAGCCAAGTCTGTAGTAAATGCATGTTTGACATATCTTATATAATCCACATAAACTGAATGAAATATGGAAATTTAAATTTTAATTATTATTGACGCAAATAGTTTAAAACAATGACCAAGATATTTATGTTAAAACGCAAAAAGGGACACAACTTGATATATTACTAAAAGAGTTTTTAAACGGAAGTTATTTCCACTAAAAATTGCAACAACAAATAACTTATTTGGATAGAAAGATAGTTTGTAGGTTAAGCTCGGTGTCAATCAGAAGAGTGCTGAAGTTGCAGAGCGATTATAGTGCTTGCTTCTCATGGTAAAGCTGGCAGAGCTCGTATTCTAGTTGTTTCATTGTCTGGTCTCTGTCGTGTAGCCTTTCGGTTATAAAAACATGAATAGGTGCAGAGGAAAACATTCTAACAAAATATATGAATGCTCTAAATGAAGGAAAAGAGAAATGTAATTTTTTTTTGTTTTTTTTGTTTTGCGTTCGCCTTATTTTTCGAATCCCCAAGGCGGTGTGCGTTGCACTGTGTTTTTATTTTGCGCCTGTTGGCCCAGTGCATCCGACTTCCGCATGCATTTTATGTAAGGCTTCCTCCTGCATTTTCTAAGAGTTTCCTTCCCCGTGGTAACGGCTGGCGCTGTGATGGGGATCGAACCCAGCACCTTCGGATTGTGAGCGGTGCCACTTAACCACTAGGCAACGCCATCCCCGATGAAGTGTAATTTCTTCTTCTTCTTCTTCTTCGTTCTCAATCTCCCACTACCAAACCCTGAAAGGGCTTAAATAGCAGAATGTGGTCAAGAAAACGGAATGCGTTGTGTCGTAGTTTACAGCTTGACTGCGATATTTGCACCTTTTGGTCCAACACATCCGACTTCAGCAAGCATTATTTGAGTACCGGGTTAGCATTCCCTCTTCGATCCCTTCTCCTTAGCCAGTCTGCCCTGATGCAGCCTGTTATCCAGGATCACCGCATGGAGGTGTAGAAGGGTCTTGGCAGCTATGGTGCGCTGGCCCTGACGCTAGCAGTCAGCTATGGATCGTTGACCACTGCAGCTCTTGCGCTGCTCAGCATCTTGATCCCGAAGTGTAATTTGAAAATAAAGAAAGCAAAAAACAACCCAATCATCCTCGATGGAGAATGCCTGGATGACGTGGACGAGTACATCTACCTTGGACGCCTGCTCAACATGCAGAACGAACTAAACCCAGAGTTGACAAAACAGCGCCGCGCCGGTTGGACATCTTCCTCTTCGCTAAATCATGTACTGGACAGCATCAATGGTTACAGTCTGCGCACGTCTCTCTTCGACTCCACAGTACGCACGTCTGTCTTTGACTCCACAGTACGCACGTTTCTCTTCGACTCGACAGTACGCACGTCTCTCTTCGACTCCACAGTACTTCTTGAAGTGTGCTAAGCAGCAGAAACATGGTCATTCACGAAGGAGACAGAGTTCAAACTCAAGCTTTATAGCCAGCGCACAATTAATCTACATAACTCTGATACACGTCAATTGTCCGTGTTGCAATTATTTATGCAGACAAGATAAAACATCGCTGGGTGGGCCACTTACTGCAAATAACGGACAATTGATGGAGCATATCTACAGCAATATGACACACAAGAGACAAGAAACGACCATGGGGACGACCCCGGCCCCCACCACCCCCCCCCCCCCCCCCCGCCCCACCCAAACGTGCTGATTCGCCACCCTTGCATCCATTATGATCCATCGTTGCCCAAGACAGAGACCGCTGGAAGAGAAGTTGGGGGCGATGTAACCGCCGCTGAAGGACGGTTCATCCAGTAATCGAGTAAATAATACAAACACTGTGTTACCAATGTCAGACTTTATCCGGACCCAATAAATCCATGTAAAGATCCAGTTATCTGAAATATATGCAGCTTTACGAGAAGAGATTGACAGAAAAAAATTAATCCAATAAATCCAACAGATTTTTAAATAGTAATAGCGTCATGAATGGCATGTATAAAATTGATTGATTGTGCTGAACACATACCGTAGAAGGATGGCTTGAAAGTATCAAGGGTCCCTTAAAGTATTCAGCTGAATCACTTAACTCATCTCTCTCTCTCTCTCTCTCTCTCTCTCTCTCTCTCTCTCTCTCTCTCTTTCTCTCTCTCACACACACACACACACTCTCTCTCTCTCTTTCGCTCTCGCGCGCGCTGTCTCTCTCTCTCTCTCTCTCTCTCTCTCTCTCTCTCTCTCTCTCTCGTCTGGAGTTCCATCGTTGTTTCGAATCCGAGCTGCATGTCACTTTCATTTCTGCCTTCGTTGTATGTTTTCTGACGTTCTTGATCTGTTTGTTTTTTTTCTGTTTTTTTTTGCGTTAGCCTTATTTCTCTAACCCCAAAGGCGGTGTACGTTGCACTGTGGATATTATTTTGCACCTGTCGGCCCAGTGCATCCGACTTTAGCATTCATTTTATGTAAGGGTCTGCTTCCTCCTGCATTTTCTAAGGGTTTGCTTCCCCGAGGTAACGGCCGGTGCTGTGATGGGGATCGAACCCAGCACCTTCCGGTTGTGAGCCGAGCCACTTAACCACTAGGCCACGTCGCCCCCTTCTTGATCTTTGTGGCAACAATATACAAAATTAGTCAAAATTTTGAATTAGACATAAATATAAAGAAAACAAAGACTATAATACTTGGGAAAAGGGACAAGAAATCAAGTATGTAGATAAAAATAAAAGATCGACTATTGGAACAGGTACATAGTTTCTCCTATCTAGTTCATATAATAATGGAACAAGGCAACTGTGAAAAACAAATCAGAAAGAGAATTAGTATCGCCAAGATACATAATGCAATACATAATGATATCTTAACAGATAAACCATACATTGAAAATGAGAATTATCAGGTGTTATGTATTCTCGTCACTACTTTATGGCGCAGAAACATGGACACTGAATAAATAAGTGGGAAAAGAGTATTGAGGCATTCGAAATGACGGTATATAGAAGATTGTGTCACATTTCTTGGATAGAGAAGAAAACAGATGTTGATGAATTGAAAGAGTTAGGGGTAAAAAGAGAATTAATGATCGAAATCAGGGTTAGGCAGTTAAGTAATTTTTGGCCAAAAAGTCCTAATTGAAAACCATACAAGTGATTAGGGTGTAAGGCGATCGTACAAGGGGCAGACAACGTTAAAGTGTTGAGGGACGGGGATAACATCAGGAGATGAAACGGAAACAGACTGGCATGTTCCACTATTATGGCAAGAGACAGAGTACACTGATTCATTACATCCGACCTTCAATGCGGATTTGGCACTTTAGCTGATGGAATTTAAAGAGACAAATAAATCGAAAACTTTATTTGATGGAACCGGAAGTGAACGTAAAAACATAAAATGGCAGACGCCGTTTTAGCAGATGCACTAGAGATGTATTCAGATTTTGTTTAATTGCACTTCAGATCTTTTACCAACCATAACAATGGCATCATTTCTAAATGCTGCATTTGTCTTTCTTACAATCATTCCACTTATAGGTTGCGAGCTTATTGTAAATGCTAGAAACAAAGGCGGAGAGACTATTGTGGAGAAGATTTTTGCAAATACTTCTGCAGACACAGTTACCTTAGAGTTCCTGGGCTCTGATGGATCGTTTGTTACTCAGTTCATTGATTTCAAATCAGTAAGTCGAAGTTAGATGCAATTATATATTGTGATAATTATATATTTTAAAGCAGAGACTATTGTTACAGTTTAGATTAGTTAGTTATTCTCGTTCGACATCTGTTCAAGACCAAGTGACGATTGAGTTGTGTTTTTTTCATCAATATTCAATGCCCATTTTACATGGATGCCATCATTGTTTATATAACAATATTAACATTCTCATCATCAATGCGCGTTGCTCTTTTGGGGCTATTGACAACCTTCTTTCAGCAAGTTTAATCTTCTTAAACTACCCTTTTTGCCTCTCTCTAGATGAGGTTAGGTACCAAAGTTCATTTTCAGTCTCTGCTCCTAGTGTTTTTTGGTCTCTCCCTGTTGATTCAATCATGAATCAAAGTCAGGGCCTGTCTGGCCATATTTAATGGTGATTTGTGCAGTGTGTGTCCCATCCAACCCCATTTCCTGTATTTTATCTGTTGCTGCTCTGGTTCTTGTTGGCTTATATAGCTATCTATTCCTCACCATGTCTTGCCAGCCTAGACCCATTCTATCCTTTGTAGACATTTATTGACAAATGACTTGAGTTTCATCTGTATTGCATCTGTTGTTCTCCAAGTTTCTGCTCTGTACAGGAGAACTGACTTGACATTAAAATTAAGCAATCTTAACTTGCTATTAGTCTTTATTTCCCTAGATTTTCTTATTTACTATTCTGTAACTGGAGTGATGTCCTTGTTTTTCTAATCCTAGCTCTTACATCTGCCTCTATGCCTCATGAAGTATTAAGGGTGCTGTACAAATATGTGAAGGTGTCTTCCAGTGCGTCACCTCCAAGAATGACTGGCACTTTGCATAAGATGTTGATTTTAAAAAGTTTTCTTCATGCTAATATTTAATCCAAGTTTGGCTGATGTTCCCCTGGTTTATTTAGTTGTACTTGCATCTGGTTGTGCCTGTGTGACAGCAGTACTAAGTCATCTGCATAGTCTAGATCAGTGCTCTTCAACCTGAGTGCAAGCGCTCACTAGGGGGTGATTTTAGCTTTAAAGGTTGATGGCAGCAGAACAATTGCATTCTGTATTTAAAATATTTTATAATAATAATACAGAGACTAGACAACCTGAGAAAACTATACCAGAATATTATTGAACCAACAAAAGGGAAAATTTTGAGAACCTGTGTTTTTTCCTGTGACAGTGTACGGCTGTGAAACATGGACAATCACCCAAACCTCAAGGATGAAAATCGACTCCTTCGAGTCGAAATGTTATAGTAGGGTTCTCAGAATACGTGGACCAACAGAAAGAAGAATGCAGACATTCAACAACAGTTGGGCATAGTGGAGAAATGGTTCATAATTTCATTATAAACAACAAATTGAAATACTTTAGCTACATCAAAAGACACAACAGTCGAGAGAACGGTAACGGAAGGTATGGTGCAGGGACAGAGAGATAGGCAGACCAAGAAGACAATGACACCAAGCTGTAAAGGAATGCTTGATTATAACTCTGGAGCAGGCTGGAGATTTGACAAGAGATTGAGTTTCTTTCAGACAGACTGAGATGCGAGCGACGTTCTGCATAGGACATGCTTCAAGATGATCATGTTAAAAACATTAAAAATAAAAAGACTCCGTGGACTATCTGGAAATTGTCTAAAATTTAGATTTTGGTGGGCGGTAAGGAAAATTTACCCTCACAAAAATTATAAAAGTGGGCGCCAAGTACAAAAAGGTTGACGGCCCCTGGTCTAGATCCGCAAACTGACAACAGTGACCATTGTATAACAAACATAACATTGTTTTAGCAATTCATTGTGTCTAGTCAAAAGCAATGTTATCTCCTTTTCATTTTTTATTCTGCAGGAAGTACAGATTTTTCGAATGTATATTTTAGGGGAAGAAGAGCTGGGACAGACACAACCTCAGATTATCTGTTTTATTACTCAGTTCATGAGAAGTGATTTCATCACGGCAGATGCTATGTCCAAGCTTCGACAGGTTTGTAATTGTAGGCTTTTATTAACTCGTGAAAACAGGAATGTTTTTCTCAGGCACTCAACACACAATAAAGGGTCCCAGCTGCTGTCATTGACAGGATTGGAATCAAAGATGAACTCTCAGTTCCGTCTAAGTGTTCTCAGGACAAGAGCAACACATAACTTCTTGTAGAGAAACTTTTTTCTTACTAACATGTTGAAATGCCAGTGTGTGGCACTCTAAAACCAGAATACTAATGGTAAATATAGCTTGTAAGCTATTGATGGTAATTCATCTAATCAATCAATCAATCCTCTCTGTGCAAAGGACATTGACAACATCCCACAAGCATACACGGTCCTGGGCTACTCTTTCTGTCTTTCTCCAGGTACAATCATTTAATCTTAGTTCTCACATTCTTTTCTCAATGTATTTTTTAGTCCTCTCTCTCTCTTCCCTTGAAGATTCCATGTAAGAGTCTGTACCATTTGTCCTATCCAACCTCATTTTCTTTGCTTAATATGTTGTTCTAGTGGCTGTTGTTGGCTCCTTTTCCATAGGTCTTCATTCATCACCATGTCCTACCACTTTATACCTATTATCCTTCATAGGCATCTGTTAGCGAAGGACTGGAGTTTTTGTTGTATAGCCTTTGTCATTCTCCATGTCTCCGATCCATACAGCAGCACTGACTTGACGCTGGCATTGAATATTCTAATTCTGGTGTGAATCTTGATTTCTCTGAATCTCCATATATTGTTTAATACCCCTACACCTCTCCAAAAACAGTCTTTACATCTACATCTGTACCTCCTGACGTCTCAATTGTGCTGCCTAAATAGGTAAAGGTATCCAATTATTCCAACGGCTATTCCTCCATCATTATTTGTTCCATGTTAAGCATAAGGAGCTTGGTTTTCTAATGTTTATATTCAGTTCCAATTCGACTGATTTGTTTTTTTTGCCCTGTCAAGTTTCTCTTGCAATTGGCTATGCCTGTGTGACAAAAGTACTAGGTCATCTGCGTAGTCTAGGTCTTCCAATTGTGGCACCCGCTGAATACCAGTTGTATTTCCCTCTTCATTACTCAATAGCCAACAGGAACAGGAAAGACGAGAGCAGGTATCTTTTTCTCCCCTCTTTTTGCACCCCAAGGTTGTCAATCAGTGCTTCTTGATTTCGCTGTCTATATTTCTATATCTTCGTACATCTAAGAGAAGGAAGAATTATTTACAGTTACCAGTGCCTTGCAAGTAGACTGATGACAACCACATTCTAGGAAGGGTGAAAAATGAATTGAAAAAATATGCTGAAATTGAATTTACTATGCTGAATATGATTATAAATAAAAATACTATGATTTTATTTACTAAACATGAATATTATAGTTCATATGTGAAACAACTATCTCAATCATCTTGTTTATTTTATTATCAAATTATAGTATTAGACAACTTTTTTGTATTGTTCAAATTTGTTCATCTTCAATTTTTTTCTTTCAATAGAAAAATCCAACAGCCATTCGAACGCCAGAAGAAGAACGAGAGATGCTTATATACACCTTGGATCTGATGGTCAACCTAGACAAGGCCTATGTGATCAGCCCTTACATATTCAATATCTGCAGTGAGGCTAAGGGTGGGATCTATACTCAGGAATCAGATCTGAGAGCCATATCTAAGTGTAGGTTCCTTGTTTAAATATAGTGAAATTGTTTGCCAACTTGACTTTAAAAACAATTTGGTTGACACCAAAAAATTTGTTTCCATTTTTTTTGGAAGGAATTGGTTGGCATTAACCTTTACTGTTCGAATGATGTAAGATTACAATGATTTGGCTCCGTTCCACTCGCTTTGCACTCCGCCACCTCTAGGGTCATCGCTTTATCGTATATAAACTACCGGGTTAATGCCATAGAAATGGCTGAACGTACTGCTCTTTTGATTGTAGAGTTCTAACTTCCGTCATGTACAGTTAGACGAAAACAATGGCGATTTAAAAAAAATTTGTTTTAGATTTTGGAAAGGTTTTCTTTTGTGTTTTGCATGAATTTGAAGATTCGCCCATTATTGAGAATGGGGGAGTTAAGTTTCTGCAACAGATTTTTCTGAGGTAGATCTATTTAGTTTGTTTATGTAGACACAATAATTACATTTATAATCGAGGTGATAGACATAGCCATTACGGTAAACAATGATAGTAGTATTAGTGTACGCATTTCTGCGAATTTTAAAAACAAAATTATAACCGAGGGACGCTGCTACCGAGTTAGTCTATATATGTTTGTGCTGTTTTTCACCACAATCACCTTCATCTTCCTGTATCTCAGAAACTAACTTGCACACAATAACAACTAAAGCACCAACAAGTTCTTTATTAATATATATATTTGAGAAATACACACAAATTAATTTGATTAAATTAGAGATTCTCAAAATCAGCAATCATGTCGGGGTATGACGTGCTGAAAAATTATGCAGTTACAGGAAATAGACGTCATTGTGTAATCTGGAAAGCAGAAGGTAAAACATTTTTTTAGACTCTGTTTTTTTGGTAGAGGTAACTTTATCACAATGTCAAAATTCTTTCTGTGTAAAAAAGTAATGTGTGTTTATCATACATTATTTTATGAAGAAATAACCTGACAGAAAGTAATGTTTTGTTTTTGGAGGGGAGGTTACTATGTCATACATCATGTCATATTATTCAGCTTTTATTTGGATGATGTTTGCAATAAGCCATAAAATCTGACAGATGCAATATTAACCTTTACTACACCGCACTAAAAAATCAAGCATGATTTCCGATAACCAAATTATTTTTCAGCACATCACAGCGTAGTTGTTGACTTTGGGAGAGACTAACCTGTTTGTTGTTGTTTTTTTGTGTGTGTATAGAGACATATTTCAATAAAGAACTTGTTGGTGTTTTTGTTGTGTGTTTGTTAGTTTCTGAGATACAAGAAGATACAAATGATAGTGTTGAAAAACAACACAACATCTAGACTCACCCGCTTTCGCGGTACCTTGGTTGAAAAAAAAAAACATTAGCTGAAAACAAACTATCTAAAAAGTGACTAAAAATGTGCGTGGGCTAGCAACTTTCTTGTGTAATCCAAATTGGTACAAAAACCACCCCCAGCAAAGCCACATAAAGTGCTTTGGCTCAGGCTTCTTAAAGGCAGATGACCCTGTTCCTCGGCTGAAGTTGTTGTTTGTTGTTGTTTAATGCCCACAATGAGTAAGTGTACCATTTTGTGCACCCTGAACAGGACATTAAGTGGCGGGTTGTAGTAGCTTTCCTCACATCTTGAGCATGCTGATAAAGGTGGACTGCTGTCCTCCAGGTGGTTATGCAATGCTTGGCTTCATCTGCGGGGCATTTACTACTAGGGAAATCAGATCAATCCACATCTCGTCAGCCAGGCTGCCTTGAAAACAACCTGTTTCCAGGGAATGCTACATGGAAGGGAGATTGTGGTCTCGGTCAGTATATTGACCCTGTTGCGAAGTCCTGGTCAGTATGTTGTGTTTGACTGGACTAGCGTCTCTGTTTCCCCTCTAGCTGAAGTAAAAAAAATGAAGTTGTACAATATCATGAGTATGCACCTCTGACTTATAACATGTCTCTTTCTTTCATCAGCCTTGGATAAGGACTTCATAACCCTCATCTCAGCAACATCACAACTGCTTCCCAGCAAAACTGCCAAATGCAGGGATACACCTGACACCAGTAAACCCTGCACCTGTCAGGTACACACATGTATTGGCTGGTATCCGTGCGGATTAAAGTACTGCCGCGGGACAGACTCCAGTGGTAAGGAGGTCAGCTACAGATGCGGAATCAAGACCTGTAAAAGGTGCCTAGGTTTTGTGTATGTTGCAAATCCCAAATTGAAATGTCTGTGGGATTTTTGAAAAGGTTGTGGTGTGCTTGCAGTTTGAATGTATCAGGTAAGCGTGAGCACAAATGCTGTACATTATGTGAGCATATGTGTTTGTTGATGTTTCTTTTATACATGTATAAAAGATATGTGGAGTGATTAGTGTACATGTTTGTCACAGCAGACTGGCTGGGGTCGAATCTCTCCAGTCCCATATCAAATGAGACCTTCCAGAACAAGACTGGTGATCTCTCCATTTTCACTAAACCAGATACTCAAGTTTAATGTTAGATAACATGCTATAGCAAATTCTAACCGTGGAATAAAATGTTTTAGCAAATATTAACCATTTTCAGTCCAACCTAATTTATTAGATATGTGTCTTATCATCTAATGTGAGACCAGCAACTTCATTGACCTTGGTGTAAGACTTCAGGTTTCTTGGATATATCATCTCGGTCATCCCACAATACAATAAAAAACAATATAGACTTCCTGGGAGTGGGCTCTGCTTAAGTCACTAGTACTGGACCTTCATTCGCCGATAAATTTCTATGGGTTTCAACCCTTCGCTATTCAAAAAATGGAAAACAGAGCATGTCAATAGTAGGGCGGTCATCTTTTAACTGCAAATATGATGTCATGTTGTCCGTCTGCTCCGTGATGGCAGGTGTAGAACACTCTTGACAGCCTCAGCAACCATATTAACAAGTTACAATACAAAGGCTTGGTTTTTCTCATTTCTATCCGGCTTTTAAGGTTTTCACTTGAAGCCACCTCGTAGTATAATGCACTCAGTGTCATTATAAGATTTCTTTTTCTGATATCCAGAAGAAGAAGTTATTCACTCTTTTATTTCTCTTTTATATAAGGAGTACCTTTTCTCAATCTTAGAAGGGTACTTCACACTCAACCGTGTGAACAATGGCAGGGTGTTAGTGCCATGAGTGATTATCCTCTACTCTAAATGGATTAGATTTTGCTGTTGGTAACTTTTTATAACATGCTCACAGCGTGGCAGTTGCCCTATTCGTGTCTCCGCCACATAGAATCCCCCTGCAAACTTTTCCAGTCTGGCCTCATTTACTAGAAGTGTGTCATGCAGTCCAAGGCAAGAGCAGCAACTCTGTATATACGTTTTTTTTCCTTCAAAATTAGATTTTTAAAAATAAAAAGGCAAAGGCTGCCGTCCATTGTAGACGATGATGGCATAATTTATTTTGCTAGCGCTATTTTTAGTAAGGATTAACTGCGCTACTGTTTATCCTCACTCTCTTGTCTCGAGCCGCCGGACCCCAGTGGCAAGTCACAGACAATGCGGCTACAAGATGCAGGGGACTCCGCATCAAGCACCCGTGAAAAAGACAGCGGAGTTTAATTTTTGTAATTTTTTTTTTATTCACCACTTGCCTTTGCTGTTGTTAATCAATAGCATTACCACAGTCACTTTCGTCAGAGTCTAAATCAGACTTGTTTTGAATAGTTACTTCCCGGCTCTTGGAGTCGTAATTCCATCGAACAGAATGGCACAAGCTTTAAAATTTATCAGAAATATAAATACCGACCTAACGGAACAAGCTCTTTATTAAATGAATAAATTGGAAATTTCTACAACTTTCGGTCATTCCAACACCCTGAACATCGTCACTAAGAGACAGAGTAAAACAGTGGTGTTAAACGTTTATTTCCGTCCCATTAATCGGAACCAACATTTTTGTGAACCAATATTTTGTGGCTCGTCGATCACTGTCAGATGGGACTGTAAAAAGTTAATCCATCTGGCTCTTCTTGGAATATATAATAATAATTGTCCATCGTTGTCATCATCCCTTTCACTGCTTATTCTCATGGGTGTGGGTGTGCATGTGACTGAACAGGCCAATGGGGGCACGAAAACATTTGTTGCATGGCGGGCACACAAGGTCTGAAGAAGGCGTTGTTGTTCCTGCTGTTCGTGATTTCCGGTACTCGCATCTGCTCTGTGCTTTCATAACATGGTAGTCTTCGCTGGTCACTTTGACTGCACTACTCCAATTAGATCTGTTTTGTGCAAGACATTCCCAGGATAGAATATAGGACAGCAACAAATGCTCTTCATCTATTTTAGGCTGTCTTTTTGAGCTCCTCTCAAGATATTCAAGCTGCCTGTGTCCATGTCATATGATTAAGATACTTATGGATGATAGCTGGCAATTTATTTGTGTACATATTGAAAAGAATTCGAGGTGACAATACAGGTTTGTGAAAAAATAACAAGAATTATTAGACATAGGAGCAAGGAAGTGATAGTTAAACCATATAATGCATTAGTTAGTGACTAAGGTGATAACTGGATTCCAGAATTACAGTTATTAGGAAAGACTCAGAAAAACTGGCCTACAGTGTCTATAAAAGAGAAGAATTCGAGGTGACAATACGAGTTTATAAGATGATCAGAGGAACGGATAAATTAGACTACAACAAGTTGTTTTTTTTTCAAAATACAACCACCTACAGAACAAGAGGGCATAGCTACAAATTAAACCAAAGAAAGGTCCAGATTAGATATTAGGAAATATTTTTTTAGTCAGAGAGTGAATGTTTGGAATGCATTGCCACAGGAAGTAGTGGAAGCAAGGACAATTAATGTTTTTAAGAATAGATTGGATGCGCATAGCTTGTAGAGCATTGAAATGTACATGAAACTGGTTGTATACAGATTCTGCAGAGTCTTCTAAACCAGTATTAAAGACGTTGTTTATATATATATTTGTCAGGTTACATACACCTAACATTGTATCACAGAATTTACATTAGTTCTACAATTGCTTTATGTTAAACTTTGAATGATTTTGTGTGTATGTGCGCGTGTGTTTTTTGTGCGTGTGGTTTTTTTTTCTTCCTCTGTAAAAGATATTGTAAAATAAATTAATGATTAATTCACACAATTTGTATAATTATGACACATGATTATTAAAATCCTTTCTTATTTGCTCCAGTAGGAGTATCAGGCTTACAACTGCAGTTGTCTTTCTAGTAGGATACATACCATATACTTTTGCAGAGGCGGTTTCTGAAGTAAAGGATCATGGTATCCACACACAAGAGAATTGTGACACAATACGTCATTAATCCGTCATACGGTCACATTTTGAAATAGTATTTGTATAATTACGAGAACCACTAGTCTTCATTTGTTCCTTTTAATATTAAAAAAAAATTAAAAATATTTGCATTACTTCCTTAAAAGTGAAGTACGTTGTATTGTTTTGTGCCTGATGGACCAGTGCATCCAACTTCAGCATTCATTTAAAAAATTTAAAATGGGTTCAATTCATTGGAAAAATTAGACTGCAAGTAGCTCTTACCAGAATCCTATTTTGAATCAGCTTCTTGAACTTCCTCATTGTCAATTTAGCTACCTTGGCTTACTCTTCTTCAACAGGCAATCTTTGACTTCCCCATTACTTTCTATGTGGGTTCAACTCCAGTGAATGTCTGGTTATGTTTTTTAGGTTTCTTCCTGACTGTGTTTTTCAATTCATCAAAATATTTTCAGTTGAACCTTCAGCTGTCTTTGTTGTTGATTTCAATGGTTAAACATCAGACTATGGTTTGGGACAGATGACAGGTGCCCATGTGGGGAGCATATCATGACCGTGGAACACATCCTGCAAAGCTGCACGCTCACACAGGAAAAGAGAGAACAATGCTGGCCCCGTGAGACAGATATGAGACAGAAGCTGTATGGAGATGAAACAGCCTTATAAACAACGGTGTCCTTTGTAAGAGAAACTGGAACCTTGATCTGAGGATGAACGAAGAAGAAGAAGACTTTGGTTCATACATGTCAATTTGTACTAGGTGAAAATCCTTACACTAAACCAGTATTCTCCATATCATTCCTTACAAACATAAGTGACCTCTTATAAATGATGACCTCTTACAGGAAGCCTGAGCTGCAAGCACCATATGAATTGGAGCAGTGTTGGTTTTTTTATAGTGCCATATTTCTTAGATTCTAAGACACGCATTTCTTTCCCCATTTAAAGTAAAGTAAAGTAACCCATAGCATTACTGCCGTAGGGGTGTGAGGTGTTAGCGATCTCACATTTCAAAGGCTCTGCTATATGAGGGCAGTAGCCATCTCCTCTCTATCGCCGCTTTTACTTCCCGGACTGAACCGGTACCCATTTAAGGCTGGGTCGACCTGGGATCCGCTGCGGTCTGAAAAAACATTACCGCCTAAACTGGGAAATGAACCCAGGACCACTCAGATGCGAAGCCAGCGTGCTAACCACTGCGCTACGCGGCTCCAATTAACCATTTAAACAAATCTAAAATCACAATGTGAATTATAATTGTCATTTTTGTTTAATTTGTCAGGTGGATGAGACTTCAGGTGACGATGCAAAAATTTAGTAGTGGTCATCTTGTTATAATATTGTCGCATCATTTAAATTTAGTTCATTTTAACCTCTAATTGCCGTTCAAAATGTTGCCAAAAAGATTGCACTATACGCCTCGTTGAAAAGAAAAGTTACTGTTTATGTAGAAGAGTATGGATATAGATCATCTGGATGAAAATTTGATATTAGTGAAGGAAATGTTTGTCGTTGGAGAAATGACTGTAATTCCATATTTTTCTGCACATCTCTTAATAGCTCAGAGAACAATATACAGTATTATGGGATAATACAGATATCAACAGCCTGATAAGTGATTCCGAATAACCAGACTCTCAATGTAAAGTTCACTCTGATATTGATTCAGAAGGACGTGATATATAACATAACTCCTAATCAATTATTTGTTGTTAGTAAATTCATTGGTCTTAGTTGACATGAACTTCTACAGGAGCAGATTACGCTATGCAGGTTCTAGTTCTGGGATGTGCTGGATGTAGTCGTAGGATGATTTCTGCTTAGTGGGCTAGGCTCTAGCATCTTATTACTACACTGTGTTGGGACAAGTGCCACGAAGTGTGGTTAATCAATGTGCGAGTCCATCATAATAGACTCAAACACTAGAGCAAAGTAGACCCACAGCCTATTAGGCGCCATCCGCCATCTATGCAAACCACCTAACCATGGGCGGTGTTATGTCATGTCACACAGCTAGTCACTTCTTATGATATGCTCTCTATGGGGCAGGGGTGCTATTCTTGTCTTTGTCATACACGCAGACCACTCGGATCATTCGTTGATATTATTAATTGTGTTGGTCTTAGAATCACAGTATTTTTTTTAATTTGTAAGAGTTTACCTGTCTTATTGACAAAGACACGCTCCTTTCAACCTTAGACATATATCCCTTTAGGTTATGTTGTGTTCTTCTTCTTCTTTGTACGCAGTCAGACAGTAACCATTATTTTTCTTTTACTTGTCTTGCAGTTCCACTGGTGATGGCCACATCTGCTCTCTCTGATCCTCGTATGTCGGGCAGTTCTGCAGCAGATGTTCAGCGGTCATTTTACCGGTACCGCACGGGCATTCGTCGGTACCACCTATCTTCAATTTGTTGAATATGTGGTACCTCAGTCTATTGTGGCCAGTGCGAAGTCTGAAGACCACGACCTGCTCTCTTCGGTTCAACTGGTAATAGGCATCGTTTTTGGTGTAACCAGTATGTTCGGTTTCCCATTTGGTCATGTATCTGGCTTTGATAAGCCGTTTTGACTCTTCGTACGTCATACTAGTATCTGTTTGTGGTAGTCTTGCACCTTCTTTTGCCAATCTGTCTGCCTCCTCGTTGCCTTGGATGTTGCAGTGTGATGGGACCCACTGTACCATTACCCTTTTTGGTGCGGACTGCTGGCACAGTTTGCAGAGTGCTGCTCTTAAGTCATTAAGCTCAGTGTTTTTCTGGCTTTTTAGCGCTGTGACTACGGCAAGAGCATCTGTAAGCAGGACTATATGGCTTTCATTTTCATTGTGTGTCACCATTTTTTCCACTGCCGCCCTCAGTGCCTCTGCCTCTGCTCTGAAATTGCTTGTGTATGTTGTGTTCATGTTGCTGAATTTTGAGGTTGCATCTTTCAATCAATATTATGTTAAAATCAAAGAATTACGATAATTTGTCTTACATGATGAGGTTGCTAGCCTTATTCTCATCCCTATTATTGTGTTTTATTTAAACAGGAAGGCGCAGAGCTCCTAATCTTCCCTCCCTAATAAGGGACTTTATTATCCACACAGGAAATGAGGTGTAAATGTTTTTCATTTTCTTATACATGTGAGATAAACTTATGCACCTTTATAAGTAAGTATTACAAAATTCATACTTCTACAAATATTAGAAATTAACCTGAGCAGGTTACCTTTTCTGTATGGGAGTTACATACATTTTAGTAATCTTTGTTACTTCATTATGTATGCACCTTTCATTATCATCATGTAGCATTTCCTTTATAGAACGTCGCTCCCATCACAGTATGTCTGAAAGAACCTCTCTCCAGCCTCCGCCACAGTCATACCCATGCATTCCTGGATATCTTGGTACCATCATCTTCTTGGTCTACCCCTGCCTCTTTTGCCTGGCTCCAGACCTTCCATCACCGTTCTCTCAAGACCGTTATGTCTCTTGATGTGACCAAAGTATTTACATTTTCTGGCCAAAATGGAATTGATAAACCAGTCCTTCTCTATGCTCAACTCTTGTCGAATATCTACATTTGTTTTTTTCTTCGTCCAGGGTATTCTTGGGATCTTTCTGTAACATTTTGACTCGAAGGATTCGATTCTTTGTCTAGAAGCTTTGGTAATCATCCATGATTCACAGCCATAAGCTGCCACAGAAAAAATGCAGGTTCTCAAGACTTTTACTTTTGTCGTTTTGTTTGTACTCTTGCCATAATTTCTTCAGGCTGTTCCGTCTCTGCATTGCCATTGCTATTCTTCTTCTGATTTCTTTCAAGCAGTCGCCATTCTTGTCAATTCTGGAGCCCAAGTATTCAAAATGCGTGACGTGATCTATTTCCTCACCATCTACTGTAAATTTATGTTGACATTGTGTTTTGTTGGTGGTCATTATCTTTGTTTTGTTTATGTTTATAAACAGGTTTTTTTTAACCTTTCATGAACACATATTTTCTTTTAAACAAGCTTACATCAAGGAGGCACACTATAGTGCTGGTGCCATACTCCTACTAGAGGGAAAAGGGACATTATGATATAGACCTAACTTTTGTAGGCACTGTTACTTTTAATAACATTTATTATGTTAATTTATTTTATTGTAATACCATAACACGAGACCAAAGTCACGAGATAAGTTATAAATCAAAATGAGAACTTACTTTGTCAATTTACTTTTGTGTTGTTTTTTTGTTGTTATTGTGGTTTGCTTTAACAATATCATTCATTACTGCATTGTATTAACATTTTCTTAAATTCGCCAGGGGGGAACCTACAAGGCTGGAGCAATTAAGGTCATTTGTCTTGGTACTTACTTTACTTTCCATGTCCAAGCACCATGTTATACAGTATATATCTTGGGGACGGCGTGGTCAAGTGGCATGGCTCACAATCCGACGGTGCTGGGTTTGATCCCCATCACAGCACTGGCCGTAACCCCGGGGAAGCAAACCCTTAGATAATGCAGGAGGAAGGTGACCCTTACATAAAATGCATGCTGAAGTCGGATGCACTGGGCCGACAGGCGCAAAATAAAAACTGGAAGACTAACATCTCGTCGTGCAAAACATACTGATCAGATATATAGTCGGGGAGGAAGACTAACGTCTGGTCACGCAAAACATACTGATCAGACATGTTAATCAGGGTCAGGCAAAATATACTGGCCAAGACCCTCACCTCGGCTTCCTCGTAGTCCTCCCTGGAATCAAAACTGTTTTCATGGCAGCCTGGCTAATGGGGGGAGGGATTGATGGGATCCCCATAGTAGCAAATGACATGCAGATGAAACCAAGAATAGCACAACCACCTGAAAGACCCCAGTACACCTTCATCAGCACGCTCGGGATGTGGGGAAAACTACGACAATCCGCCACTTAACGTCCTTTTTAGGGCACACCATAGAGTAATCCTACTCATTGTGGGCATTCAACAACAACAACATGTTAGTCAGGGTCAGGCAAAATATACTGGCCGAGATCCCAAATCGACTTCCGCGTAATCCTTACTATAAACGGAATGTTCTTCTTGGCAGTCTGACTAACGAGGTGGGGGATCGACGTGCAGATGAAGCCAAGCACAGCGCAACTGTTTGGAGGACCCTCGTTCATCGTCATCAGCATGCTCGAGATGTGAGGAAAGCTACTGCAACTTGCAACCCACCACTTAACGTCCTTTTCAGGGCTTAGTCATTACTTACTCAAACTTACTCATTGTGGTATTCACAACAACATTGACGATCATGACTATTGTCCCTGCTGCTTTTGTTCGATACCTGTTCAGGAGACGGCAGCAAGAGTAAACCCTGAGGAAAAAGACTTGTTCTTGGATCTTTGGCTGAAAAATGAAGCTTTAGGGCAGCTACAAATTACTTACATTTCACTCAGTTTGAAGTCTTCCTTCCTTGAATGCCCCAGCTCTGATTAAAGGTTTTTATTTAGGCTTCCATCAGTTCTCCGCCAAGTTGTTTGTCGTCAGATGCATTAATTTATTATATAGCTAATAAATGCAAATTTTACACATATTGAACTGAATTTTTTTTTAAAGTTGTTTTTTTTGGTTTTATTAAATATTTTATTGAACTTCAAAATAGTTTATAATATTTAATATATATCATCATCTGCCTTTCTTCTTTTTTGTTGTTCACCCGCAACAGAAGATATAGTCATAGTTCATAGCAAGGTTACAATAGCTGCATCTTTCAGCCTGTCACTACCGGAATCAGTGCAGCACATATTTGAGACCGTGTTTGCCTTCCCTCTTCAATCTCTATTCCCTCAACCAGGCTGCATGGGTCCAGCCTGTTTCCAGGGCTATCAGGGATGGAATAGGGTCTTTGACAGCTCTGGTCGCTGACCCTGACCTTGGATCGGTCTGCAGCTTCATCTGCCGAGGATGTCCAGGGCCTTACATACCACACTTACACACATCTTTGAACCTCAATTGTGGTCAGCCGACTGTTATTTTGCCATCCACCAACTGTCCATAGAGGGAATCTTTTGGAATGCGATGAACGTGACCAAACCATCGTAGTCTTCACTGCCTCAGTAGAGTGTACTTGCATAGGAGACTGGTGCGAGAGTGCACCTCTGCCTTTGTCGCTCTGTCCCTTGATGTAATCCAAGAATGGGTCGCAGATGCAGTAGTTGAAGGTGTTAAGCCTGTGCTCTTGTTTGACATAGGTTGTCCAAGTCTCGCTGCCATATAGGAGTGTGCTGACAACACTTCTTTCACGTTGGAGACCAAGGTTTTTTTCACGTGGATCTTCTGGTAAAAATTCCCCTGATCTCTGGGTAGTGAGATCGGACTCCCGTGTTCAATGTTGAGCATGTTAAAAATTCCTTGGCAGTTAGAAATCGAAAAGAGTAGGCTTAAAAGTTAAGTTAAAAATCTGCCCAAGTTATTTGTACCCTTCCCCAGGTACTTTGTTAAGATCAGTTATAGATGGCGCCTAACTGGCTGCAGACCTACTTAGTTCTAGTGTTTGAGTATATTAAGATGGACTCGCACAATCAGTCCAACCACTCTCGAAGAAACTGTTTGTATACAGGCTGTAGAGTCTTCTAAATCAATGTAAAGACGTTAAGTTATTTTGTAATATACATATACAGTTCTTTTTACACATGTGGGCAGAGAATAAGCAAACTGTAACCTACAAAGCATGTGATAAAAGCAGCTCTAGAGGGGTAAGTATGAGACTAGCACCCTCATCATGAAAATAAAAGACCATATCAAAATCGTTGGTACAGGCTTCCTGTTAGGAAGGTTGTCAAGTTCTTTTGTGCAGACGATTAGCATCCAGGGATGTATCTATGCTTTGTAAGGAGCACAAATTGGGACAAGAAGAAGATGAAGCACACTCTGTCTCACAGGGATGTGCATGGGGAACCCTCCCAGCATTTGAATGTCAGAAAAACATGCAGTTAGGAAATCATCGCCCGTCCACATTACTTGCCGGTCTTGACACTTAGTTCATTCTGCCTGTTCCCAAACATAGAGAATCAGCTTTTTGGACATCATGTTTTTGGCGTCCAAGTACTTATACAATGGATCCCTGGTCACTCAGTAACAAGGCAGACAGACTGGCTAAGAAGGGAGCAGGTCAAGAACAAAATACACACCAACAACCCTACAGACAATCAAACAAGTACTGAAGACTGTGAACAAAGAGGCCTGGCTCAATAGATGGGAAATACTGGGAGAGGAATCTACAAACATATGGCCATCCCAAAGACAACATCAACCTCATGAAAAGGAAAGACCAAAGCACCATTTTCCAACTTCGCACTCAACACATACAACTTAACAGCCACTTGAACAGAATCCAACCAGAACATACTCCATAGTGCCGGCTGTGCACACATCCCTATGAAACTGTTGAATATCATCTTTTTGAATGTCCAGCCAAACTTCAAAACCAAGCCATGAGAGTTATAACAGGACGCATGAAGTCAACGCCAATTGTAGAACTTGAAAAGATTACAAATCTGCAATCCATGACCGATAAAAGAGACAGCAGAGCCCAGCAGCAAGCAGAGAAACTAAGAAGACTGACAGACCATCCAATGCATCAGAGACTAAATTGATTTAGTAAAGGGAAACTAAAGTGGAGAAACTTTGCAG
>JAVGWX010000019.1:23348584-23476084 GCA_036924085.1 Ariolimax columbianus
TGTCAGACTGCTTGGTCTCCCCTAACGACATGTTGTCAGTGTGGTGTAGGTCGCCCACTCTACTGGTGTCAGACTGCTTGGTCTCTCCTAACGACATGTTGTCAGTGTGGTGTAGGTCGCCCACTCTACTGGTGTCAGACTGCTTGGTCTCCCCTAACGACATGTTGTCAGTGTGGTGTAGGTCGCCCACTCTACTGGTGTCAGACTGCTTGGTCTCCCCTAACGACATGTTGTCAGTGTGGTGTAGGTCGCCCACTCTACTGGTGTCAGACTGCTTGGTCTCCCCTAACGACATGTTGTCAGTGTGGTGTAGGTCGCCCACTCTACTGGTGTCAGACTGCTTGGTCTCCCCTAATGACATATTGTCAGTGTGGTGTAGGTCGCCCACTCTACTGGTGTCAGACTGCTTGGTCTCCCCTAATGACATGTTGTCAGTGTGGTGTAGGTCGCCCACTCTACTGGTGTCAGACTGCTTGGTCTCCCCTAACGACATGTTGTCATTTTGGTGTAGGTCGTGCACTCTACTGGTGTCAGACTGCTTGGTCTCCCCTAACGACATGTTGTCAGTGTGGTGTAGGTCGCCCACTCTACTGGTGTCAGACTGCTTGGTCTCCCCTAACGACATGTTGTCAGTGTGGTGTAGGTCGCCCACTCTACTGGTGTCAGACTGCTTGGTCTCCCCTAACGACATGTTGTCAGTGTGGTGTAGGTCGCCCACTCTATTGGTGTCAGACTGCTTGGTCTCCCCTAACGACATGTTGTCAGTTTGGTGTAGGTCGCCCACTCTACTGGTGTCGGACTGCTTGGTCTCCCCTAACGACATGTTGTCAGTGTGGTATAGGTCGCCCACTCTACTGGTGTCAGACTGCTTGGTCTCCCCTAACGACATGTTGTCAGTGTGGTGTAGGTCGTGCACTCTACTGGTGTCAGACTACTTGGTCTCCCCTAACGACATGTTGTCAGTGTGGTGTAGGTCGCCCACTCTACTGGTGTCAGACTGCTTGGTCTCCCCTAACGACATGTTGTCAGTGTGGTGTAGGTCGCCCACTCTACTGGTGTCAGACTGCTTGGTCTCCCCTAACGACATGTTGTCAGTGTGGTGTAGGTCGCCCACTCTACTGGTGTCAGACTGCTTGGTCTCCCCTAACGACATGTTGTCAGTGTGATGTAGGTCGTATTCTCATCTCTGTCCCACACTGAACATCGCCCACTCTACTGGTGTCAGACTGCTTGGTCTCCCCTTACGACATGTTGTCAGTGTGGTGTAGGTCGCCCACTCTACTGGTGTCAGACTGCTTGGTCTCCCCTAACGACATGTTGTCAGTGTGGTGTAGGTCGCCCACTCTACTGGTGTCAGACTGCTTGGTCTCCCCTAACGACATGTTGTCAGTGTGGTGTAGGTCGCCCACTCTACTGGTGTCAGACTGCTTGGTCTTCCCTAACGACATGTTGTCAGTGTGGTGTAGGTCGCCCACTCTACTGGTGTCAGACTGCTTGGTCTCCCCTAACGACATGTTGTCAGTTTGGTGTAGGTCGCCCACTCTACTGGTGTCGGACTGCTTGGTCTCCCCTAACGACATGTTGTCAGTGTGGTGTAGGTCGCCCACTCTACTGGTGTCAGACTGCTTGGTCTCCCCTAACGACATGTTGTCAGTGTGGTGTAGGTCGTGCACTCTACTGGTGTCAGACTACTTGGTCTCCCCTAACGACATGTTGTCAGTGTGGTGTAGGTCGCCCACTCTACTGGTGTCAGACTGCTTGGTCTCCCCTAACGACATGTTGTCAGTGTGGTGTAGGTCGCCCACTCTACTGGTGTCAGACTGCTTGGTCTCCCCTAACGACATGTTGTCAGTGTGGTGTAGGTCGCCCACTCTACTGGTGTCAGACTGCTTGGTCTCCCCTAACGACATGTTGTCAGTGTGGTGTAGGTCGTATTCTCATCTCTGTCCCACACTGAACATCGCCCACTCTACTGGTGCCAGACTGCTTGGTCTCCCCTTACGACATGTTGTCAGTGTGGTGTAGGTCGCCCACTCTACTGGTGTCAGACTGCTTGGTCTCCCCTAACGACATGTTGTCAGTGTGGTGTAGGTCGCCTACTCTACTGGTGTCAGACTGCTTGGTCTCCCCTAACGACATGTTGTCAGTGTGGTGTAGGTCGCCCACTCTACTGGTGTCAGACTGCTTGGTCTCCCCTAACGACATGTTGTCAGTGTGGTGTAGGTCGCCCACTCTACTGGTGTCAGACTGCTTGGTCTCCCCTAACGACATGTTGTCAGTGTGGTGTAGGTCGCCCACTCTACTGGTGTCAGACTGCTTGGTCTCCCCTAACGACATGTTGTCAGTGTGGTGTAGGTCGCCCACTCTACTGGTGTCAGACTGCTTGGTCTCCCCTAACGACATGTTGTCAGTGTGGTGTAGGTCATGTTCTCATCTCTGTCCCACACAGAACATCGCCCATTTTACTGGTGTTAGACAGCGGAAGTGAGACACTAGTCCGGTCAGGCAAGACGACCAGTACGTCACGTCAGGGTCAGACACAATATACTGACGAAGACCACTATCTGTATTCCATGTAGCGTTCGCTGGAAACAGGCTGTGTTCAATGCAGTCTGGCTAACGAGATGTGGATCGACGTGATCCCCGTTGTAGTGAGCGTCACACAAAAAATCAAATCACAACACAGCCGCCTGGAGGACCACGGCCTACCTTCATCAGCACGCTCGGGATATGAGGAAAGCTACTACAACCCACCACTTATCGCCCTTTTTAGGGCGCACAAAAGAGTAACTTACTCATTATGGGCATTAAACAACAACAACTGGTGTTAGACTGCTTCATCGGTCTACCATAACGACATATTGTCAGTGTGGCGGAGGTCACATTCTTATCTCTGTCACACACAGGGCCGTCCCAGAAACCATTAGGCAGCTTCTTAGACATGCACGAGAATAATGACCAGCCCAGTTTTGCCCTGCCCATGAAATATATCGGTCAGAGTACGTGTCATTCCTAGTTCATGGCCTAGAACTCTAACGCTTGAAGATAGAAGGCCTGAGATTTAGAAGAAGCGAGCATTTCTCTAGCGGTATGTAAGTACAACTCTGTTCTGTAGTTTTCTAGCGGTATATAAGTACAACTCTGTATTGTAGTTCTCTAGCGGTATGTAAGTACAACTCTGTTATGTAGTTCTCTAGCGGTATATAAGTACAACTCTGTATTGTAGTTCTCCTGCGGTATGTAAGTACAGCTCTGTTCTGTAGTTCTCTAGCGGTATGTTAGTACACCTCTGTATTGTAGTTCTCCTGCGGTATGTAAGTACAACTCTGTTCTGTAGTTCTCTAGCGGTATATAAGTACAACTCTGTTTTGTAGTTTTCTAGCGGTATGTAAGTACAACTCTGTTCTGTAGTTCTCTAGCGGTATATAAGTACAACTCTGTATTGTAGTTCTCCTGCGGTATGTAAGTACAACTCTGTTCTGTAGTTCTCTAGCGGTATGTAAGTACACCTCTGTATTGTAGTTCTCCTGCGGTATGTAAGTACAACTCTGTTCTGTAGTTCTCTAGCGGTATGTAAGTACAACTCTGTATTGTAGTTCTCCTGTGGTATGTAAGTACAACTCTGTTCTGTAGTTCTCTAGCGGTATATAAGTACAACTCTGTATTGTAGTTCTCTAGCGGTATGTAAGTACAACTCTGTTCTGTAGTTTTCTAGCGGTATATAAGTACAACTCTGTATTGTAGTTCTCTAGCGGTATGTAAGTACAACTCTGTTATGTAGTTCTCTAGCGGTATATAAGTACAACTCTGTATTGTAGTTCTCCTGCGGTATGTAAGTACAGCTCTGTTCTGTAGTTCTCTAGCGGTATGTTAGTACACCTCTGTATTATAGTTCTCCTGCGGTATGTAAGTACAACTCTGTTCTGTAGTTCTCTAGCGGTATATAAGTACAACTCTGTTTTGTAGTTCTCTAGCGGTATGTAAGTACAACTCTGTTCTGTAGTTCTCTAGCGGTATATAAGTACAACTCTGTATTGTAGTTCTCCTGCGGTATGTAAGTACAACTCTGTTCTGTAGTTCTCTAGCGGTATGCAAGTACACCTCTGTATTGTAGTTCTCCTGCGGTATGTAAGTACAACTCTGTTCTGTAGTTCTCTAGCGGTATGTAAGTACAACTCTGTATTGTAGTTCTCCTGTGGTATGTAAGTACAACTCTGTTCTGTAGTTCTCTAGCGGTATATAAGTACAACTCTGTATTGTAGTTCTCTAGCGGTATGTAAGTACAACTCTGTTCTGTAGTTCTCTAGCGGTATATAAGTACAACTCTGTATTGTAGTTCTCCTGCGGTATGTAAGTACAACTCTGTTCTGTAGTTCTCTAGCGGTATGTAAGTACACCTCTGTATTGTAGTTCTCCTGCGGTATGTAAGTACAACTCTGTTCTGTAGTTCTCTAGCGGTATGTAAGTACAACTCTGTATTGTAGTTCTCCTGTGGTATGTAAGTACAACTCTGTTCTGTAGTTCTCTAGCGGTATGTAAGTACAACTCTGTTCTGTAGTTCTCTAGCGGTATGTAAGTACAACTCTGTTCTGTAGTTCTCTAGCGGTATGTAAGTACAACTCTGTTCTGTAGTTCTCTAGCGGTATGTAAGTACAACTCTGTTCTGTAGTTCTCTAGCGGTATGTAAGTACAACTCTGTTATGTAGTTTTCTAGCGGTGTGTAAGTACAGCTCTGTTCTGTAGTTCTCAAGTGGTATGTAAGTACAACTCTGTATTGTAGTTCTCTAGCGGTATGTAAGTACAACTCTGTATTGTAGTTCTCCTGCGGTATGTAAGTACAACTCTGTTCTGTAGTTTTAACAACGGGAGATTGTTCTGTTCATCAACCACACCAAATCGCAATACACGTTGTAATAGCTATTTTATATTCTAAATTACATTTCTCTAGTTCATAAGTAAGTTAGATCTAAAATTGATAGATCTAGAAGTCTTGCTGTGTTTGCTTAAATTCGTATAACCTTCATTCGTTTATAATCTCACAGTTTCGCTCCACGTGAAGCGCATGGCCCTTACTACAGCTACCTTCTCCCGCCCCTCCTTACAGGAAGCCTGTATCAGAGCATTTGTTGATTTAGTAATAATATTTTTACATTTTACATGACGAGGTTGCTAGCCCATACACGACCTTCTTATTCTCTGTACTCCATGATCATAACTTGGACCATCAGTAAATCGTGGTATAACTCGTTCATATCGTCAGATCTGTTTCACTGAATATGTGAAAATTGGAATCACATTGTTAGTTGTAAAACACGTTACTTGTGTCTAGCATGTGCACTGTTTTTGTCCATGTAGATTAAGTAAGTATAAACGTGTTTGCTGCTGATAAACCTCCATCTGCTCGTCTTGATTATGTAAGTAGTTTTTATCATTGTTGTCATTATCGCCACTTTTATCATTGTCATGTTTATTATGACTTACGTTAGCCGGTCCTTTTCTACCATAGGTTGTAGAGATCTTCTTGTCTTTTCCTTGGGGCTTGCTATTTTACAGGACGTGGTATCAGTTTTTTTTAATTTGGTTAATGGTTTGCCTTTCTGGATTCTCCTAGGGAAAGCACGCCCTTTTCAACTCCGTAAAGTTTGTTAGGTTATACCAGGATGTTTGGCTAGTGTATGGATGCGTGTGTGTATCTGTTTTTAATGTGGACATAATGGCCATTGGATGTGTGTGTGTGTATCTGTTTGTAATGTGGACATAATGGCCATTGGATGTGTGTGTATCTGTTTGTAATGTGGACATAATGGCCAGTCGGTGTGTGTGTGTATGTGTGTGTGTATCTGTTTGTAATGTGGACATAATGGCCAGTCGGTGTGTGTGTATCTGTTTGTAATGTGGACATAATGGCCATTGGATGTGTGTGTATCTGTTTGTAATGTGGACATAATGGCCAGTCGGTGTGTGTGTGTGTGTGTATCTGTTTGTAATGTGGACATAATGGCCATTGGATGTGTGTGTATCTGTTTGTAGTGTGGACATAATGGCCAGTCGGTGTGTGTGTGTGTGTATATCTGTTTGTAATGTGGACATAATGGCCATTGGATGTGTGTGTATCTGTTTGTAATGTGGACATAATGGCCAGTCGGTGTGTGTGTGTGTGTGTATCTGTTTGTAATGTGGACATAATGACCATTGGATGTGTGTGTATCTGTTTGTAATGTGGACATAATGGCCAGTCGGTGTGTGTGTGTGTGTGTGTATCTGTTTGTAATGTGGACATAATGGCCATTGGATGTGTGTGTGTGTATGTTTGTAATGTGAACATAATGGCCATTGAATGTGTGTATCTGTTTGTAGTGTGGATATTATGACCAGTGGATGTGTGTGTATCTGTTTGTAGTGTGGATATTATGACCAGTGGATGTGTGTGTATCTGTTTGTAGTGAGGATATTATGACCAGTGGATGTGTGTATCTGTTTGTAGTGTGGATATTATGACCAGTGGATGTGTGTATCTGTTTGCAGTATGAGCATAATGGCCAGTGGGTGTGTGTGTGTGTGTGTATCTGTTTGTAGTGTGGATATTATGACCAGTGGATGTGTGTGTATCTGTTTGTAGTGTGGATATTATGACCAGTGGATGTGTGTGTAGCTGAATGTAGTGTGGATATTATGACCAGTGGATGTGTGTATCTGTTTGCAGTATGAGCATAATGGCCAGTGGGTGGGTGTGTGTGTGTGCGTGTGTGTATCTGTTTGTAGTGTGGATATTATGACCAGTGGATGTGTGTGTATCTGTTTGTAGTGTGGATATTATGACCAGTGGATGTGTGTGTATCTGTTTGTAGTGTGGATATTATGACCAGTGGATGTGTGTATCTGTTTGCAGTATGAGCATAATGGCCAGTGGATGTGTGTGTGTATATGTTTGTAGTGCAAAACTAATGGCCATTGGGTGTGTGTGTGTTTTTGTAGTGTGCAGAGGATACCAGACCTTCCTTCTTGATAGAGAAGGTCACAAAGGAGGGGTTCTGATACTGACACGTAACTGCATACCAAGTAGCGCAGTATCTGTAAATCACACTGGACAAGCAGAAATTGTAGGAGTCGACATAGTGACACAAAAAAACGAAATCCATATATTCAACCTGTATGGCCCAACCAACAAAGACCTGTCGCTCTCGAGTATGGAAATCAAGGACTCCAGCAGCCTAGTGGTTGGAGACTTCAACATTCACTCGGAGAGATGGGGATATTCAGACACAGACAGCAGAGGGGATGAAGTGGAATACTGGGAGATAGACACAAATCTCTTTCTTATCAATAGGCCGGAGGACAGCCCTAGCTTCTATTCTAGAACATGGCATACCCCCTCTACTCCAGACTTGGCCTTTTCCACGGTGGATATTCACCACAAAATAGACCGCCAGGTGCTCGACCAATTGGCAGGTAGCGATCACAGGCCAATTAGGCTAGAAGTTGATATGGAAGTAGGCCCCCAGGAAATAAAACCGCTGCCACGTTGGAACTACAGACGAGCCAACTGGGACAGATTTGCAATGCAAACAGGTGGACTGTGTGAAACTATCAACACACGAAATAACAATATGAAACCTATGGTGGAAAGCCTAAGCAAAGCAATACTGCAAGCAGCCACCGAGACCATACCAAGAGGGGCAAGGAAAAACTACAAGCCATATTGGAATCATGAACTACAGAAAGCTAGGATGAGGTCTCAAATGCTAGGAACATGACAGAGAGAGAGCAATCTATGGAATAAATATCGCCCTCAAGGCCATCACTGGGAAATACAAAAGAACACTGAACCAAATAACAAGAGACAGTTGGAAAAAAAACAGAAAGCCTCAATCTCGATAAAGAAGGGAACAAACTATGGAATTTAGTCAGAACCATGAATGGCGAAACACCATCAAATAAACAAATTACCATCAAACAGGGCTACAACATGCTTACCTGAAAAAAAGCAGCAAACGCCTTTATAGAACATTATGCCAGTGCAAACCACATTGATGTCCCTACGGACAGGCACACAGACATTAGTGAAGAACAAAAGAGCCACGACAAAATCAAGATTGCACCAGAGGAGCACATGATGGCAAAACTAACGATGAATGAAATGAATGAGGCCATGAGAACTTTAAAGAAAAAGAAATCGCCCGGAAAAGATGGAGTAACAAATGAAATGCTGATGGGGTTGGGCAAACAGCAAAGAGGAAGTTAATGTCAGTCCTGAACCAAAGCTGGAAATGGGGAATTGTACCGCAGGCATGGAAAGATGCTGTACTTATACCCGTACAAAAGAAAGAAAAAGATAGAACAGGTCCAAATGGATACAGGCCTATCAGTCTACTGAGCTGTGTAGGTAAACTGATGGAGCGTATGATAAACACCAGACTGATGTGGCACCTGGAAGAAAAACACATATTAATTCCACAGCAAGCAGGATTTAGACAACACAGATCCACTGAGGACCAGATCACTCTCATAGCACAGGAAATAGAGGATGCTTACCAAGAGAAAAGGCATACAGTGGCGGTTTGGGTGGATCTAGAGAAGGGATTTGACAAGGTGTGGAAAGAGGGACTTAAAGTCAAGTTACGAAGAAGTGAAGTATCTGGAAAATATACAGATGGATCAGCCACTGCTTGCTCCTAGGCTCTGCAGTCTCTTCTGTCGGTCATGGATTGCAGATTTGTAATCTTTTCAAGTTCTACAATTGGCGTTGACTTCATGCCTCCTGTTATTACTCTCATGGCTTGGTTTTTAAGTTTGCTAATTTTATCAAAGTTCGCTTTTACTGCTTTTGTCCATCCCGCAATGCCATACTCGAGAATAGGTCTCACTCTTCCAGTGTACAGATTCTTTAGTATACTTTCGTCTGCTCCCCAGCTTCTGCCAGCAAGTTTCCTCATGATTGCCATTTTTTGTCTTGCTCTCATTCGGTTTCTCTCGATCTGACTTTTCAAATGTGACGCCAAGTAGTTTGTGTTGTCGTTTGACCGCAGATATTTGCCGTTAAGACTTATTTTGGTGTTCTGGGGTTTATTTGAAAGCGAGATTATCGTACATGTTGGTTTTTCCTCATTTATTTTGATCAACCATGAGTTAGCCCATCCCTCCAACGATGTTAGGGCCTGCTGCATCCGATTGTTTGCTATGGTGAAATTTTTTCAGAGGTCCACATAGCCAGATCGTCTGCAAACATGGAGCTGTAGACTCTTCTTGGTATATTCTCTGTGATGTTGTTTATATATACCAGGAAAAGTGTGGGTGACAGTACTCCCCCTTGGGGTACTCCCTGCTCAAGTGTCACCTTTTTGCTCATCTGCCCTTGTACTTGAACTCTGGCTGTTCTGTTTTCGAGGTAGTGGCTGATCCATCTGTACATTTTCCCACAAACTTCACTTCTTCGTAACTGGACTTTAAGTCCCTCTTTCCATACCTTGTCAAATACCTTCTCTAAATCCACCCAAACCGCTTCTGTGTGTTTTATCTCCTGGTAAGCATCCTCTATTTCCTGTGCTATGAGAATGATTTGGTCCTCATTGGATATGTGCTGTCTAAAACCTGCTTGCTGTTGAATTAGTATGTGTTTTTCTTCCAGATGCCACATCATTTCGGTGTTTATCATACGCTCCATCAGTTTTTCTACACAGCTCAGTAGACTGATAGGCCTGTATCTATTTGGATCTGTTCTATCTTTTTCTTTTTTTTGGTACTGGTATAAGTACAGCGTCTTTCCACGCCTGTGGTACAATTCCCCTTTTCCAGCTTTGGTTCAGGACTGATAGTAACTTCCTCTTTGCTGTTTGGCCCAACCCCATCAGCATTTCGTTTGTTATCCCATCTTTTCCGAGCGATTTCTTTTTCTTTAAAGTTCTCATGGCCTCATCCATTTCATTCATTGTTAGTTTTGCCATCATGTGCTCCTCTGGTACCATATTGATGTTGTCGTGGCTCTTTTGTTCTTCACTAATGTATGTATGTCTGTCTGTAGAGACATCAATGTGGTTTGCTCGGGCATAATGTTCTAGAATGCCTGGGTATGACTGTGGCAAGGTAAAGATTTGCTTTCAGACAGACTTTGATGGAAGCGACGTTCTATAAAAGACATGCTACATGATGATGTGGCATGCAGCCACAATGTATATTATATCCATTTGTGTTCTTTCCTGCAAGTCTTCTCTGCAATATTTAAAACACTAAATTCTTCTCTCCACAGGCAACATCGAACAAGCACACACATTTGAGAAGGTGGACAATAATTAATAAATATAAAAGTGTAGCCATACTTGGCAACGCTGGTTCAGACGGCATGGATCACAACAGACTGAAGTACAGGCAATTCAGTAACTAAAGATAAGAACCATCGTTGTATGATACCATGAAATAATATAACGAATCTGGACATCTGCTGCAGAACTGGCCAGCCCATACGGAACAGAGCAAGCACATATAAATATCGGCAATGCCCTTCCTAAACGAACACTATATGAATATTATTTCTCAGGCTAACGAAAGCTTTCTTAAATAATTCAAGTTGACGTGTGAAAGACACGCAGAACCAGTACACAATCAACAGAGATACCACAAATGGCCATCACGGGTACCATTTCTGGGTAAGCTCTGGAGCGGCAGAAATTACTTGAAGAAGACAATACCTTTATAGATTTATTCAAGTTGGCGTCTGAAAATGCTACAAAAGAGAATTGTTGAAGATGCATTCTTCGCTTGGTTATAGACAAGCAAATCAAATGGCGTCATATCCACTTCCGTGTAGCTATTACTTAGATGGTTCAGTTCATGAGAAAAAAGCTTCTCAGTTTGCATCGTTCACAAACCACATACAAATCAATCAATATCAATCTTCAGGTGATCTGGGTAAACAAGGTTGTGAAGGTTATGGCAATCACAGCTTTCCATTTCCAGAAGATACGAACTTTCGTTTTGTATCGCTTGGCAAAGGCTGCAGCAGCGTCGACAGTGATATCTATAACGATATTAGTGAGACGGCCACAGAAGACGTCATCAGCGATATCAGTAAGTGGGAATATAGCAATGACCGATTGGTGCCAAGACAGATCCTTCCCATACCTGAACAATTATATCATAGTCATGGACAATTACTTTCCAATCCTGTACAGTTGCTTCCATCATCTGATCAATTGCTTCATTCGACTGAACTTCCTAATCACGGACAATTACTTTCCAATCCTGTACAATTGCTTCCATCATCTGATCAATTGCTTCATTCGACTGAACTTCCTAATCACGGACAATTACTTTCCAATCCTGTACAATTGCTTCAATCATCTGACCAATTGCTTTATTCGGCTGAACTTCCTAATCACGGACAATTACTTTCCAATCCTGTACAATTGCTTCCATCATCTGATCAATTGCTGCATTCTACTGAACTTCCTAATCACGGACAATTACGTTCCAATCCTGTACAATTGCTTCCATCATCTGATCAATTGCTTCATTCTACTGAACTTCCTAATCACGGACAATTACTTTCCAATCCTGTACAATTGCTTCCATCATCTGATCAATTGCTTCATTCTACTGAACTTCCTAATCACGGACAATTACTTTCCAACTCTGTACAATTGCTTCCAGATTCTGAACAAGTACTTCAAAATTGTGGACGAGTTCTTCATAAAGGAAAAGTAAATTGTGAATCGGTTTTGCTTGAAAGTGAATCATTCATTTCAAATAAAGCTCAGAACAAGCAGCTGCATATCGAAGGTGTTTGTAAAATGGATGGTTTAGGTGGGTCCAGCGACAGTTTCAGTGACACGTGTATAGCTCTAAGCGACCATATCAACACATGTAACGTGGACATAAATTGCAGCAGTCTTGGCAGGGGAAACAACAGCGGAAAGAAAGGTCTTTATAGAAAGATTAACAATAACAAAACAAATGTCCATGATAATAAGGATAACAACAACAGCCCTAATATCGCAAACAGTAGTACGAACATTAGTAGATATAGCATCACAAAAAGCGTAAAGGTTAATAGAAATATCAGCTTCAGGAATAGTCCAAGACAGTACTACAGCAAATCCAAAGAGCCTTGCACCGTTCTGCTACCCCCATGTCGAATCTGTGGGGCAAGAGCCTCGGGGTTTCACTACGGTGTCAACAGCTGCGAAGCTTGCAAAGGATTTTTCCGGCGGGCTATGAAAAGGCCCACAGTTTTCTACTGCGCACAAAACAAAAAGTGCGACATCAAAGGAAATAGACGCAGCACATGCAGGTTCTGCCGCTACAAAAAATGCTTACGACTTGGCATGTCAAAGGAATCTATTAAAACTGGACGATATTCTCATATGAAGAGAACAAGTGATACAATTGAGGTGAAAAAGCTACAAAGCTCGGCGAAAACTGTCGAGGACAACTCCGAGCTGGATAATATAATAATAAATATCATATCAGCTCACGATTCCCACATTATGTCAACCACAAACGTTCCGAAAGATCTAATTTATAGAAAGCAGTTAGAATATCATAACATGTTTGTTCTGCATAAGAAATTTGGGGACTTCCCTGGAGTAAGTATGAATAACTGCACAGATCCGTCAATGTTGTTCGGCCATGATTCTAAGTTTGCGAGTAGCAATGATGGTGTATCAGATTTGAGTGAATTTGTTAAATCGATGACATCATCGCGGTCTTCATCACAACTGTCGTCAGATTCAGGATTTGTGGATGAGCACGAAACGATAACTGACGGGAACAAAGCTGGAGTCTCACACAATGAATTGCATCACAACTATGAAGTCTTTCCAGATTCAATACCTGAATCTAGAGATCGCACTTTCGAAGGGACAAGCGCAGGTTACAATATGATTTACAAAAACCGATACGATACCTCAAAGGACATTCATAAACGAAAATATGTTCACTTATCAGCAGAGCAAAATTCCACAATCGAACAGACGATTATTTTACGCGACTTTAAAAATGAATGCAGTAGCCAGAAGGAGTTTATTCTCCCTTCCAACAAAGACTTTTTAACAAATCAGTTTTCGAGAGATACAAGACACTGCATTTATGATTCCAGTTCTTTGGAAGAAGAAATCAAGCGAAAAAAATATCGTATTACTTCTAAATCGGAAGATGGCATTAATGATGTGATTTTAGAAACGTACACTAATTCTGTTCATGATTTTTCTGGACTTGGGTCAAGGAATTACGACTCACCTGAGTCAAAACAATCATCAATGGAAGATTTATGTTGTTTAAATAGCATTGAAAGATGTAGTCGACCTTCAATTTGCGCTCTCTTTGATGTGTCGTTTACAAAAGATGAGAAAGCATTTTGTAGAACTGTGGAAGACTTTGAAACGAAACACACTCTAGACGCCTCAGATGTAACTCAAAACATGTGTTCTGCTACAAACATGTTCAAAGAAAATGACATATCTGTGTATCCTGGTAGCAACGCTAGTAAGAGCACTATACCTTTCAATAACACAAAGGAAAGACCAGACGAGTCGTCAGACCAAGAAGCAACAATAGAATATATACACACTTTGACAGCGGTAACAGAATCGCGGAAGAGGCGCTGCCTGGAAAAATGTAACGATTCTGTGGACGTGCGAAGAGAGTCGCAAGATGAGATCATGCAGAGGGCAAAGGAATGGATTAGTGGATACGTTGATTTCGCGAAGACAATTCCAGGTATTTTGTTATTGTTGCTGTTGTTGTTGGTGATGCTGCTGGTTGTTGTTGTTTGTAAATGGGCATATCTTAGAACGACCCATTCTTCTACAAGAGGTGGTCAGCCTTGTGCGAGTTGCGACTTCGGGTCTTATTGTTTCTATCGCGGACACAGATAGTTCAGTGAATAAATAGATTAACATTCTAATCGGAATTACGAAAATTGTGGCGTAGCACTAGCGAATCTCGCCAACGGGTTGGTGGTCGTCCGTGAGGTCTCTTGTTGTTGCGTGGGTACCATACCGAAAGTTGTAATTCTCCATCGTTCGTATTTAACTACATGTCCAGCCAAGCAGTGTTTCGAATTGTTTACGTGTCGCTATTTTGTAGGCCTCCGTGACGTTGCCCTAGTGTTAGGCCCATAAAGGGCAGCTCGAGTGATGCATGTGTTGTACTCAGCTGTTTTTCTATTATTTCCGTTATGGACCAGGTTTCGATCCCTTGGCAACGTGGAACAAGCTCATGGAAGATATAAACAAATAACAATTAGAAATCCTATCTGACACAGAAACTAAGATAACATTGCAGATGGTCATGAATTCTGATGGCAACAATGCTTCTCTACAGAGTTCACACTACAACACCAACTCTCAACATCAACTCTCAACACCAACTCTCAACACCAACTAAATGCTCCCATGGCGTGCGTCTCATATAGCCTCTGACAGCAAAGTCCAACTCCTGGCATTCGCGCGGCAGAACTGTTTTAACTAACAGGAGAAGGGGCGGAAGGCAAGTCACTGTCTCCTTAAAACCAGTATTTTCGTGCAGATCTCGAAAGCCTAGAAAGGCAGCTCATCTAGGAGAAGGGACACTCTGATTTCAAACCATCTGAAGCCTTGCAGATAAGATATTGGCGTATCTTGTCGGGTGTTGTTAGATATGGCTGAGCAGCCTGTTTTCTGATAACTCTGAAAGTTGGTCAGCATCTACCAAACCTGACAACCGACGATGTGCGAAGGAGAACTAGCAAGAGGATACAATGTCTTATCCTAGAGCAAGAAAATACAACCTCAGCTGAGTTGTAGCAGAGCAGACCAGGCCCTTAGCCTTGGCTTGCGGCTGGTCAAGGAGTGAAGCTCCGACAGGCGAACAGATAGAGCATTGCTCTGCTGATCCGGCAGCTTCTGCAGCTTGCCTTGTTCCAAATGTATTGGTATCACCCTTTCCATTGGAACAAACAAGTCAGACCGAGAGAGGGACCATACTGCATGGGCAACACATGGTCTCTTTATGTCTGCCTGGGCTTTGTGCTAAAAGTACAATTACTATCGTCTGACAAAGCGGGCTGTAGTAGTTTTCCTCGTATCCATCCCGAGCATGCTGATGAAGGTGGACCGCGGTCCTCCATGCGGTTATGAAATGTTTGGCTCCATCTGCGCTACGCTCACTACTACGGGGATCACGTCAATCCACATATCGTCAGCCAGTGTTAAAAACAGCCTGTTTCCGTGGAACGCTACATCGAAGAGAGATAGTGGTCTTGATCAGTATATTGTACCTTAGCCTGATGCGATGTCCTGGTCAGTATGTTGTGCTTGACCAGACTTGCGTCTCAGTTCCCACACACACACACACACACACACACACACACATATATACATATACCCTGTGCCTGTGAAGGAAAACATATAATCGCTGGTCAAGGCTAAGCACAAAATATGGAAGAAAACAACTACTTGTAAACAAAGCAGGCGTTTGTAAAACCCAAGGACCCCCTGGTGAGCTCCATTCTGCTCCCATTTGAAACGAGATCTCGAGAAGGCCTACAGGTAAGTGCGAGACTTCAGGCCAAAATCAATGAGAATATTATTACTGACCGTAGTTCTTGAACTCTTGGAAAACTACTATTGTTTCTTTTCAAGTCCCTCCACATCCATCCCCGTCCGGCCCCTCCCACTCTCCTTGATTTAATGTAGATTGCTTAGCCGTAACTAGAGACACCATTTAATCATCATCATCGTGTGTCCTTTCCAAACCTATGTGAAACGTATCGTGGAAATACAGGCACAATTTAAATACATTGAGTGTATCAGAACAGTAGCGTTAGTTAATTATTATTGTTATAACTTGTCCCTGATGAAGACCTTTTTGGTCATAACTTAAGTTTCGTTCGTGCTTTCGTCTCGGTGTGGTCTCTGACCGTACCAATATATAATTTATTTCCCTTTTTTTTTAAATAACTGATCTGAACTAACGTTCCAGGCTAAATACATTATTATCAGAGTGCTAGAGCGTCTGATTATTATAATGGTAGAACCCTCACTTTTCACGAAAATGAACCAGGGCTCATCTCAAGGATCCTTCTTCTTCTGCGTACGCAGTCAGACAGTAACCATTATTTTTTCGAAAAAAGCGGCGGTAATCCTGAGGCTGTCGCCACTGCCATAGAGCTTGTCTTGCAGTTCCACTGGTGATGGCCACATCTGTTCTCTCTGATCCTCGTATGTCGGGCAGTTCTGCAGCAGATGTTCAGCGGTCATTTTACCAGTACCGCACGGGCATTCGTCGGTACACCCTATCTTCAATTTGTTGAATATGTGGTACCTCAGTCTATTGTGGCCAGTGCGAAGTCTGAAGACGACGACCTGCTCTCTTCGGTTCAACTGGTAATAGGCATCGTTTTTGGTGTAACCAGTATGTTCGGTTTCCCATTTGGTCATGTATCTGGCTTTGATAAGCCGTTTTGACTCTTCGTACGTCATACTGGTATCTGTTTGTGGTAGTCTTGCACCTTCTTTTGCCAGTCTGTCTGCCTCCTTGTTGCCTTGGATGTTGCAGTGTGATGGGACCCACTGTACCACTACCCTTTTTGGTGCGGACTGCTGGCACAGTTTGCAGAGTGCTGCTCTTAAGTCATTAAGCTCAGTATTTTTCTGGCTTTTTAGCGCTGTGACTACGGCGAGAGCATCTGTAAGCAGGACTAAATGGCTATCATTTTCACTGTGTGTCACCATTTCTTCCACTGCCGCCCTCAGTGCCTCTGCCTCCGCTCTGAAATTGCTTGTGTAATTACCAGTAGCGAATGACAGTGGTATTTGTCTGCCATTTGGTAGGTTCAGGAATGCTCCAGCCCCTCCGTTCTGTGTAGTATTTGTTACAGAACCGTCGGTGTATGCATGGGTCCAGTCCATGCTTGGGTAGCTTTTCGTTATGAAGCTTAGTGTAGTATCTCTCCTTTCTTTTTCAGTCTGGCAGTTTTTTGTTTGCAATACCTGGTATATTTTCTACCACCTCTGGAAATATATCCTGCCTCCAGGTAGGTTTTCGTACAGTAGTGATGGGTTTTGGTGTTGTTAGTGCGTTTATGGGATCTTCGTGCATCTTTGCTTTGGCTATTTCTGCAAAGTTTCTCCGCTTTAGTTTCCCATTTCCCAAATTGTTTAGTCTCTGGTGCATTGGATGGTCGGTCAGTCTTCGGAGTTTCTCTGACTGCAGCTGGGCTCTGCAGTCTCTTCTATCGGTCATGGATTGCAGTTTTGTAATCTTTTCAAGTTCTACAATTGGCGTTGACTTCATGCCACCTGTTATAATTCTCATGGCTTGGTTTTGAAGTTTGCTAACTTTATCGAAGTTCGCCTTCGCTGCTGTTGTCCATGCCGCAATGCCATACTCGAGAACTGGTCTCACTCTTCCAGTGTACAGTTTCTTTAGTATGCCTTCGTCTGCTCCCCAGCTTGTGCCAGCAAGTTTCCTCATGATTGCCATTCTTTCTCTGGCTTTCATTCGGTTTCTCTCAATCTGACTTTTCCATGTCATGCGCCGATCAAATGTGACTCCCAGATAGGTTGGATTGTCGTTTGGCTGCATGATTTTGCCATTTAGACTTAATTTGGTACTTTGGGGTTTTAATGAAAGCGAGAATATTGTGCATGTGGTTTTCTCCTCGTTTATTTTGACCAGCCATGAGTTCGCCCACTCTTCGAGCGATGTTAGAGCCGGCTGCATCCGATTTCTTGCTATGGTGTGATTCTTTTCAGAGGTCCACATAGCCAGATCGTCTGCAAACATTGCATCTCAAGGATCCGTCACTCGTCAGTTGACCCAGCCGTAAATTGGTACCGGACTTACGGTTAGAGAAGGATGAATCCGCGAGAAAGGGAACTAGCAACACCACCTCCCACAAGATGTGTGTTAAGTATACTGCAGTCTCTAACACTTCATTCCGACCAGTGGTTCTTCTTCTTCGTTCGTTCTCAATCTCCCACTACCAAACACTGAAAGGGCTTAAGTAGCAGAATGTAGTCCAGAGAACGGAATGCGTTGTGTCGTAGTTTACAGCTTGACTGCGATATTTGCACCTTTCGGTCCAACACATCCGACTTCAACAAGCATTTTTTGAGTACCGGGTTAGCATTCCCTCTTCGATACCTTCTCTTTAGCCAGTCTGCCCTGCTGCAGCCTGTTATCCAGGATCACCTGTTAGTTCTTCGTCATTGTCTTCTTCTTCGTCTTCTTCTTCTGAGTTCGTCCTGAAAAGGACATTTTGGGTTGTTTTTTTTTAAAAATACAAGTAAAAGGTGCGTCTTTCTGAATTCTAATGGCGAATGCACGGCCCTTTCCACATCATACCTTAGTCTCTGGGTGATATCGCGACGTTGTTGGCTAGTGTATGGATGTGTTGTTGTTGTTTCGAATGCCCATAATATGTAGGTTTACTTTTGTGTAAGCCCTGAAAAGGACGTTAAGTGGCGGATTGCAGTAGCTTTCCTCATATCCCGAGCATACTGATGAAGGTAGACCGGGATCTTCCAGGCGGTTGTGCTATGCGTGGGTGCATCTGCGTATCGCTCACTACTACGGGGATAACGTCGATTGGCCAAGCTACCATGAAAACAGCCCGTTTCCAAAGATGGCTACTAGGAAGTCGAGGTAATGGTCTTGGCCATTATGTTTTGCCAGACCCTGACTAACATATCTGATAATATATTTTGTCTAACCAGACGTTAGTCTTCCTCGTCGTATAGATGGGTGTGTGTATCTGTTTGTAAAAAGAACGTTTTGTTAGTCACTGTCATAGTTTATACCACGGTCGCGATATATGTGCTCTTCGAACTTACGCATCCGGTTTCAACACATCTTTAGTGTGACCCTGTTTGTCTTCCGTTCTTGATCCGTATTTTCTCAGCCATGTTGCACGGCTGCAGTCTGCTTCCAGGACCGCCACTTGATGGCAGAACAAGGTCTTGGCTAGTGGTGAGTAACTGACCCTGATGCAAACAGTCAGCTTTGTGTCGCTGGATGCTGGCATCTCATTCACTGTTGCTGCATCTTTGGCACCGAATTTGGAAAAGAGGATAAACCTTCAAGGCTAGTAAGACATGCGCAACATATACCATCTGACAGCAATCACGAAACGCATGCAGCTGGACTGTTCTTACTGGAATAAGGAGGAGCGAGTCTCTGGGGCCCTGAAACACAGAATGCTCTGAGTAAATGAAATCCATAAGCCATTGGTGATACTCATTCAGAAGAAGGAAAATATCTCGAACAACCTGCTTTCTTGCATGCAGTGTACTGACAGCAAAAGGCTAGGGAGAGCTAAGCAAAATAAAGACGGCTGGTCGAATGTGGATTCGCTGGATTGAATAGAGCAGATATTCCATTCCAACTGGGCACGTGCAAGATCTAACGTCAATGATATCGCATTCCAACTGGGCACGTCCAAGATCTAACGTCAATTATATCGCATTCCAACTGGGCACGTCCAAGATCTAACGTCAATAATATCGTATTCCAACTGGGCACGTGCAAGATCTAACGTCAATAATATCGTATTCCAACTGGGCACGTGCAAGATCTAACGTCAATGATATCGCATTCCAACTGGGCACGTCCAAGATCTAACGTCAATAATATCGTATTCCAACTGGGCACGTGCAAGATCTAACGTCAATAATATCGTATTCCAACTGGGCACGTGCAAGATCTAACGTCAATGATATCGCATTCCAACTGGGCACGTCCAAGATCTAACGTCAATAATATCGTATTCCAACTGGGCACGTGCAAGATCTAACGTCAATAATATCGTATTCCAACTGGGTACGTGCAAGATCTAACGTCAATGATATCGCATTCCAACTGGGCACGTCCAAGATCTAACGTCAATAATATCGTATTCCAACTGGGCACGTGCAAGATCTAACGTCAATAATATCGCATTCCAACTGTAAAACGTGCTCAACTGAACGGTGCAGATAGCGGGGCCAAATGTCAACTTTGGTGGATTGAAGGGAGCAGATGTTGCACTTCATCTGTTACATGTGCAGATGGGATGACTCATTATCGCAATCCAGCAGTCAAGGTTGCTGGATCGAATGGGTTATTATCGCAGTCTATCAGTCAAGTTTGTTGGATCTAGTGAACATTATCGAAGTTCAACAGCCAAGTTTGATAGATTTAGTGTAGAGTTATCGAAGTCCAACAGCCTAGTTTGCTAGATTGAGTGTATAGTTATCGAAGTCCAACAGTCAAGTTTGCTAGATTTAGTATAGAGTTATCGAAGTCCAACAGTCAAGTTTGCTAGATTGAGTGTAGAGTTATCGAAGTCCAACAGTCAAGTTTGCTAGATTGAGTGTAGAGTTATCGAAGTCCAACAGCCAAGTTTGCTAGATTGAGTGTAGAGTTATCGAAGTTCAACAGCCAAATTTGCTAGATTAAGTTCATAGTTTTCGGTCCAATAGTCAAGATTACTAGATTAAGTGTAGAGTTTTCGAAGTCCAGCAGTCAAGTTTGCTGAATCGAATAGATTAGATTACACATTCAAACTGTCAAACTTGCCATGCGTAACTTCAGCCTCTTTTTTATAGCGAACAAAAACATCCTTTTTAACTCGTTATGCGATTTAACACACTGCATATTTGATCAGCTGTAAGATTAAAGCACAGATCTGTGTCAAAGAAGACGAGGCTGTAGCGAGGTAGTAAACAAATGAATGACTGAGAAGCGCAAGCTTGTATGTTGACCGGAGTTACTGACCCCCGTGGTGTGTCCTCCGTTTGTTCCTTCCCTATTTCACCACTTCTATTGCTAAATTTTTAAACCACCTTATTGTTATAGACAGGTGAGCTCAGTTGTTGAACCATGCTGACCGATTTCTTTATATAGACTTTGATCTGTTTGATAAGGAGGTCATATCCGGGTAGAATTGTACATAGAGAGTTAACGTTATTACACTCTCTAGTTATTGTAACGTAGGTGTAATTGCTGTTGTAATGGTCGTAGTAGTAGTAGTAATAGTAGTAGTAGTAGTAGTAATAGTAGTAGTAATAGTAGTAGTAGTAGTAGTAGTAGTAATAGTAATAGTAGTAATAGTAGTAGTAATAGTAGTAGTAGTAGTAGTAGTAGTAGAAGTAGTAGCAGTAGTAGTAGTTGTAGTACTATTAGTAGTAGTAATAGTAGTGGTAATAGTAGTAGTAGTAGTAGTAGTAATAGTAGTAGTAGTATTTGTAACAGCAGCAGCATTTGCAATATTTGAAGTGGTCGTAGTAGTAATAGTAATACTAGTAGTAGTGGTAATAGTAGTAGTAATAATAGTAGTAGTAGTAATAGTGGCAACAGAAGTAGTTTATCGTACTAGTAGTAGCAGCAGTAGAAGTATTAGTGCTGCTAGTTGTAGTAGTGGTAGTATTGGTAATACTAGTAGAGGGTATAGTAATAGCAGAAGTAATATGTGTAGTAATATAAATAAGTATAATAATATAAGCAGCAGTACTTGCAGTTGTAACAACGGCAGTTGTAACACTAATAGTAACAGTAGTTGTAGCACTTGTTGGTAACAGTTTTGAAAATAGCGATTGTTGTAGCAATAGCTGTTGAAGTTATTGCAACAGTTGTTGTAACAGTTTTTGAAGAAGTTGTTGTGTCACTTGTTGTAGTAGTTGTTGTTGCAGTTGTTGTAGTAGTTATTGTAACAGTTGTTGTAACACTTGTTGTAGTAGTTGTTGTAACAGTTGTTGTAACACTTGTTGTAGTAGTTGTTGTAACAGTTGTTGTAACACTTGTTGTAGTAGTTGTTGTAACAGTTGTTGTATCACTTGTTGTAGTAGTTGTTGTAACAGTTGTAGAAACACTTGTTGTAGTAGTTGTTATAGCAGTTGTTGTAACAGTTCTTGTAGCAGTTGTTGTAGAAGTTGTAGATGTTGTTGTAGCTGCTGTTATTCTAAAACTGCTACTGCTACTACTACAACAACTACTACTACTGCCACTACTACTACTACTATTGCCACTACTGCCACTACTACTACTACTACTACTACTACTATTACCACTACTAACTCTACTACTACCACTACTACTACTACTACTGCTGCTACTACTACAACTACTACTACTACTTCAACTACTACTACTTCTACTATTAGTACTGCTACTACTACAACAACTACTACTACTACTACTACTACTACTACTACTACTACTACTACTACTACTGCCACTACTGCCACTACTACTACTACTACTACTGCCACTACTGCCACTACTGCCACTACTGCCACTACTGCCACTACTACTACTACTACTACTACTACTACTGCCACTACTGCCACTACTGCCACTACTACTACTACTACTACTACTACTACTGCCACTACTGCCACTACTGCCACTACTACTACTACTACTACTACACTACTACTACTGCCACTACTGCCACTACTACTACTACTATTGCCACTACTGCCACTACTACTACTACTACTACTATTACCACTACTAACTCTACTACTACCACTACTACTACTACTACTGCTGCTACTACTACAACTACTACTACTACTTCAACTACTACTACTTCTACTATTAGTACTGCTACTACTACAACAACTACTACTACTACTACTACTACTACTACTACTACTACTACTACTACTACTGCCACTACTGCCACTACTACTACTACTACTACTACTACTACTACTACTACTGCCACTACTGCCACTACTACTACTACTACTACTACTACTACTGCCACTACTGCCACTACTGCCACTACTGCCACTACTGCCACTACTACTACTACTACTACTACTACTACTGCCACTACTGCCACTACTGCCACTACTACTACTACTGCCACTACTGCCACTACTGCCACTACTGCCACTACTACTACTACTTCTACTACTACTACTACTACTATTACCACCACTAACTCTACTACTACCACTACTACTACTTCTACTGCTGCTACCAATACTACTATTATTGCTACAATTAATACTACTACTACCACTGCTACTACAAGTAGTACAACTACTACTACTGCCACTATTACTACTACTACTACAACTGCTTCAACCATCATCACTACTACTACTATTACTACTACTACAACTATTAATACTGTAACAACTATTACTTTCACTACTACTACTACTACAACTATTACTACATCATATATTTCCTCTTCATAAATTTCTCTAACTACTCATTTTATTCTTCTATGTCTACTTCCTTGTTTTTAATAGTATCGTCTTCCTCTTCTTATATTCTTCTTCTCGTCATCCTCTTTTTCTTATCTTCTTCTTCTTCTTCTTCTTCTTCATTTGCTCTCTTTCCGAATCATAAGACCCCAAGTGTAACTGGTCAAAGCAGGAAATCATGTACCCATGAATCTTGTGCACTCCTGGCCGATGGTTTTTGCAACCGTTTGCTTTCTCTCGATCATTTTGCTACTAATTGAATTGACAACCCTCTTCAGCTGCCTTTTCATGCATACAATTGATGTGCATAATCTCATTTCTCTCCTCTCCAGTAAGAGACCCTCTATCCACATCGACAGTCCCTCACCAGAGACATGAAATACAATCGTTCATTTTTGTTTTTACGGTAATTAGAAAAAGGCTAAATCACGACATGCCTAGTAGATGACAGTGGTTCTATTCTTTTCTTCTCTCCGACAATAGGCCGGGATGACATTAGCTATACAGTCCTTTTATTTTCAATAGCTCACATACCAATTCGTGTCATTCCCTTTCCGTGTGATATCTATTACAAAAGTGTTATCGTCTAACTGGCTCGTGAAATGAATGTTTCAAGAAACTGGGGCGCCATTTATATTATTATTCAAAGATAAAATTGTTCTAATTCTTCTTTGGAAAGAGACAACTCAAGAAGAAAATAATGGTAAAATCTGGTCCATTCATTTCATATTATTTAAATCATGTTTGTAATGATCGGTTGAGAACGCCAGAAAGAAATAAAGGCAACGAGTAAATTTAAAACACGGCGTTTGTCGGTACAAGCTGGAATTTATAGTAGGACTTTTGTTTATTTGAGACTTTTGTTGTTTCTTTGGTGAATTCGTGTTTTTGGCAGGTCTTTCGAGGATCCGTCAGAATTTGTTAGGTTAACAGGTCTCGCTACTAGATATACACAGACACACACACGCACACACAGATACACCCACAGACACATACATTCAGACACACACAAACACAGAAACAGAGAGATACATATACACACATATATACAAAACATAAATACACCTTTAAGGACTCAACTCGCCTCTCCACCGTGTGATTATTATCCATCACCCCACCCCCCATAACAACACGTATTGCCCATTGTAAACAAAGATGGCAACAGTGTGTCAGTCTAGCGTTGTGATCCGTGGTTGTAAATGGCTATCTTTGCCCCGCATGTCTTACTATTTGGGAAGGGGGTGTTACATATGGGCGGATTTGGTAGTTAGCGGGTTGCACAATCTGTACTTTCGGTAATTGCGCTTTCTCTTAAACTCACCGATTATTTTTATATCATTGGCCTGAGCACCTTTTGTGATGGTAGTGTGCCAAGCGGAGCGGTCCTGTGCAAGCGTCTTAGATAAAGTCACGTTAATTTTGTAATTGTTCAAAGAAATTTTCAATGAGTCTTTGTAGCGTGTCTGCTCTGAGCTCATATGAGATGTGATTATCAGGCATGACAACAACATACTCAATCCATCATATTTAGGTTTTCTTCAGAAGTGAATATAAACGAGTGTCTTATTCCTGTTGATGACTCTAGAGTTCGAGACCTTTTCTTTATATCCGCTTCTGGAAAGCGTGCGTAGACAACCTATTTGAAAATAATTGTTTTCTGACAACGGTGGTAAAGACTGTCCATGTTTCTCAGGCGAACAGAAGGATGGCTAGCACGATATCATGATAGATTTTGATATTGGTGGCAAAGCTGTTTCTGTGTCTATCCAAATATTTGCTCATAGCCCTCCAAAAACAGCGCATGTCTGGACCATTCTCCTGCAGACCTCAGAGTCGATATAAGCTTCCATTTTGATGGTGCTACTATACCATAATGACGACTATTTATATAACACTTACTTGCTCTCATTTTTTGTCTATGTTATTTTTGTGGATGTAAATACCTGTCTCGCGTTGTTGATAACAGCTTTGGGCTATTCTCTTTCTAATTTTTATTTCGTATTTGTCATCATCTACTATTGTACTTGTTGTTCTTATTGTTGTTCTTGTTGTTGTTCTTGTTGTTGTTCTTGTTGTTGTTCTTGTTGTTAAATGCCCACCATGTTTGTATTTACTGTTTTGTGCGCCCTGTTGTTGCGTCTGTTGTTTGCGAATGCCCACAATGAGTAGGTTTACTTTTTTGTGCGCCTTGAAAAGGACGTTAAGTGGCGGGTTAGATCAAGATGCTGAGCAGCGCATGAGCTGCAGCGGTCAGCGACCCATAGCTGACTTCTAGCGTCAGGACCAGCGAACCAGAGCTGCCAGGACCTTCTACGCCTCCACGCGGTGATCCTGGATAACAGGCTGCAGCAAGGCAGACTGGCTAAGGAGAAGGGATCGAAGAGGGAATGCTAACCCAGTACTCAAAAAATGCTTGTTGAAGTCGGATGTGTTGGACCAAAAGGTGCAAATATCGCAGTCAAGCTGTAAACTACGACATAACGCATTCCGTTCTCTGGACTACATTCTGCAACTTCAGTCCTTTCGTGGTTTGGTAGCGGGAGATTGAAAACGAACGAAGCCAAGCCAAGTGCCGGTTACCGTAGCTTTCTTTCCACCCCGAGCGTGCTGATATAGGTGGACCGGGGTCCTCCATGTGGTTGTGCTATGCTTGGCTTCATCTACGTGTCGCTCACTACTACTGGGATAACGTCGATCCCTCACCTCGTTAGCCATTCTGCCATGAAAACAACCCGTTTCCAGGCAGGGCTACTAGGAAGCCGAGGTGAAGGTCTTGGCCAGTATGTTTTGTCTGACCTTGACTAACATGTCTGATCAGTATATTTTGCCTGACCAGATGTTAGTCGTCCTCCCTTGTTCACCCTGTCAACGGCTTTAAGTGACGGGTTGCAGTAGCGGGCTAATGAAGGTGGACGGGGTCCCCTAGCCTGTTGTGCTATGCTTGGCTTCATCTGTGTGACACTCACTACTACAGGGATCGCGTCGATTCTCCACCTCGCTTGCCAGGTTGCCATGAAACATCACTAATCAAGGGAGAACGGAATGGAACTGAAAAGGGGGGGGGGGTGTGTCTTGGTAAGTAAGTGGAAAACTGGTCAGAACTAGAACACTCAAAAGTAGTTTTAATATTTAAATATTTCAACATGTCCTTGTAAAAGTAATACCAAATCTCAGACAAAAATCTCAACAAACAGCATTTTTTTTTTAAAAAAAAAGCTCGAGCGCGTCTGTTGAAACGAAAGTTGTTAGTAGACTAACCCCAAACAGGAAGATAACATTTCAATGTTAAGAAGGATCCCATTCCAACCTTTGTCCATCGTACAGTATCAACAAGCTAGAAAGTCATGATATAATTTTTTTTTTTAGTCAGAGAGTGGTGTCTGCTTGGAATGCATTGCCAGGGGAGGTAGTGGAGGCAGGGACAGTTAATGCATTTAAGAATAAACTGGATGTGCATAGCTTTTAGAGCAAGGTGATGTAAATGTAACTGGTTGTATACAGACTCTACAGGGTCTTCTAAACCAGTATAAAGACGTTAAGTTAATTCGGCACGGGGGCATTCTGACCATCAGATTAGCTTTGTTACAATATGCTGCATTGAGTTGCTGGTCACTAAGTCAAATAAGAGGACAAATCCAGGAAAAAGAGGGCATTTTGTCCCCTTATCTTGAATGTTATCTTAACATCGGCAAGCAGTGCTAGTTTTTGAACCTGTGGGTCGTCATAACCTTGTCGACCTGAGACACTGAGACGAGGTCGTCATAACCGACCTGACCGATTTCTGGGCTGGATGTTTTCAGGCCATGAAACGCGGCGTTCGTGGACGGAACAACGGATTGCTTGTTGTAGAACGTTTGATGTACACTTAGATCAGGGGTCACAAACTCAAACTACACTGAAGCCCAACATGAACAATTGATATGACCACAAGGTATACTCAAATAAAACATATTTATAACAAGTGACATCTGGAGAATGCCAAAAGAGAAAAACATTCTACGTCAAATGTTGTTGTTGTTGAATTCGCACAAAGAGTACTTTTACTCTTGTGTGCGCCATAAAAGGGGCATTAAGTGACTGGTTTCAGTAGTTTTCCTCACATTCCGAGCCTGCCGATGAAGATGGACTTTGGTTCTCCAGACCGTTGTGAATTTCTTGACTTTATCTGCGTGACGCTCAGTACTACGGGGATCAAATCGATTCCCCCACACCCTTAGCCAGAATGCCACGAAGTTTGTTTTCAAGGAGAACCCGAATGGTCAGCCTGGGTTTTTTTGTATATGATAAGAACAAGAATAACTCCCAGCTACATGCAGTTCATTCCAGAGCTGGGACCTGCACAGGGACATCTGCCCCTGCAGAAGTACAGGTCTACTAAGAACTAAGAACTACATGGAAGTGAGGTAGAGGTCTTCGTCAGTATATCTCACCTGGTCCTGATTAAAATTGGCTGATCAGTATGTTATGCCTGACCAGACGTTAGTCTCCCCTTCCCCTACAGGACATGCCAAATTTATGAAATCGATGAGCAGACCATATTACAAGAAAATAACCAGTGGTGTTTCAGTACTGCCTGTGACCCCCGCGAAAAGAAAAGACCTCACAGACGACCTTCGATGGCAGGACTCACTAGAGATGAACAACAATATCTACCAACCTATCTCGAACACTCCTCAACTCGGAAACTACTCCTTCTTTGCGTTCGATTTTCGTATGCTCGTTTTATGCCACCCGATGGGCCGTGTCCATGAAGTGATACGTCTCTCGCAGGTCCTCAATGGTTTCCCACAGTTTGTCTTGTATGTTTCTTTCCTCGGGCCAGGTCTTTTCACAAGAGCTTAGTGCAATGGACATGTTTAGCTCGGAAACTAAATTGGAGTGGGACCCGGGCAAGGACATCCACCTTATCGAAGTATGGATCGATCAAGATTAAGATAACCAAGATCAGATTTAGTTATTATCATGCACCAGGTCAACGACATGCGATCTACCGATATAATGCGCCCGGCTCGCCATTGCTTCAGTAAATTCAAAATAAATATGCTAGAAATTCTCCCCTTTACAAATTCTGTTATTGAAATATCTCTGGTAATATGGTTTACTAATAAACAATTCATGTACAGAATTACATTACATATACATTACTTTTCGTACGTGGAGGAGCATCGCCCGAGAAAAAAAATCCAGTATTTACCAAACTGAACACTATGGGAACCGAACCCGGAACGTTAGGATTGTGAAAACCGAGCGAGTTTCACCCCTTAGGCTACGCAACCTCTAATATTTGTTATAAAATAAACATTTTGAGTGAGTTCTCATTTCTGATCAAGGGGAAACTCACGGCCTACCACAAAAGGGGCGTATCTTTAATTGATCCCTGACGCAAAAAAAGATTACCGACCTTTGCCCTAGTTATGGTCAGATGTAGATGGACTATTTGCCAGATGTTAACAGAGAATAAGGATGCACTTATAACAGCTGAATAAATTAATTGGAATACAGCAAACAGCCTTAGCATAGATTTACAAAATACATATCTAAGTAAAAGATTTTAAAAAGTACAGACCAAGATAATTGATTCCTTTAACAATTTATATTTCAGTTTAATTATAAAATAACAGAATCTTACAAATTAGTAAAAATAGTTTTGTTTTTTTAAACAATTTGCTCAAATTGATCCATGTTTATTATTTTTATCAGTCACAAAAGTGCATCATCTCTGCAAAGTCTGACATTGAAATCAGTCAGACGGACTCCCGCCCACCTTCTCTGAGAAGTCTGACATTGAAATCAGTCAGACGGACTCCCGCCCACCTTCTCTGAGAAGTCTGACATTGAAATCAGTCAGAATGACTTATGCCCACCTTCTCTGAGAAGTCTGACATTGAAATCAACCAGAAGGACTCACGCTTACCTTCTCTGAGAAGTCTGACATTGAAATTAGTCAGAAGGACTCACGCCCACCTTCTCTGAGAAGTCTGACATTGAAATTAGTCAGAAGGACTCACGCCCACCTTCTCTGAGAAGACTGTCATTGCACCTCAGCCAGCATGACGCAGTTCCACCTTCGTCGGTACACTTCTGGGTATCCAAGAAGCAGCTGCAACCAAAGTAAACGTCAAAAGTATAAACTAAGTACGAGTATCTTCGAACAACCAGAGCAACTGTTGAATTAGGTGGATCTCGGTCCTCTTGCCTGTAGTGCTATACAAGGCTTTCCAACAGGGCTCACAACTACGAGGATTACTGTGTCAATTTCTAACACGTTGGCCAGGCTGATGTAGCGCAGCCTGATTCCAGATACACAACATGGACATCAGGTGTGGTCATACTCAGTATGTTACATATTACCCTGACGTGAGCGACTTTTATCAATCAACATCTGAAAATTTGATATGTGTTACCCAGGTCGAGAGATGGACATAGAATAGTAAAACTGTAACCTGCCAGTCATGTCGTAATAGGCAACCACGGTTGATCGTGGAACCGGCTTTCCAATCCTTGTACTGATTCCTCTTCACTCATCCTCCGATCAAGGCTTCGGTTTATTTTACAACTCAGTGTGCTATATATTACCATGACGTGACGGACATTGCACCGATCCAAAATAATTGGTCAACTTCGTCACACAACAGCATTCGTATCATTACCGTCTTCATGAACGATCAGCTCAAACATCGCATAATAATTGTCTGTATATCTAGCGACAATTATCTGTTATCAGTTCCATAGTCCACGCCAGAACTTGGTCACCTGTGAGCAGGTTAAGCCGAACTTAACCTAGAATCTGTACAATGGCGTTTGATAAGTTCATCTAAGTGTAAATGCTATACTTTTTTCTGGTACTTCAGCACTGGAAAACACGAGTCATGTTAGAAAATTTGCAAGAAGACAATTACGGATAATAACAAGAGATAAATAATTATAATAAGAAGATACAGGTAAAGTGAAAATACGGAAGAGGAAAAGATGTGGAGTGGGGTGAATGACCTGTACAAGAAATGAACTGTCTACACATATTTGTCAGTCCTTGTGCATGTGTTCCAATGACTAAATTTGTTTACGTCTTAGGTTACCTATACTGTCTATTACTTAGGACCGGGGATTATTTCTAGGGCTGATGAATAAAGGCATCTTGATTCAACAGTCGCCGTGCATCGTGTATGCCATATTTTTTTAAGAGAACCCAGGGAAAAAGAGGATTTACAGAAGTCCAAACCGGAGTCTCGAGACAATGGGACAGTTTGCTTACTTTCTTGTGCACCTGATTGTCAATGGGAGAAAATAGCTCAAATCAGTTATCAGTAAATATATGGCATTACAACTTAATTAAACAATTGGTATCCAGTCGGGAAGAGTGGAAGCATTACGTTCTCCAATACAGATGATGGATAAACTCTATGGGGAAGGGAAAAGACTGAGACATACCATCAAGTTTATGAGAGAAATATATTTGATTATTTGAGGGACCAACTATGGGGATAGAAGACGCGTTTGGCAGAAGGACAAGTTTAGGAGGGAAATATAATTTATCATTTCAGGGATAAGCTATGTGGAGAGGAGAAGCGTGTGACAGAAGGACAAGTTTAAGAGGGAAATAGAATTGATTATTTAAGGGACAAACTATGGGGACAGGGGACTTGTGTGACAGAAGGACACGTTTAGCAGGGAAATAGAATTGATTATTTGAGGGACAAACTCTATGGGGATGGGAGACGCGTGTTATATACGAACACGTTTATGAGGGAAATAACATTTTTTGAGGGACAAACTTTATGGAGACGGGAGACGCGTGTTATATACGAATACGTTTATGAGGAAAATAACATTATTTGGGGGGCAAACTCTACGGGGCATCCCGAATGGTTTGCAGGGTTCCATGTGTATGACAAGGACAAGAATAGCACCCCTGCTACACAAACAGCATGTCGTTAGAGGCGACTTACTGTGTATAACACCGCCATGGCTAGGCAGTTTGTTAAGAGCAGCATAGGTGCCACCTAATAGACTGCGGGTCTTCTCCTTCTTCTGCGTTCCTTCTCAATCTCCCGCTACCAAGTCCTGAACAGGGCTTTGCAAGTAGCAGGATGTAGTCCGGAGAACGGAATGCGTTGTGCCGCTAGTTTTACAGTTTGACTGCGATATTTGCACCTTTCGGTCCGTCACATCCGTCTTCTGCAGCACTGCGGATCTACTTTGCTCTAGTGTTTGAGTCTATTAAGATGGACTCGCTTATCAGTTAACCACCCTCCATAGTGAGGTAATAAGCTGCTCAAACCCAGCCCGCTAAGCAGAAAATCATCCTCCTGGCTACATCAAGCTCACACTATAGATGGGACCTGCACACGGACGTATGCCCTTGTAGAAGTACAGGTCACCTAAGACTAAGACTCTTTGGAGACTGGAGACGCTAGTGACAGAAAGAAAAGTTTAGAAGGGAAATATATTTGATTGCTTGGTGGATAAATGCTTTAGTGATGGAAGAAGCCTGAGACAGACCATGACCTTTTAAAGGGATATCAATGTCTGTATTTGGGAGATAAATTACCAATACGGCAGAAGCCAGACATGCCGTCAAGTTTATGATGAATTACGATGTCAGTATTTGGGAGATAAACTCTACCAATACGGCAGAAGCCCGACATGCTGTCAAGTTTATGATGGATATCGATGTCAGTATTTGGGAGATAAATTACCAATACCGCAGAATCCAGACATGTCGTCAAGTTTATGATCGATTACGATGTCAGTATTCGGATGATAAACTCTACCAATAGGACAGAAGCCAGACAGACCATCAAGTTGTTGATGAAAATCGATTTCAATATTTGGGAGATAAACTCTATTGGGACGGGAAAAGTCAGAGACCGGTCGTCAAGTATATGACAGAAATATGTGTGATTATTTCAGGGACAAATGTTAAGGTGGCGGCAGAAGTCTGAGGCAGACCATCAAGCTTTCAAGATTTTAATGGAAATCGATGTCCTTATTTGGGATATAAACTATATTGGAACGGCAGAAGACTGAGACAAACCATCAAGTTTGTGAGAAAAATAAATTTAATTATTTAAGGAATTAATTTTAGGGAGACAGTAGAAACCTAAAACATATGATCAAGTTATCGGAACAAACAGATTTGATTATTTGAGAGATTAACTTAATGAAGACGGGAAACGCCCTAGACAGACCCTCTCGTTTAAGAAGGGAATATCGATTATTATTTAAGATTTGAGATGAAGAATTAATCATATTAAATCTGCACCTGCCCATGTGTATGTGCGGCACTTCTTCTTCTTCTTCGTCGTCGCGGTCGTCGTCGTCGCCGTTTGTTCTCAATCTCCCGCTACCAAGCCGTGAACGTTCTCAAACTCCCGCTACCAAGCCCTGAACGTTCTCAAACTCTCGCTACCAAGCCCTGAACGTTCTCAAACTCCCGCTACCAAGCCCTGAACGTTCTCAATCTCCCGCTACCAAGCCCTGAACGTTCTCAAACTCCCGCTACCAAGCCCTGAACGTTCTCAATCTCCCGCTACCAAGCCCTGAATGTTCTCAAACTCCCGCTACCAAGCCCTGAACGTTCTCAAACTCCCGCTACCAAGCCCTGAACGTTCTCAAACTCCCGCTACCAAGCCCTAAACGTCTCAAACTCCCGCTACTAAGCCCTGAACGTTCTCAAACTCCCGCTACCAAGCCCTGAACGTTCTCAAACTCCCGCTACCAAGCCCTAAACGTCTCAAACTCGCGCTACTAAGCCCTGAACGTTCTCAAACTCCCGCTACCAAGCCCTGAAAAGGACTTTGCAAGTAGCAGGATGTTGTCCGGAGAACGGAAGGGGTTTACAGCTTGACTGCATCTTTAGGTCCGACACATTTTACTTCAGCAGGCGTGTTGGGGTTCCGGGCTGGCTTTTCCTCTTCAATCCCTTCTCCTTAGACAGTCTGCTCTGTTGCTGTCTATTATCCGAATTCACCGCCTGGAGGTGTAGAAGGGTCTTGGCAGCTCTGGTTCGCTGGCCCTGACGCTAGCTTTGGGTTGCTGACCGCGGCAGCTCATGTACTGCTCAGCATCTTTATTATCCCCTGTACGGCACTTAACAGTTCAAACATGCCGAAATTATTGTAAGTGAGCTGATGAAATTTGACGCAGATTGGAATGAATGTCGTAATTCAAAAAGATCATATAAATATACGTTGAACGAGAAGGATAGAAAATCTTTAATAAACTGAAGCAATAGAAGATTATGTATTTTAACTAAATTATGTTCTAAACTTCCCAGGGTTTGCTTCTCTCCCTTCGCAAGATCAGACAGTTTTGCTCCAACATGCCTGGGACGAGGTCTGGATACTGGGAACATTCAGGTAAGACTGTAGGGACTTATCGTAATGCTGGCTGATGGTATGTAAGGGCTATCGTCGGGGTCATGGGAACATACTGACCAAGAATTCCCCTCCCGCCCACACTTTGCACCAGGACACAAGCTGTGTTACTGGAAAATGGCCAAAAAGGTGAGGATAGGCATTGTGATCCCTTTAGCGGTGAGCCTGTAGAGATGCCTTGCACTAGATAACAGCTAGGAGGCCACAGTCACCACCTTCTAACATTATATTGTGTTATATTCCTAAAAAATTAACTTCACTACACAATGGGCGTAGGTGTCTATTCTCGCTCAGTAAATGTTGAAGTGTATGGACACTGATGGCTCATGTATTGTACACGCTCTTTCCTTGTCCTATTATGGGTTCTACTCTGCTCGTTGGATTTCAAAGCTATGCAGTCTGTGTATTGCTGAGGCATCTATTGCAGTGTCATCATTCAACAGGCCTGCATTGATAGACCAAGCTGTCATTTCTGTCCATATCTAGTGTGTCCTCTGCAGAACGTCCCGGCAGGTACAAAGTGTCACTTTAATCCGTTACCACCGAAAATTCTACAAGAATGAACAAATCAGTTGTTTCGAAAGTTAACACCAGCTCTGGTTGGATCGATACACGATTATGAATTAAAACATTAGCTCTGGCTGGGTCGATACTCGATTATGAAATCACAAACACCAGTTCTAACTGCATCGAGTCGCGTTTATGAAATCAAACACCAGCTCTGACTGGATTGATACGCGGTTAGGTAATCAAACATCAGTTCTGGCTGTGTTGATTCGCAATTTTGAAATCAAACACCGGCTCTAGCTGGATCGATACGCGATTATGAAATCAAACACCGGCTCTGACTGAATTGATATGCGATTATGAAATCAAACACTGGCTCTGACTGAATTGTTATGCGATTACGAAATCAAACACCAGCTCTGACTGAATTGATATGCGATTATGAAATCAAACACCGGCTCTGACTGAATCGATATGCGATTATGAAATCAAACACCGGCTCTGTCTTGATCGATTCGCGATTATGAAATCAAACACCGGCTCTGTCTTGGTCGATTCGCGATTATGAAATCAAACACCGGCTCTGTCTTGATCGATTCGCGATAACGAAACCATACAAAAGCGCTGGCTGATTCCATAAACTATTCAGAAATCAGATAACAACGAAGACAGAATCGATAAGCGATGATGATGGAAGATAAAGACGGCCGCTATGATAATAAATATTGTTCCTGTAGTCCCAAATGCTGTCACAGACGGACTTGGAAATACGGATGAGTTCGAAGTAATAACTAAATTGTTAACTCAACTTCCACGTCACTTTATTTATTGATGCATGTCCAACATTGCATTTAGCTCCCCTTACTAGCTATTAGTAAAGTTTGATTCCACTCATTTGCTCTACAGTTCATAGCAACGATTGTTACAGGGTGAAGTTGCCAACCCCATGCACAACCATCCTTAGTCCCCTAATAAGACATAGAAGAAAGGAAATAGTAGTCCTGTTTTGTTTTTCCCGGGAATCACTCAAGTAACTAATTGCTACGAAGGTGTAGTACACACAACATGTCCACGAGCAGCTAAGGTTCAGCGACTCAACTTGTACGGGGTCATTGCCCGTGTTTCAGTTCAAGTGCTATCTCCGCATCGAAGGTCGGCTACAATGGATCTCAAGTGTACTCCTATCTCTTGCCGTATTATCAATCTGACAGGCTTTTTCCAGTCCATCAACAAGAAGGTATGTCTTGTTATTTAACCAAAATAGCGTAACTGTCTAATCCTGATTTCGGTCATTTATTCTCTTTTCACCCTTGGCTTTTTCAATACCTCCACATTTGTTTCTTCTCTTTTCAAGAAAAGTTTCCGAATCTGCTATATACTCACATTTCGAAGGGTTCGATACTATTTTCCAACTTGTTATTCAGTTTCACATCTGAAAGTCAAGACTCGTAGATAAGTGGATTGATATATATATCCATCCACCGTAATTGTCTTAGTTGTTTCTCTATTACCGAGGAGTCATCTAATTATGGCATGTGATGATTGGCCATTTATTACTCTCTGAATTGCAAACTCTTCTTTGAAACATCCTTCTGGTTTATTTCAATTCTGGAAACAAAAACTGCCCGACTGAAAAAGAATGAAGAGATACAACCCTGAGGTACATAACGAAAAACTATGCCCATGCATACACCGACGGTTCTGTAACAAACACAACACAGAACGGAGGGGCAGGGGCATTCCTGAGCCTACGAAATGGCAGAAAAATAACACTGCCATTGGCAACTGGAAAATACACAAGCAATTTCAGAGCGGAGGCAGAGGCACTGAGGGCGGCAGTAGAAGAAATGGTGACAGGTAAAAGGAATGAAAGCCATATAGTCCTGCTTACAGATGCCCTGGCCGTAGTCACAGCACTAAAAAGCCAGAAAAATACTGAACTTAATGATTTAAGAGCAGTACTCTGTCAACTATGCCAACAGTCCGCACCAAAAAGGGTAGTGGTGCAGTGGGTTCCATCCCACTGTAACATCCAAGGCAACGAGGAGGCAGACAGACTGGCAAAAGAATGTGCAAGGCTACCACAACCAGATACTACTGTGACATACGAAGAGTCAAAAAGGCTTATTAGAGCTAGATACATGACCAAATGGAAAACAGAACATACTGGCTACACAAAAAACGATGCCTATTACTAGTTGAACAGAAGAGAGCAGGTAGTGGCCTTCAGACTTCGCACTGGCCACAATAGACTGAGGTACCACCTGTAGCAGATCCCACTGTTTGCCTTGGCCGTGATCTAACTTAGAACATTTTCACACTCATCCACATCATCATGACCATACTCAGTAAATGACATATCACACAGCAGGTGGCATATTTATTATATCATACTCATATCATAGAATGAGTAGAGAAATTACAAACACAATATAATACATATCTTAACTAAACATTCTACTAAAACGGGAATTGTAAGCATTAGCTATTGATGGAATTCCCAACTATCTAAAAACCCAGTTCTATTGCCTTGCAATTACATCACACACACATCGCCTTAACTGCGTCTTCAACACACCTTATCAAATACTCTTCCTCACTGAAATCCCCTCAGGCGGGCGATCTCGACATAACTCGTTCACAATGTGTCCTTGCTTACAAACACACTTTCACATTATCTATTAATGCAGAACTCATTCACCTATTTGAGCGATCCTGTTCTATCACTAAACATTCGTCCAACAGTCTATCAATCGCTCCTGTACCTAAGTCGGTGAGTTAAACATACTATCCACATTCAGTCTCTCTCTCTCTCCTCCATACAGCCTCTCTCTCTCTCTCCAGCCTCCCGAGCTAAACTTTGTCTCGAGTTATATATCCTCAAGCAAGGCCAGAGCTTGACCAATCGATCTCAGGTATGGTCATCTTCAATCCCAATTGGAACGAAACACTTTGCACACCTGTCACTCATTCTCTCACAGCAAGCCCCGCTGCCATTTTCGTCTGTCAATCAATCTCCCCCTACCAAAATCGGAAGGCCAGTGGTCAGTTTCTACCTGTCCACATTCCTTAACTCAACTCTGTTCTCCTTTGCTGAGACGGTGAGTGACCTTGACATGCATTCAGGTAGCTTTAAGCTTTAACATGTTCAGGCATCCTAAACTCCCCTTGCTCCGGCGGGAACTGTTACACACCTATTCAACAAATTGAAGATAGGTGGCACTGACGAATGCTCGTGTGGTACCGGGAAAATGACCGCTGAACATTTGCTGCAAAACTTCCCGACATACGAGGATCAGAGAAAGCAGACATGGCCATCACCAGTGGCAACACTAGACAAGCTCTATGACAGTGTCGACAGCCTTAGGATGACCGCCGCTTTTTTCGAAAAAATACAGGTTGACATCTGACAGCATACGAAGAAGAAAAAGAAGAAGAAGAAGAAGAAGAAGAAGAAGAAGATTTCAATTCTAATGTATTTGAACTGATTGTCCTGTTCCAGAGGTTACTCATTCCGCATGTAATTCTTCCAGGAGTAGTAAAATTCTTTATTTCAAACAACTTACTGCTTTGCAGGAAGTCTGTTGTCAGATAGGCTTAGAGAGTTACTGAATAAATTAGACTTGCATGTCGGATGTGTCAGGTTGAAAGGTGTCAACATGAAAGTAAAAAGTGACATCACGGTCAGGTGAAACATATTGATCAAGACCCAACCTCTCGCCTCTGTCATGTTACTGGAAACAGTATGCCACAGCAGACTGGCCAACGAGGCTTAGAGAGTTACTGAATAAATTAGACTTGCATGTCGGATGTGTCAGGTTGAAAGGTGTCAACATGAAAGTAAAAAGTGACATCAAGGTCAGGTGAAACATATTGATCAAGACCCAACCTCTCGCCTCTGTCATGTTACTGGAAACAGTATGCCACAGCAGACTGGCCAACGAGGCGGTGATCGACACTGTGATCCCTATAGTGGTGAACTTTACTGAGGATCCTCGCCTTGCACTACAGTCAGGGGGGTGAAGGGCGCCAGGTCCACTATCTCAAGTATGCCCCTGAATGTAGCCACTGTAACCTGCTACCAAATAAACGTCGTCATGAGTTGAATTAATTCAGCATGAGCAGCGTCTAACAACAGTAACATCGAGATGCCAATGTTTGATTGATTGATTGATTGAGTGAGTGATCTATTGATTTATTAGCCTTTCCTTTTCATTACTGGAGTACTGGGCTCCACTTGGGGAGTCTGTAGGGATTTCGGTCGACACACTACGTACGAACAATCCTCAGTAGCTGGATTTGGTAGTGGTCGATCGTCGTAACGGACCTTTGACGCCTCAGCGAACATTATTATTATTCTACTGGCGGAGGCTCGGCCCTTTCCGATCCAGACTGCAGTCAATTAGGTGAAATCTGGACGCATTAACCAAGGCTTGGATGAGTGGGTGCGTCTGTATGTACCTATAATAGCGTGATCTCAATGTTCGTCCTAACCAAAGTGCAATAAATGGGGGCCTTACCCTGAGACGCATATGAAAGTTGTGTAAGAGTGTTTTTGTTGGATAGAGTGAAATGAAACAGTGTGAGGTGAGAAGAGTGTTTTTGTTGGATAGAGTAAAATGAAAGTGTGATGTGAGAAGAGAGTGTTTTTATTAGATAGAGTAAAATGAAACAGTTTGAGTTAAGAAGAGTGTTTTTGTTGGATAGAGTAAAATGAAACAGTGTCAGGTAAGAAGAGTGTTTTTGTTAGATAGAGTAAAATGAAAGTGTGATGTGAGAAGAGAGTGTTTTTGTTGGATAGAGTAAAATGAAACAGTGTCAGGTAAGAATAGTGTTTTTGTTGGATAGAGTAAAATTAAAGTGTCAGGTAAGAAGAGAGTTTTTGTTGGATAGAGTAAAATGAAACAGTGTCAGGTAAGAAGAGTGTTTTTGTTAGATAGAGTAAAATGAAAGTGTGATGTGAGAAGAGAGTGTTTTTGTTGGATAGAGTAAAATGAAACAGTGTCAGGTAAGAATAGTGTTTTTGTTGGATAGAGTAAAATTAAAGTGTCAGGTAAGAAGAGAGTTTTTGTTGGATAGAGTAAAATGAAAAAGTGTGATGTAAGAAGAGAGTTTTTGTTAGATAGAGTAAAATGAAACAGTGTCAGGTAAGAAGAGTGTTTTTGTTAGATAGAGTAAAATGAAAGTGTGATGTGAGAAGAGAGTGTTTTTGTTGGATAGAGTAAAATGAAACAGTGTCAGGTAAGAATAGTGTTTTTGTTGGATAGAGTAAAATTAAAGTGTCAGGTAAGAAGAGAGTTTTTGTTGGATAGAGTAAAATGAAAAAGTGTGATGTAAGAAGAGAGTTTTTGTTAGATAGAGTAAAATGAAACAGTGTCAGGTAAGAAGAGTGTTTTTGTTAGATAGAGTAAAATGAAAGTGTGATGTGAGAAGAGAGTGTTTTTGTTGGATAGAGTAAAATTAAAGTGTCAGGTAAGAAGAGAGTTTTTGTTGGATAGAGTAAAATGAAAAAGTGTGATGTAAGAAGAGAGTTTTTTATACATACCCATAACTACGTAAAATCATGAAAACAAGTCTAAAATGTAAAGGTCTGAGGTAAGATTTTTTTAGCCGATATTTTTTAATTGTTATTTATCTTATGTGTTTGCCTCACTAGTTTCTACTGGCGGAGGCGCCCCTTTTCCACCCTAGACCGTATTCAATTTGGGCGATATTAAGACGTATAAGCCAGTGCTTGGATGCCTGTGTGCGTATGTATGTACCTATGCTAGGTTTGTGCGCTCTCAGAAGCCAGCCCAACAGAAGTGCAATGGAAGGGTCTCACCATGAGGGCGCGTGCGAAAGTTGTGCAAGAGTGTGATTGTAGGACAGTCACATGGAACAAGAGTGTGATTGTAGGACAGTCACATGAAACAGGATGAGGTGAGAAGAAGGAGCACCCAAAGGGGAAGAGTTCAGGGGAAGCGTTTACAAGAGCCGATAAATGCTTTTACACAGATGGTTATCTTTTTTTTTTTTTTTTTGCTTAGATGTTTGCCTCACTAGTTTCTACTGGCGGAGGCGCGCCATTTTCCACCCCAGACCGTAGTCAATTGGGCGATATCAGGACGCATAAACCAGTGCTTGGATGCATGTGTGCATCTGTATGTACCTATGCTAGGTTTGTACGCCCTCAGAAGCTAGCCCAACCAAAGTGCAATGGAAGGGCTTTACCACGAGGGCGCGTGTGAAAGTTGTGCAAGGGTGTGACTGTAGGACAGAGTCAAATGAAACAGAGTGAGGTGAGAAGAGAGAGAAGGGGAAGAGTGGCCCCCAGGGTGATATGATGGTTATCTGTACAGGGAGAGGAATAAGGTTATGATGTCACTTTCACATGTTTTCATTGGTACATCACAGAGGCTATAGCAGTGATCTTGGCGTGGTTGTAGGACTCAGTGGCAGATGTTTCCACGCAGAAGAGATGGAGGCAGCCTGGGGCAAGAACTACTCTAGAATCGCGTTCAACGTCGCTGAGATTATCAACAGACAAAACTTTTCATCGGGGTTGATCTCCCTCCTCAAAGCTGTCTGTATTGTCACCCCTGACAGGTAGGTTTATCATTACAGTGAATGATATGTTTCTAAGGTTAAGCAGGTGGACATGGAATAGTTTCAGTGTGGAATGTCGTGTATGTGGTTAGAGGCGAGTAAGGGTGGTTGGGCCTTGGGGTATGTCCCCGTCATGTATGTGGTTAGATGTGAATAAGGGTGGTTCGGCCTTGAGGTATGTCCCTGTCATGTATGTGGTTAGAGGCGAGTAAGGGTGGTTGGGCCTTAGGGTATGTCCCCGTCATGTATGTAGTTAGAGGCGAGTACGGATGTTTGGGACGGGGGGTCCATCCATGTCATGCAATACAGTACATCTAAATAATTACATAACCTAATAATAACTAAGGAATCATTTGACTAAGCTGAAATGAATGCTACTAATTAATTCTTCGAAAAATGTTGAAAGGCTCATGCAACAAACCATTGCACCTGCACGCCCGTTCGTGTTCTCAGTCTATTTCATTTCTGAAAGTGCCGGAGAGAGAACGAACTCCACACCTTCCGCGGCGGCTCCAAAATTTTCGCAATGCTTCGTCAGTTACCCATTTACAGCTGGGTCGACTGGCGGAAGCGACCATGCCATAAAAATAACTCACGATCTACCAGGTCTGTCGAACCGAGAGCGACATGATTTGAACTTGGTATGTCGGGATTGTAAACCAAGTCCCCTAGGTCACACACTCCCCCCTAGACCACACGCTCCCACTAGACCACACACTCCCCCTAGACCACACACTCCCCCTAGATCACACACTCCCTCTAGACCACACGCTCCCCCTAGACCACACAAACCCCCTATACCACATACATTCCCCCTAGACCACCCCCCTAGACCACAAACTCCCACTAGACCACGCCCCTCCCTAGACCACGCCCCATAGACCACGACCACCTGGACCATAAACACCCCATATACCACACACACTCCCTAGACCACACACTCCCCCTAGACCACGCCCCCTAGACCACACCCTCCCCCTTAGACCACACCCTCCCCCTTAGACCACACGCTCCTCCTAGACCACCTCCCCCTTAGACCACACGCTCCTCCTAGACCCCACGCTTTCCCTAGACCTTCCCCCCCCCTTGGACTACACGCTCCCCCTAGGCCACACACACCCCCTATACTACACACACTCCCTAGACCACACACTCTCCCTAGACCACGCCGCCTAGACCACACACCCTCTAGACCATGCCCCCTAGACCCCAAGCTCCCCTTAGACCACCCCCTCCCCTTAGACCACACACTCCCCCTAGACCACATACTCCCCCTAGACCATACGCCCCCCCCCCCCTTAGACCACACACTCCCCCTAGACCACACACTCCCCCTAGACCACACACTCCCCCTAGACCACACACTCCCCCTAGACCACACACTCCCCCTAGACCAGAAGCTCCCCCTAGACCACACACTCCCCCTGGACCACAAGCTCCTCCTAGACCACACACTTCCCCTAGACCACACACACTCCCCCTAGACCACATCCCCCCCCTAGACCACGCTACCCCTAGACCACACACTCCCCCTAGACCACACACACTCCCCCTAGACCACACACTCCCCCTAGACCACGAACCCTAGACCACATCCCCCCCTAGACAAAAAAATCTCCCCCTAAACCACAAGCTCCCCCTTGACCACAAGCTCCCCCTGGACCACACCCCCCCCCCCCCCTAGACCACAATCTCTCCCTAGACCACAAGCCCCCCCCCCCCAGACCACACTCTCCCCCTAGACCACAAGCTCCCCCTAGACCACAAGCCCCCCCCCCCCCCCCCCCAGGCCACGTGTCCCCCAAATTACTACTTTTTGATTGGCTGACATACTCCACGCAAGGCAATAAAAAATACCCGTAAGTCAGGGAAGGAGGGACCGAAGAATTCCTTGTCAAACAAATAACACTGTCATTCGCTACTGGTAAGTACACAAGCAATTTCAGAGCGGAGGCAGAGGCACTGAGGGCGGCAGTGGAAGAAATGGTGAGACACAGTGAAAATGAAAGCCATATAGTCCTGCTTACAGATGCTCTCGCCGTAGTCACAGCGCTAAAAAGCCAGAAAAACACTGAGCTTAATGACTTAAGAGCAGCACTCTGCAAACTGTGCCAGCAGTCCGCACCAAAAAGATTAGTGGTACAGTGGGTCCCATCACACTGCAACATCCAAGGCAACGAGGAGGCAGACAGACTGGCAAAAGAAGGTGCAAGACTACCACAAACAGATACTAGTATGACGTACGAAGAGTCAAAACGGCTTATCAAAGCCAGATACATGACCAAATGGGAAACCGAACATACTGGTTACACCAAAAACGATGCCTATTAAAAGTTGAACCGAAGAGAGCAGGTCGTTGTCTTTAGACTTCGCACTGGCCACAATAGACTGAGGTACCACCTATTCAACAAATTGAAGATAGGTGGTACCGACGAATGCTCGTGCGGTACTGGTAAAATGACCGCTGAACATCTGCTGCAGAACTGCCCGACATACGAGGATCAGAGAGAGCAGATGTGGCCATCACCAGTGGAACTGCAAGACAAGCTCTATGGCAGTGGCGACAGCCTCAGGATGACCGCCGCTTTTTTCGAAAAAATATTGGTTACTGTCTGACTGCGTACGATGAAGAAGAAGAAGAAGAATTCCTTGTCAGACATACGTCCAAAGACGTTTGTTATATAGGAGTTTATGGATTTTTATTAGAAGCATGGGCGACCACTATAAATTGGTCCACTTACAAGAAGCTTAATCCGAAGCAGTTTGTGCATTCTTGCAACAATTCTGAAGCAATTTTACTAATCTAAAAAAAAATCTCCTCAACATTTTCCCTTGTTTAGATATTCGTACGTCATCATTGGGATTCCGTTGCGAAGAGGTTAAGCCGTCGACCTCGTGATCAGGTGATGTCGGTTCGACTCTGGACTCCGTCGTCTTTTTTACTGGTGCTTGATGCATCTCCCCTGCATCTCGTAGTCGAACTCTAGTCAAAATTAATTATGCCATCATCGTCTACGAAGGACGGAGGCCTTTGCCTTTTACGTCATCGTTTATAAAATAAAGATCGGTCAGCTTGTGTTACGCGTGATGGGTGGACTCAATGACCCTGTTGATACATAGCCTACTTTCTAAAGAAGGCCATGGTTGATCCAAAATGGTCTTGCAGGGAAAAGGTTGGAAAAAATTGTAAATAACTGATTGTTGTGAGGTAAAAAGAAATTGCCACAGGACTCGGTTTTGCGATCAATTTTGTTCTTGATCTATAAACGATTTGGACATTGATTTCGGACCCATGTTTGCAAAATTTGCGGTTGACACAAAACTATGCAAAGTTGTCTTATGTAAAGCAGCGGTGGGTATATTGAGGTCGAATTTAGATCAAATTCGGGAATGGTATGAGATCTGGCAAATGGGGTTTTTTTTTTTTTTTTTTGCGTTCACCTTATTTATCTATTCCCCAAGGCGTGTGTGCGTTACACTGTGGTTTTTATTTTGCGCCTGTCGGCCCAGTGCATCCGACTTCAGCATGCATTTTATGTAAGGGTCTGCTTCCTCCTGCATTTTGTAAGGGTTTGCTTCCCCGGGGTAACGGGATGGGGATCGAACCCAGCACCTTCTGGTTGTAAGCCGTGCCACTTAACCACTAGGCCACGCCGTCCAAATGGGGTTTAATGTAGATAAATGTACAGTTATACACATGTATAGATGCAATGGGGAAAATAATTACATAATGAGAGTGAACAACATTAGAATGATAGAAAAGGGAAAGGGAATATGGGTTATAACAGATCATTTAAGAAAGGTGAGTGAGCAAGTCCAGGTAGCAGTGGAAAAGACAAACGCAATGTTAGGTATGATTAAAAAGAAATATTAAACATAGGAGCAAGGAAGTGAAAGTAAAACTGTATAAAGCATTAGTTAGACCTAGATTGGAGTACTGTATACGTAGGGACGCGTGGGCTAGTGGTTAAGTGACACAGCTCACAATCCGAAGGTGCTGGGTTCGATCCCTTAGAAGCAAACCATTAGAAAATGCAAGAGGAAGCAGACCCTTACATAAAATACATGCCGAAGTCGGATGCGCCGGGCCGACAGGCGCAAAACTAAAACAGTGCAACTCCGCCTTAGTGAATTGAGAAATAAGGCGATTGCAAAACCAAAAAAAGAAAAACACACAAACAAGTACTGCATACAGGTGTGGAGTCCTTATCGTAAAGGGGATATAAACATTCTGAAAATGAAACAAAGGTAAGCGATACAACTGATAGTGGGATTCCGGAATTAAGTTATGAGGAAAGACTCAGAAAAACCAGCATACATTGTCTAGAAAATAGAAGATTGAATACAGGTTTATAAGATAATCAACGGACAGGATAAATTAGACTATAGCAAAAAAAATTTCCCGAATTACAGCCGCCTACATGAACAAGAAGACACAGCAACAAATTAATTAAAGAAAGATCCAGATTAGATACTAGGAGGTTGACGTCTGACAGCGTAAGAAGAAGAAGAAGAAGAAAAAGATACTAGGAAATATTATTTTAGTCAGAGAGTTGTGAATGCTTGGAACGCATTGCCACGGGAAACAGTGAAGGCAGGGTCAATTAATGCATTCAATAATTAATTGGATGTGCATAGTTATTTTTAGATCAAGGTAATGTACAAGAAACTGGTTGTATACAGACTCTGCGGAGTCTTTTAGACCAGTGTAAAGATGTTGCGTTAAGTTAACGTTTGACAACCAGGTAACAGACACAAACACTGTCAAATTGAATACCAGGATTATACATTAACTCAACTTAACGTATTTATAATGGTTCCACTCTACAGAAGCTGTATACAACCAGTTTGTTTGTTATGTTTTTTTTTGATGAGTGTTCTAACCGATGTGCGATGTCATCTTAATACACTCAAACACTAGAGCTAAGTAGACCCGCAGTCAGTTATGCGCCATCTATAGTTCCTCTTAGCAAGTCACCTAGGGAAAGGTACAAATAACTTGGGTACATTTTTAACTTGAATTTTGTCCAGGCAGCAGTCGTTATGTCCTACTCTTTTCGATTTCCAACTGCCAAGAAATTTTTAGCGTGCTCGACACTGTACTTGAAAGTCCGATCTCACTACCCAGAGATCCAGAAGTCTGATCTCACTACCCAGAGATCCGGAAGTCTGATCTCAATACCCAGAGATCCGGAAGTCCGATATCACTAACCAGAGATCAGGAAGTGATCTCACTATTCGGAGATCCAGAAGTCTGATATCACTACCCAGAGATCCAGAAGTCCGATCTCCCTACCCAGAGATCCGGAAGTCCAATTTCACAACCCAGATATCAGAGGAATTTTTACCAGGAATTTGTATATTATGCTTGTGAGATTATAATGGTGTTGCCCTTTGTTCCCCTTGTTTTTTGTATGCTGATTAGCTGCTTTTTGTATTTATCTCCATTATATCCGTTCTCTTGTAGGTGTTCATTGACGAATATAAACAGAGTTGAGGAAATCCATTGGATGATGGTTTCATGTGTGCTACGTCACCTAGAGATCACACAGCCAAGGGACCACATGATCTTCCCTCGAATAGTATCAATTCTGACATCTCTAAGAGAACTCAGCGAATTAGCACGTAGAGACTTAGAAAGTGAGAGTGTCGACTGTGTGTCTCGTTCTAATATTTTGACAGAGCCAGCTTCATTCTTTTGGTAATACAAACAATAATATAGGTAGTCGCTTACAAAGGAGGCCACGATGTGAGGAAAGAAGGGGTTTAGGGACATTTTCTGACGATGGAGAAAAAGGGGAAAGGAGAGGGGAAGGGAATGGTTAAGGAATTGTGACGTCAAACATGCCTTCTTCTAACAACCAATAATATTTCCTGTATTTATCATTATTTGTAAGTATCTGTAAGTCTACGACATAATTAATTTTCTTTTGTGCTAATGTTGGTGTCAGAAACGTTCTCCAGACAATGTCCTGCAACTCACAAAGCCCTTTCAGAGTTTGGTACCGGGAGGTTGAGAATGAAGGAAGATGAGGAAAGAAATTGGTTTCGTTTTGTTAACGTTTCTGAATTGTGATAAGGGAAATAACTTATTGTATCTTCATTTGTGAAACAAGCACGGAATGTTAATTAAATAACTCACAGAGGATCAAGATGCTTATCAGCGTATGAGCTGTAGCGGTTAGCGACCTATAGCTGAATGCTAGCGTCAGGGCCAGCGAACCAGAGCTGCCAAGACCCTATTACACCTCCACGCGGTGATCCTGGATAACAGGCTGCAACATGGCAGACTGGCTTAGAAGAAGTGATCGAAGAGGGAATGCTAACCCGGTACTGAAAAAATGCTTGCTGAAGTCGGAGGTATTGGACCGAAAGGTGCAGATATTGCAGTCAAGTTGTTAACTACAACACAATGCATTCCGTTCTCTGTGCTACATTCTGCTACTTAAGTCCTTTTCGGGGTTTGGTAGCAGGAGATTGAGAACGAACGAAGCCAAGCCAAGCCAGACCAAGCTAAGCCAAGCCAAGCCAGCTCAGGCCAAGCCAAGCCAAGCCAGGCCAAGCCAAGCCAAATAACTCACTCTTGACGAATTTCTAATGTGGCTCGTTTTACTGGCTCTTCTCGCATCCAGAGGCGTGATTGATAAGGTGAACTGTGGTCCTCCTGACTGTAGTGCAACGTGGGACTCCCCTGTAAGCTCACAACTATGGATAAGACAATGCCAGTTCACACTTCATTAGTCAGACTGCCATTGTGCAGACTGTCGTAGTCTTAGTCGACCAGTACTTCAACAGGGGCATAAGACCCTGTGCATGATCCATCTCTGGCGTGATCTGGATGTAGCCAGAAGGAGCAGTTGTTGCTTAGTGGGCTGGACTCGAGCAGCTTATTACTCCACTATGGAGGGTGATTAAATGATGTGCGAGTCAATCTTATTAGACTAGAGGAAATTAGACCCACAGCCTGTTAGGCGCCACCTATGCTGCTCTTAACAAACCACCTAACCAGTGCCGGTGTTATGCCATGTCACACAGTTAGTATCCTCTTACGACATGCTCTATGTGGGACAGTGGTGCTATTCTTGTCCTTGTCATACACATAGACCCCGGCAAACAACTCAGAATTTTCCACTGAAAACTGCTTGGAAGTGTGATGGTGGTTTTGATCAGTATGTTTCATCTGCCCTAGACTAACATAGTCTGATCAGTAAAATATTAAGTTCTGTAAAGGTTTAAATACCTTTCCTAAATACATGAAAATTGTAGAGCCATACCTAAACAGTTTCTAGGTATATTGGTTGTTGTTGAATTACCAGAATGTGTAAGATTACTCTTTTGTGCTCCCTGAAAATGACGTTAAGTGGCGGGTTGTAAAAGCTGTCCTCGCGTCCCGATTAAGGTGGGCATGGGTCCTCCATGTGGCTGTGCAATTCTTGGCTTCAGCTACGTGTCGCTCACTACTACAGGGATAATTTTGATACCCTTTTTCCATAGCCAGACTGTCATTAAACAGACTGTTTCCATGGAGAACTATTATAAGGAAGCGAGGTAGGAGTTTTGGCCAGTATGTTTTGCCTGATCCTGACTAACCTGTCTAATCAGCATGTTTGATATGACCAAACGTTAGTCTTGCCTCCTCCTAAGTATCAGTATCTTTAAATTAATGTTGAATGTGGTCTCGAGTTAAGGTGTCTGCCTCGGATGCCGGGGCTTTGAATCACGATGGAGACCGGGATCTTTCACGGATTTTTTCAAGTGGATCTTCTTGTAAAAATTCCTGGGTAGTGAGATCAGACTCTCGTGTTCATTGTCGAGTACGTTAAAAATTCCTTGGCAGTTAGAAATCGAAAAGAGTAGGCTTAACGGTCGCTGCCCGGACAAAATTCTAGCTTAAATCTACCCAAATTATATGTACCTTCCCCCAGGCCTAGTAAGCCCTATGAAGTTTTAAATAACCTACTAGGGATAGCAGATAGCCTTTGGCTATAGACATTAATTAACATGCCTGTTTGAATACCAAGATTTCAAGTTTATAGAATTGGTCGCTATGTTCACATGAGAACACACGGTTCAGCACAAGTCTGATGATGGCACCATCTCTGCTTGCGATGTTCAACTATTATTATTACTATTATTATTACTACTACAACTATTATTTTTACTATTATTATTACTATTATTACTACTACTACTATTATTATTACTATTATTACTACTACTACTATTATTATTACTATTTCTAAACAATATTGTTATGATTATTATTACTATTATTACTACTACTACTATTATTATTACTATTATTACTACTACTACTATTATTATTACTATTTCTAAACAATATTGTTATGATTATTATTACTATTATTACTACTACTACTATTATTATTACTATTATTACTACTACTACTATTATTATTACTATTTCTAAACAATATTGTTATGATTATTATTACTATTATTACTACTACTACTATTATTATTACTATTATTACTACTACTACTATTATTATTACTATTTCTAAACAATATTGTTATGATTATTATTACTATTATTACTACTACTACTATTATTATTACTATTATTACTACTACTACTATTATTATTACTATTATTACTACTACTACTATTATTATTACTATTTCTAAACAATATTGTTATGATTATTATTACTATTATTACTACTACTACTATTATTATTACTATTATTACTACTACTACCATTATTATTACTATTTCTAAACAATATTGTTATGATTATTATTACTATTATTATTTATTTTATGCATCGAGATGTGACTATTGCATAAACATTGCATGTTGTTAAAGTGGTGCAGCTCGACATGGGATGGATGAAGTCTTATGTTGCCCCATGAACTAAAAAGATTGTACACGCCTACGGAAAATTAGGCCCACATTATAAATGGAATAAATGACCATGCGAAAAGAAGTTATGACATACTGCAGAAACAGACATTTTGACTTAGAGACATCTCTTTGTAACGTCACATTCCACGGCTGACTAAATAACGGAATTTGCATTTGTCAACCATCAGTGCAACTTTAATAGCATATTCGGTAAACAAAGATGGGTATGCAGTTGGTTTCATGGCAGGATTCTGTGAAAGGATCACTCTCAACGGTGATTTGTTGTGTTTTGTACCATTAAGATGTTTGTATTTTTCTGTGTGGAGCATGAATTGGTTAAAAACCTTGACACAATATGAGTTTCGTTATTTAGTCGTCGGTGGAATGTGACGTTTCAAGGAATTTCCCGGTGGGGAAAATACTGATGGCAGGAATAAAAATAACTAGCTATGACATGATCTCGAGATAGAGTGTAACAGTTAAACAAAGAAAGAACTGAAGCAGTTTTAAAAAAAAATAACATCACATGAAAGAACTGTCACCGACCTTCACGAATATATGCTTCTGGTCAAATATGAATGAAAGCCAGTGATCTACGGAGAAGTCTAATGTTAATTAGGGATATCATAAATATGTTCTTTATTTTCTTCGGAGCCGAATAGGACATTCAATAAACTAATCGTACTTGCCCGATTATGAAAAGCGACCACGATACTTGCAAATGTGGTGAAGTCCAGGATTAAGAACATCTCATAACATGGCCAAACCGACTACAAAACATAAACTATGATGACCAGTAGAACTCCTGGGCCACTCAAGATAACTCTAAATGATATTGTTCTTCAACAGGTCCACGATTTAGTATTTGGGCAGTATTTTTTCGGCAGACAGTAGGATCGACAGGGAAATAGAGACAATGTGTCAGAAAGCATCCGCGATGACTTATCAGCTGTCCCCATTGCTTAGACACCTGTGCATTAGTTTGGCAACAAAGCAACAGCTGGTAAACAGTATATTTATGCCGATTTTATGCTAGCAGTGTCAAACATGGTCTCTGTCAAGGGCGCGCGAGATCAGAATTTCGACATGTGAAATGAAGTGTTTGAGGAAAGTCATCGGTGTTACCAGATGAGACAGAATGCGAAATGACGACATTCGAAGTATGGTCGGCACTACGTCTTGTGCCGGATACATTTCCAGACAGAAAATAAGTTGGTTTGGTCATCTCGTGAGAATGCACACTCAACATCTTCCACTGATGGCTTACAATGATGGTAGATCTGGCTACAGGGCAAGGGGGCGGCCGCGAGGTAGGTGGATAGATGACATTAGAGTGAATGTGCAACGACAAGGGCTCACATTGACCGACGCAACGCACTTTGCGGGATAGACGACTCAAGCTCCCCACGGCGCTAAACGGCACAAGTGGAAAGAAAACTAACTAACTAACCGACTACAAGCAAATACGATCTGCTCGAGGGAAACGATACGTCAGTCAGGGTGACTGGACACAGGTCCACTGCTTTATGACGATGCAACGGACACGAAATGAAGAAGAGTGCCGGGAGACTGCAATTGATTAAGAATAACACATCTGCTCAGCAATGATGTCAATATGCTATCAGACAACAAATATTGTCATTTTGCATGGAATGTTTACTGTTTTTGTTGTTGCGATCTCGTCTTTTCTGGCAGCAATGAGCGTTGACTCGTTATTTAGGTTTAGTCACTAATTATTGACTTTACTTTATCCTACTGATGCAGTAAAGCGTAATAGGGTCTCGCATGTGGGTCAGATGTCTTTGATGTTGTCTATCCATTTTCCTTTTGCTCTAAAGCCCGACCTCCTACTGGTGTACGCATTTAATGGTAGCCGATCTGTTTTAGTTCTCATGAGATATCAAACTACATAACATTTTGTCTATGCATATATTCCTGGAAGGGTGTCAATATTTTCCATTGTCTCTTCTTGATGACTTTTCTTGGGCATCATTTCACAGGCTGCAATTTTCTTATCCTGTGCATTGGACAGAGGCCTGGTTTGGATTACTTTTCAGCAAGTCCCATTTTACTGTGGTTGTGGAGGACGGCGTGGGCTAGTGGTTAAGTGACACGGCTCACAACCCGAAGGTGCTGGGTTCTATCTCCATCACAGCACAGGTCGTTACCCCCGGGGAAGAAACCCTTAGAAATGCAGGAGGAAGCAGACCCTTACGTAAAATGGATGCCGAAATCTGATCTACTGCGCCGTCAGGCGCAAAATAAAATCCCTAGTGCAACGCACACCGTCTTTAGGGAATAGAGAAATAAGGCGAACGCAAAAATTGTTTTTGTTTAATTACAACATAAAGTTGGTAACAAAATAGTGTTCTCGGTTGCCGTTTTGTGTCTATGCTTAAGTAGTGGTGACAGTTGGTAGGTCACTGTATTTGCTTTTGTCATCTTGTTTCGATTTCTCTCTACAATCGTCCGTCTTCAATGAAAATACTTCTCAGGTACTTGAACTCATTCGCCTATGCTTAAGCTTGTCCTTGACATGCCTGGTTATAGGTCCTGGTGATCTTGGCTGTTTCTCTCTTTAATGTACGGTACTAATCTCCATTTGTATCTCGCACACGTCGTATGATCTTGTAGGAAACTAATTGGTGGTTTTTTTTAAATAAATCCAAAGGAATTCCGATAGAGGATGTACCAAAATTAATCTGTGAACTGCATTTTAAAATAACTCAGTTGCTTGTTCTTCGTCGTTCTTAATCTCCCGTAACCAAACCATGAAAAAGGCTTCGCAAGTAACAGCCCGAGAATGGGATGAGTTGTGTCGTAGTTGACAGCTTGACCGCGATATTTGCACCTTTCAGTCCGACATTTTTTAGTACCGTACCGGGTTAGCCTTCCCTTTTTCGACCCCTTCTCCTTGGCCAGTCTGCTCTGTTGCAGTCTGTTATCAAGGATCATCACGTGGAGGTGTAGAAGGGTTTTGGTAGCTAGCAGTCAGCTTTTGGTCGCTGACCGCTGCATCTCATGCGCTGATGATCATCTTGATCCCAGTTTCAAACGTTTTTATTTTGAAAACACTGCAGCTCTTTAACCCTTTCCAGTCCAACCAGCAGTTTAACCATTTCCAGTCCAACCAGCTCTGTAACCCTTTCCAGTCCAACCATCTCTTTAACACTTTCCAGTCCAACCATCTCTTTAACACTTTCCAGTCCAACCATCTCTTTAACACTTTCCAGTCCAACCATCTCTGTAACCCTTTCCAGTCCAACCATCTCTTTAACACTTTCCAGTCCAACCATCTCTTTAACACTTTCCAGTCCAACCATCTCTTTAACACTTTCCAGTCCAACCATCTCTTTAACGCTTTAAAACAGTTTAAACTGTTGGATAGACTGGAAAGGGTTAAATCGACACCTGTTGGTCGAATACTTTATGATTACCGGGTAATAAACATGTCAGAACACAACTTATATGTCAGGCGTTCCCTGAGTATCCGTATTCGGGGCAGAATATTAAAACCACTATTTTAATTGACCATTTTTCGTTCATCTATAAAAATATTTACTGTGACTTCATCAATAAAACCGTATTACATGTCATTGAAAATGTGTATCTTGTTCAAAATGTGTCCGTTGATGTTCCATCTTTCAAATAATATATTCAGTGTCACCGTAAATAGACAACAGATTTAAGAGACAGTTTCAATATCTGGGGGCTATAATTATAGGAAAAAAATATTGTAAAAGTTGATTACGGTTGAGTTTAATCAAAATTTAAAAAATGGGTATGGTCAGATACCGCACCGAGACGAGACCACAAACATACCCTACGATACGACCAATAGGCCTTCATCAGGGACAACAATACTGAACTAACAAATCAACATATAAGGAAAAAATGTAAACTTATCTGATAGTAGACCCAGTCTGTCTAAGCGACCGGTATAATTATAGGAGTAGAGAGAATAAAAGCTGGACTTGACAGCGAATGTAGTCCAATCCAGGGACGTAGCGTGCTACAATGGTGGTTGATATGGGCGCAACATTTCAAAAGAACAAAAGGAAAGCAGTAGTAATAAATAACAAATAACGTGCCCTACCCCTCATACAGAAAATCTCTCGATGCTCGAACATTCTGCACGGTTGTTCAATTTGAGGGGACAAAAATAAACCTTGACATTAGTGATGTACAGACAAGTTCTATGGATATGAATCCATAAACAGTGTTTGTAACAATCACTCGCTCAATCTTGCCTGTATGCATGCCTTGGTGACTTTCTTTGGTGGTGTAAAAATGTGTACACATTCATGTCAAGGTCCACTCATAGATGAGATTTTCTGAAGGAACATACACCAAGGCACTTAAAGCGATCGGATCAAGACGCTGAGCAGTGTACGAGCTGCAGCGACCCACAGCATACTGTTAGCGTCAGAGCCAGCGAACCAGAGCTGCCAAGACCCGTCTACACCTGCACGCGATGAACATGGGTAACAAGCTGCAACAGAGCAGACTGGCTAAGTAGAAGGGATCGAGGAGGGAACGCAACCCGGTACTAAAAAAATGCCTGCTGAAGTTGGACAGAAAGGTGCAAAAATCGCAGTCAAGCTGTAAACTACGACACAACGCATTCCGTTCTATTTTCTGTATCTTGCAAAGAACTACGTCAAGTGATCACGTGACACAAGATGGCGTTCAAAACATGAAGCTGTAGGCGTACTTGCTAATGGTAAACAAAGCAGCAACAACGTACATTTGATGTGAGGCAAGCTCTCTACCTTCTCTGCCTGATGATAAGTTAAATGGCTAAGTAATACAATAAACAACACATATATTGAGACACTTTCACTTTAATTAATCTTTTAGGTTGTTTTCCTTTAAGGACATGTTATCCAATTTCACAAGTTGATCTAAATCACATGTTTATCAATGTTATCCAATTTCACAAGTTGATCTAAATCACATGTTTATCAAATCATCAACTGTAGTACTACTACTTACTAAACATGACAAATGCATGGTTGTCCAATAATCCTGGCCTGCCTAATCAATTTGGAAAGACTAGCAACATTCAGTGGTTGAAGTGGTCGTGGATGAAGATACAACAGTGAATGAGCTGACAATAGTGAGCGACTCATAGCTGGTTGCTTCCATAAGGGCCAGTGAAACACAGCTGACCAAGACCCTATTCCGCCTACAAGTGGCGGCCCTGAACACGGACTGCAACCATACAGCCTGGCTAAGGGAATCAGGAAGGCGAATCTGGTCTAAAAAATACAGCATTGAAACCAGATGTGCTGGGTAGAAAGTCATGGATTCCGCAGCCTCGCTGTAAACTAAGACACATCATTGCACCTTTCCTTTCCAGGGTGAACAGTGTTATGCTGTATGATTATGGTCTATTTGTTGATCTTCATCCACTCATTGCCCACACCAACAGAAACGTGTACTGGACCACCACAGCAGTTGACCTCCTTGTAGGAAGTAAGCACTAAAGCATGGATATGCTTCTGTAGTGCTGGTTTCTGTAGCACAGTATGACATGACGGAAGTTGCCAGTCTGTTTGATGTTACATAAAACTTTCCAAATGGTACTAATATTTGACACTGGAAAGAAAGAAAAACAAAAGCTAAATTCAATTCATGTTATCCTGTAATCTTATTTATGTTTAACATTTACTAGTCTCCCCGTGAAGTGTGTGTCTCTCCCCCCCCTCCCCCCCCCCCCCCCCCCCCCCAACAGACATTTCACACAAACTTGACATACAACCCATACTCCATTTTCACACTTTTACAAATTGAGGTTTTACAAGCTTCTCAAATGTCTGCACCTCCATGAAATACCATTTGTGCCCATGGCCAAGAAGTCGTTGCATGTCTTTTTATTGACCAAAGAACCTAAAGTTTCAAGTTGATCAAATAGATCAATGCTACTATAATGATCTGCAAGCCAGTACCAGTCAGATAGATCAATGCTACTATAATGATCTGCAAGCCAGTACCAGTCAGATAGATCAATGCTACTATAATGATCTGCAAGCCAGTACCAGTCAGATAGATCAATGCTACTATAATGATCTGCAAGCCAGTACCAGTCAGATAGATCAATGCTACTATAATGATCTGCAAGCCAGTACCAGTCAGATAGATCAATGCTACTATAATGATCTGCAAGCCAGTACCAGTCAGATAGATCAATGCTACTATAATGATCTGCAAGCCAGTACCAGTCAGATAGATCAATGCTACTATAATGATCTGCAAGCCAGTACCAGTCAGATAGATCAATGCTACTATAATGATCTGCAAGCCAGTACCAGTCAGATAGATCAATGCTACTATAATGATCTGCAAGCCAGTACCAGTCAGATAGATCAATGCTACTATAATGATCTGCAAGCCAGTACCAGTCAGATAGATCAATGCTACTATAATGATCTGCAAGCCAGTACCAGTCAGATAGATCAATGCTACTATAATGATCTGCAAGCCAGTACCAGTCAGATAGATCAATGCTACTATAATGATCTGCAAGCCAGTACCAGTCAGATAGATCAATGCTACTATAATGATCTGCAAGCCAGTACCAGTCAGATAGATCAATGCTACTATAATGATCTGCAAGCCAGTACCAGTCAGATAGATCAATGCTACTATAATGATCTGCAAGCCAGTACCAGTCAGATAGATCAATGCTACTATAATGATCTACAAGCCAGTACCAGTTCATGCTTAGCAACCGGCATCAAATTAAATCAAATGTATTTGACACATGGTTTTGTTCTCTTTACATATCACTATCATGCACATTTTTGCATCGAAATACAAACCATCAATAAGATGATTATTCGCATCACTGAGTACATCAGGAGCATTGATATCACCAATGAAATACCACACAAGTTATCAACTCCTGTCCCTGTGTTACATGAAGAACACACCAGAGTATGACTGATAGTGAAGATTAGAGTCTCACTTGCTTGCATGTTTTACACTGTTCCACTGAGACAGTCAGTTTCGGATGGTATCAGATTTTTCATTGTCTGCACACAGGTCAAGCAATTGTTCTTCATTCAAATCATTAACAACTAGTTTTGCAAATAATTTTCAATCTATAACCAACTTTTTGTGTTGTCATGGGATACGGTAATAATCATCTCCAAAACCACATTACTGTACTTTAGAGATCTCTCCTTTGATTATCCATGATTGACGACTTGGATACTATATTAACCAAATATAATTTTACAATCCACAAGCAAGCTCCTCTCATATTAAACATAACTTGCGTCTCACAAAGCCACACATACCAGCATACACACTTTCACCAAATTTATCAGTCCTCAACAATTGCCAGAATGGATTACCAGATATTTGCCAACAAAATGAGGCTCAGCTTTGTCTTAAAGCTTCCTATTCTAACATGTATGAATTAGTATATATGGAAACATCTTGAGAAAATGGAACAGTTTCTGGACAACTTACGACAAACAATGTTTCTATCTTGAAAGGAGCATGTCTGTGGTCTATTAAAAGCTGATTTAACGGCAGAAGATTTGGTTGGGTAGTTATGTGTGCCGTGTATGAAATATTTTTAAAACATTCAACCGTGTCTGCGCTGTGTCAACGTCATTGAATGCTGTAGGCAACTGTGACCTAGTCAACTATGCTCGCCTAGCCGACAATATTACTTGAAATTGTCTTTACACAGCTCGTTTTCATGGAGATATCACACAGAATATCCTGGTCCAGCTTCCTCATTAGTGCACTTACACAAGGGGTATTAGGGGCAGATGGAGCTGTGCAGCAGTCGGACAGAACTAGTCAAACCAATGACACTACCCAAGCCTGGCTCGCTGATCAGGACCCTAGAACCAACAGCCAAGACCGCCACATTGCCAGCATCACCGTGCTGGGGCATGAACAATCCAATCATCCACTGACAAGACTACACGACTGGAGACTGGGTTGAGACCCACACAAGATTAACTACCTTGCCGAGGAACGGGTCACTTATGACTTCTCTTGTGTGTATTGTGAATCTGATTCTATCATACGGAGTGTTGGATATGTATTTGTTTACCCGTATGTGTATTGTGAACCTGATTATATCATTAAGTATGCTGCCTATGCTTTTCATTGTTCTCCCTATTTCTGATTGAAGACTCCAGATAGATAATCTTACAGCTATAAGAAAATTCTAAAACTTCAAAACAATGCCAGCTACTTTCTGAGAGGTCACCAGAACTAACAGAAACTGGTTTATCTGGACAGATATACATTTCTAACCTTTTATGATATTACACTAGAGCCCCTATTACTGACAAAAAATTGATAATCTCAGCAATTGTAAATATAAATTGGTTCATCAGACATGGCACACATAGAACAGACATATTAAATCCATCCATTCTACGCTTGCGTGTCACTGATATTCATCCCACTTGCTTACATCTCAGTCAATCAAAGACAAATATTGGCCCGTGATAAGTCACATTTTAGTTTCTGCCAAATATGGGCCATGCTATTTTTACGAAAAGTCAAATCCCTGCACAGTAAAATTGTTCCAAAATTCAGATAAAAATGTGTAGATCTAACAGCTGTGTTATTTCTTTGTGTGACAAGTAAGCTCTTGTGCCAAAATGAGCAAGAAAATACTAATCAATTGTTCATGAATATTGACCTACAGGCAAGACATACCTGTTCAATTGTTTGGGTTTTTCTCTTTTGTTAAATTTTCATTGACATTATTTTGTATATTTTTGCTTCTAAAGAATTTGGTTTTCATGTACAGCACTTTGTAAGTACAGTTTTCCATGGTTTTGTGTACATGTTGTCATGAAATTAGCATTAAACAACATTTACAATTGTTATTAGTCTTTACTACCTGCTGTCTTTTCTGAGCAGGAAAGGTCTTGGTTTGTTAAACTTAATGTCATGAACTGAAAATAATACAGGAAATACATTTTTACAAAAAGTTTGAAAATGGAGAATAAAGCTGTAGGATTGGTCTTTCAAAATAGGTAACTTTCTACCCATGTGGAACTAGCATCTCTTAGATACACTATGTTACCCTACTGAGGCTGGTTTTATTAAAATATGTTCAACTACTATAGGCAATCAGTACTTTCAAGACAATAGTACATAGTTATATCCCTGCAATATTCCAAACAGATTCATCTGAACTATTAATGGTAGTCCTGCCCTACTACACAGCTTTCGTGCTAACTTTCTGAATAACTATTTTCTGAATGAATGCCAATTGCCATGCAAACCATTCAGATAAAGACATAGAATGGTGATGCAGCAAATCACGACTAACCTTACTGAAACATGTACCAGCATGCTGTCTCCACCAGGGCAGCAATGCTCAGCTAGACCTGCCTGTTACACCAACAGCCAAACTGTCAGTCAATATAGAGCAGCAAAACTGAACGTGTCAGGACAGAAAGTAGCTCATGTTGGTTCCCATATAATGCTGGCACCATTAATTCCTTTGACTAACAGCACAAATCCAACTATCTTAGACTAAAATTGGAATCCTGTGTAACAATGTTACAACTCGTTTAACTGTATGCTGCCTATCTGGGAAGTTCTCTGCAGACCATTCAAATAAATAAAAGTTAAAAAAGCCAGATTTGTTTATAACAAAGGCAAATGAAATGAACACTAATCAGTCTGTTGGTACACCAGACATAATCAATCTTGAATGTCAGATCAAAACACAAAATCAGTATTGACTGTTGGCCCACCAACAAACAATCAGTCATGACTGTTGGCCCACCAACAAACAATCAGTCATGACTGTTGGCCCACCAACAAACAATCAGTCATGACTGTTGGCCCACCAACAAACAATCAGTCATGACTGTTGGCCCACCAACAAACAATCAGTCATGACTGTTGGCCCACCAACAAACAATCAGTCATGACTGTCGGCCCACCAAACAATCAGTCACGACTGTCAGCCCACCAAACATAATCAGTCATGACTGTCGGCCCACCAAACATAATCAGTATTGACTGTTGGCCCACCAACAAACAATCAGTCATGACTGTTGGCCCACCAAACAATCAGTCCTTACTGTCTGTCAGCATCATATCATTCTGTAGGCAACAAATGACCATCGGGAGATTTTCTCCTTGTCTGCAGTCGATGTTCACGATGAAAATAACACTGCAGATATCCTGGCAACAATCAAGCTACCCAAGTTGATTTGACCTCTAAGTAAAACAATAACCAAGTAGTAACATAATAAAATCACAGATGACAAAAATGAATAGCGTATTGGCCCAAATTTAGTACGGTATTGCATTTAATATGGCCCAAAAAAAAAAATACCTTTGGAGGGGTTCCACGTGAAGAATGAATGTCTTGGAGCATAACTTGATCCATTACTATGGCAACAACCAAAGGAAATACTTTTAAAACGAGACATTTCCCACCGTTTCTCCGCGTGCCCCAATGGTACACTTCCAATAGGCCGCAAAATGGACCACTGCAGCAATCTATTTGTTTGGTTTTTTTGGTTTTTTTTGGTTGTAAAGAGACTGCACATAAATACAAGTACAGCTTCTGTAAACATGTATTTAGGAAGAAAAAACAAAATCGGGGCCAATATGGCAATTCAGCCTCTAAACAGCTAATACATTTTTAAAAAAACACACAGTACTAACAATCTAATTAAGTACATTTCACTACCAAAAGAAAACACTAGAAGTAACATATAACACCGCAGCAGATATATATTAATAATGTGCCCCCCTAAACTCACTTGACAGCTGAAATGATTTTTTTAAACTAGTCTATACACCATAAGTTAATTTGATTCTTGACAGCAAACACACAAAAAATAAACAGTAAGTTACAGATTAAATCCACATATGAAATAATGCACCAAATTCACTACACATGGTGAACTGAATTTTTTTTTTTAAAACCTCCAAATACTAACGCTCGATCTATCAAAGCTAATTTAACTGTTCACAGTATAACAAGCATGAAGTGAAATGATAACACATAAGACATAACGCTAAGATCACAGATGGCAAAACTAATAACGTACACACCAAGTCCACTAATAATGTTTTAACAAACCCATAAACTAATAAGGGAAAATACCATCATTATAACAAATATATTATTTTTCAAACTAATTTTCTATCACTGAACAAAATGGATGATTACAAAAAAAAGAACACAAACAATTCATGACAAAAACATATTTTAAAATAAAAATACAAAAAACAGTATTCCACTCAGGACATAGTCATTAACTGTCTGTCAGTCAGTCCATCTAGCATCAATTAGCTAAAACAAAATAAAATGGATGAAACGAATTAACATCTTTGGTGGTTGGCATCATTGCTCATTGAAGTTCAATTTTTATTCATTGGATATGTGCGTGTCCTTGTTATTTATTGTGTATGGGTGGGTGTTCTTGTTATTTATTGGATATGTGTGGGTGTTCTTGTTATTTATTGTATATGGGTGGGTGTCCTTGTTATTTATTGGATATGTGCGTGTCCTTGTTATTTATTGGATATGTGCGTGTTCTTGTTATTTATTGTATATGGGTGCGTGTTTTATTCATTGGATATGTGCGTGTCCTTGTTATTTATTGTATATGGGTGGGTGTTATTATTTATTGTATATGGGTGGGTGTTCTTGTTATTTATTGGATATGTGCGTGTTCTTGTTATTTATTGGATATGGGTGCGTGTCCTTGTTATTTATTGGATATGGGTGCGTGTTCTTGTTATTTATTGGATATGGGTGGGTGTCCTTGTTATTTATTGGATATGGGTGCGTGTTCTTGTTATTTATTGGATATGGGTGGGTGTCCTTGTTATTTATTGGATATGGGTGCGTGTCCTTGTTATTTATTGGATATGGGTGCGTGTCCTTGTTATTTATTGGATATGGGTGCGTGTCCTTGTTATTTATTGGATATGTGCGTGTTCTTGTTATTCATTGTATATGTGGTTCTGGTATTTATTGTATATGTGTGAGTGCACTTCTACAAGCAGTTTAACAATAAATGTTGATATGCAAATGCTAGCTCAAGTTTATTGTAAATTATTCCCTTGACAGTTTAATTGATTGTTAATTAAAACAAAATTGTAAATGATGAACATATATGAGAGAGAGAGAGAGAGCGGGTGGGGCGGGGGGTGTGTTGCTAGACCACAAACTGCTTTTGATTTCTCTTGTCCTGTTCAGGGGATAACAATACAACAAAAGAGCAATAGTCATGCAACTGACTCTAGTTGGCTATGTCACAGGAATTGTATCACACAACACATAGGGTCATGTGCGACAGAAAACTCCAGGGCATTAATAGTATCTGCCCTGTGTGGGTAGGAAATCCACTAATTCTCAAATAGCTAATAGAATAGGTGCAACTAATCAACAACAACACAAGGGCAAGCCAGCCACAAAAGGTGTTTTGGTGTGTAAAGTTTAAAAAACAAAACAACCATCTAATGCATAATGGGTCATTCCATCATAAAACCATACAAATGATAAATACGAGGCAGCCGAAAAACAATATTATATTAGAAAAGGGACTCAGTTATCGTTATATATTTTAAAAAAAAAGAATCTTCAGACTTGCACTTGTCATATGAGACCAGACTGTGCATGAACTACTGAAAGCAAAGATCCTGTTTAGACACTATGTGGTGTATTGAGAATATGGAATTAGGTTCATGTTTCCTTGACCAATGACACACTTGAGATGATGCGGTTAGTAACATGCAGACTGCCTATACTTCCCAGACGTGATTGGATTCACATTTTTTTAAGGCTGGGTCAACCCTGGAAATATTTGCAACTGAAAAATATCCTGCAGCAATTGTAGATTGAATCTAAATCGCTTGTCTGGACTACCAGAGCTCTGTGAACCTTTACATTTTTACCTTTACATGAACTTTACATTTTGGTGATGAATAATGACTTTGTTGCTCTACTGTAGCTATGGACCATATTTCTTATTTTCCTTTGACTTATAGCACCTAAAGGCTGGTAAAGGCAGCACCATGCTTAATTATTCTTAGTCTGCTATTACGATATGCATGGCAAGTTATCGTATTGCTCATCCGGTAACAAACTGGTGTGATTTGATAATAGTGTGCATGTCTTATCTAAAGTTTTACATAGTATGCGCGAGTCTACATGACGGTGGTTCAAATAAAAAATGTAAATCAATCTACAAGGGTAAGTCAGTAAGTAGGTCACAGCTGATATTGGATAACTGAATAAAATAGTTGGTAGTTTTAAAAGGTGTCAGTACAACAGCAGAGACATCCAGCTTTGTGATTACTGTAGATTAGATATTCTAGGTGTCGCTTGCATGAGCACAGGGTAGATACATATTGGTATTCATGCTCACAGAGTGAACAATCAAAGAATAGTGTGTCATAGATTTTTTTTGGGGGAAAAGGACTTTCTGCAAAGGACATTTTCATGTGGAAATGCTTTATGTTTGCGGTAAGAAATGCTTGTTGCGCAAAGTGGTGTAAAACTGTTTGATAAATTTTTTTCACATGCGCTCAAAAATTGCAGATGAAGCATCATGTGGCTGGGTGGAGATAATTTGAGCTGATATTAGAGTAACGATAGCAGCTGCAATAGTGTTCACGTGGTTTAGCCTACATTATAACACACTTTCGATTGAATTTTTGGAAAGTGAGCTCATGGTGACTCCCAGACAATTGACTGAAGAATTCAAAATGTTTTTTGTTTTTTTTGCATTCGCCTTATTTCTCCAATCCCCAAGTCGGGTGTGCATTGCACTGTGGTTTTTATTTTGCGCCTGTCGGCCCAGTACATCCAACTTCAGCATGCATTTTATGTAATGGTCTGCTTCCCCGGGGTATCGGTCGGCGCTGTGATGGGGATCGAACCCAGCACCTTCGGATTGTGAGCCGTACCACTTAACCACTAGGCCACGCTGTCCTCTAACAAAATGAAGTGAATGGGCCTGTCCTTGCACTCACAAAGCAATAGAATTAGTGTATCAATGCTGGTGAAAATTGTGTTGAGAAATAAGGGACAATGTAGATGGTTTTCAAGTTCGTATCTCTATGTTTTTAATGGTCATTTCTGATATATTTACTGACTTGCCCTCGTATTTATTGAAACAGGTTTCAATGTAGCATTTGTTATGGCATTTTATGTAACACCAAACTTGAAACAACTATACCTCATTTTGTAAAACTGGTTCACCCTTCTTGTCTAGAAGGTCTCATTTGATATTTGAAACTATCAGCACATGATAAGACAAAATATGCCCTATATAGGAGATCGTGTGTTACATGCACAAACACACACACATCTCAAAACAGTAACAACAGAGCGCATGAAGTGCTTTGGTGCTGGTTTCACGTATAGAGCTACTGCTGTGGCAGTCCTATACGTCTTAATGAGAAAATTGGAGACGAGACGAAGACATCAGCGATGATTGGTTATGTGACAGCACATCACAAAGAACATAAGCATTGTCTGGCATTCACAAGGCACTGGCTAAATATTAATAAACTGACTGCTGTCATAATTATGTCCACAGTCAAAATGTACACCAACAGTGAATGATCAAAAATAGTGTTGGAGAGGACATGGTTTGACATGGATACAATAACAGACAGTGCACCAATGATAGTGTATGAAAGGTACTGCTGATCCATTGAATTATGTTTTATACAGAATTAACAACACTGCACTCAGTACAAGCGCATAGGTGCTGCCGCAAAAACCAATCCCAAAAATGAATGACCAACCAAGAAATTATGTTTGGAGAGCCAATCTAACCCATTACAAAGAAATATCAGTACAAAAGAAATATCAGTTAACTCAGCACAACTAGCTTCGAATAACAACAACTGCTCTCCATCATTGCAAGAGACAAGCACTTACCATAATGGACACCAAAAAATTGCCCTTCAAATACATTAAGCTTTAAGAATACAATCAGTGACATATATATCGATTGACATATATATGGATGATCTAACAAAAATGATAAAATTTAGATCTTTGAAGTTCTGGAATGACACAAACTTCTTTGGCAACAGATTGTTGAAAACTTTTAAGATATTTTAAAAGCAACAAACACAAAAATGTTTAAGTCTGAAAACCTCAATATGTATATGTGCCCATACTGAGAACACTGAAAAACGTGTACAGCTTTGAGTGTCCTGAACAAATATAGTGTGCTCTCTCTTCATTGGTAATTTGGTACTTCAAACACACACAAACAAACTGTTATAGGCAGTCCACCAAAGAGTTACTGGAACAATGGCTGCAGCACAAACAAGACAATGTGTGTACTAAACTCTGGGAGCTCCTACAAAAATTCTCCAATATCAGTATTCACTATAGGATTACTTGCAACTTTGGATATCTCATTTTAACACAACTTGGGCCCCATACAATGATGTCTGCACCAGTGTGCCCCCCAATATCAACATCTACTATAAACAACATAAGTATGCAATGGAAGGTGTCATGAAAAACAGTTAAGAGATCAAGGAGTTGAGGACAGAAAGAGGACATTAGACAGAAATGATATGTTATGGTTAGCAGAACCAACATCACTGCACTTCAGGAAGACCTATAGGTGCTCAGTCTCATTCAGCAGATGGTGAGAAGTATATTTGTTATCAGTTCTTGCATCTTGTTGCTGGAATTTGGGAGGATTGAGGTTGTGAGCACCATGAAAAATCTTACATGAGTTGGGGCACCATACAAAAGATGCTGCTGCCCTGAAAGATGACACATCGGTCATAATGGTAATGACTGCTCAGTCAGTTATCAGCAGAGTACCTAAAAAGCAGACAGTAGAGTGCAGTGCTCCTATTTCTCCCTTCCAAGTTAAGGTCTCTGGTATACACATACAGAATTATTTTATCAAAACACATGTTTGCAGCAATACAATGAAATATGGAGACAAAAATTCGCATAATGTCCAGTTTTTCAGAAGTCACATGACTCCTAAAATGATAATTCTATTGGAGATTGAACAATGACAGAATTCATATTAACAATGAGCAAAAGTGGCCAGTAAAGCTCCCAGTTTTTGAACCTGTTAGGGGAACCTTTTCCCTTCCCAAAGAAGCTACAAATGGATAGTGTCAGAAATCCCTGGTCTCTGCACTTTACAGTCTAAGGTTTAAATGGGAAAAGGAACAAGGTGATGATGAACCGAATTTGGTCACCTAAGAAAAAGCTGAGATCTAATAAAATGAAGCTTCTAACTTTTTATCTCAGATGCCAGTATCTGCTGTTGGACTATCACTTGGTTTTTTTGCCCTACTGGTTCATTGATTAGCTGCAGAATGATGCAAACAATAATATCACCTTGACGGAGGGCGTAAGGTGACTCATAGCAAAATAAAATGCAGTTGCTTACTTAATGGTTCATTTATAAATATCTTAGCAGGACTGCAGGTGTTAATATTTAAATGAATTTCAATTCAGGTGTCAGGTCTAAAAGGTAAAGAATACCTGCCATATTTTTTTATAAATGAAACAAGACAGAACTCAAAAGATAGAGATAAACAATTACAATTGTGTTCTTTATAAATTTGGGACAGCAAAATTTAGAAAAGATCCTAGACTATATACCATTCCACAGTGTGAATTGGAGCATGACTAATGTAATGGGCAACAGATAAGGGAACTCGTCACACGATGGCCCCATGAATATCCCATCCCCAACGACACTTACTAATATCAAACTATCATTACTTTTGACCATTGACACATGGGGGTCATGAATTGAACTACTAATGGCAACAGTGCATGTCCCACAGCATTCCTGACTGCAATATGTTGAACAGAAAATGTACCATCAACAGCATATTGTCAGTACAGGAAATACTTTACAACAGCAGGTTGAAATGCACAATCAAAGAAAGCAGTCTTTCCATTTAGCACATTCACCATCTCTTTTAAACCCCTAGTATGAAATATTGTGCTGGATATGTGACATGAAATATGTGTGTAGTTATATGGGAGGGCTGTGTGACTTTTGAAAGACCTTGTAGTTCCAATCTATGGCCCTGAGATGTCCACACTCACGTACACACATACAACCCTTCCACATACTGCAGACTTAAATCCCAACCCAATATCTTTCTACAAACTGTGAAAACAAATTAGTCTATATACTGTGAACACAACGCGCACACAAAACTGTTAACAGCCTTCCACATTACAAACAATTGTGACACAACCACAAATCAAGCATACAAATTGGGCCTTCTCATTATAGACACCAAAAAATAGCTTTCCACAATTTAAACAAAAATTGCCATATTTTGGACACATAGAAATAGTCTTACTTAATAAAATAAAAAATTATTTTCTACATTATGGATACACACAAGAATGGTCATCCACATTTTCATACAATAACCTTCCCCATTCTAGAAACACAAAAAAATAATAACCTGCCCCATTCTAGACACACACAAATGACCATCCCCATTCTAGAAACACAAAAATGGTCTTCCTCATTCTAGACAAACACAAAAATGGCCTTCCCCATTCTAGACGAACACAAAAATGAGCATCCATTTTCTAGACACAAAAATAAAAGAACATCCATATTCTTGACACACAAAAATGGCCTTCCACTATCAGGACACAAAAAATGGCCATTTCACATTCTGGAGAGACACACAAAAATTATCATTCACATTAAAAAATGACCCTCATTCTAGAAACATAAAAAAATGATCTTCCCTATAATAGACACGCACACACATTGGAAACTCCAATTAAATTGCCCTTCTACACACACGCAATTTTCTGTAAAAACATTCCAACACTCTGGAAAGAATAATTAGGCTGTCATATACTGGATACAAACACACACAAATTGGCCTCCCACACATTAAGTCAACACAACTGCCCCTATAATATACTGGACACAAAAACATACACCTTTCCCATACTGTACTAAAATAATAATTGGTCTTCCGTACACTGAATAATAAATATGTAAAATTGATTTGCATACTCGACAGACAGAAAAGTGATATTCCACATAACTAGTTGAACACACACACACACACCCCCCCCCCCCCCCCCCCCCCCAATTTCAGCTTCTGTCTACTCTGCAAGAGACCCAAAATAGGCTTTTTCCCACAATGCAAAAATAAATAGGGCTTCCACATAATAGGTAAACAAGATGTCCAAAAAATGTGTCTTTCACACGCTGGAATTAAATAAAGAGTTGACAAATATGGGGTGGGCCTTCCGCGAAATTGGACATAAAATAAATTGGCCTCTTGCATACTGGGCCAAAAAATTTCCCTGCTACACGAGGTTCACAAAATGGGTCTACACCCACAGACCCCAAAAAATATGGCTTTCTGCATATTCGGGTCATACACACAAATAAAGATGGAGATACAAGCAGTCATAATATGAAGCAATGGACATGTTTAGAACACTGTCCAATTAAAGGCAACATGTACAAGAGCTTAAAATGAAAGAAAAGAGTTCATTTCTTTAACGTCAAATAAAAAAAGAAAAGAAAAGTAAACCAAGACTATTTAGCACAAGAATGTGTGGAGCTGGTCTCAAAACCAAGATACTACAGCAGGGATGCAAGTAGCACGAGACCAAACACCACAACAATAGTGTGCCAGAACAAAATATATATATTTACAATGCTCTATCTCGGGGTGGTCCAACTACCAATTGTGACCAGCTTAAAGAATTCGTGTGGCCGATTCTCGCACAAACAAAACATTTTGTCAATAACATTTGAATTTAGAATGAGCTCATGCCTTGCTACCATTGTCCGCGACTGGCCTGTCTCTGGGTTCTTAGTTTTAATCCTGCAACAAAATCATGAGAGAATATAAGCTATTTTAGGCTTTTAACAATAAATAGATTTATTTATATTACGGTTATGTTCTTATCATGGATAGCTCGCAAACTTTACAATATTGGTTCCGGTTCCAAACGAATATTGTGGTCAAAGAAAGTGGACCACCCCAATCTACTGGCTTCACCCAAGGCAAGTAGTCTGTCCACAGTTTCACTTTACAACCAGTTCAGAAACTGGAATCTCATAGATTTTATATACAGTCTTATAATACAGCACTAGCAGTCTTCTTGTATGGCATTCACAAATGTAGATAACAATGGTCTATATTATTGCTTGCTAACAGCCTTTTTGTTCAGATTTATACAATGCAGGTTTTTGTCAGTTACACAACGATAATTGTGGGTTGATATATCTGGATGGTCACAGAAGTACGATAATTGTGGGTTGATATATCTGGATGGTCAGAGAAGTATGATAATTGTGGGTTGATATATCTGGATGGTCACAGAAGTACGATAATTGTGGGTTGATATATCTGGATGGTCACAGAAGTACATGAATTGTCTGGCTTCATTTATTTGTGAAGGCCCTGCATTCTGAACAAATGAGAACAATTGGAGCGTTTTCCAGCCACCATATAGCAATAATTCTGACTTCACAAGGGTGTCAAAAACCATAACTTGTCATGTCTCATTTAAACTTAAGTCAGTATTTCTCAATATGGGCCACAATGTTCTCCCAGGAGGCCATGCCATATTTCTGAGTGGCAGAATAGTAGGATTTCTCCCTGCCATGATGCAGATGAAAATGACCACCTGCCATTAGAGTTTGTAAAGGAAAGAAATTGGCTATCTGACATAAGAGACACACTATAAAGCCCCTAACTCATGTTGATATTTAACGGTACTATCAACTATGGGAGGACTGCCTGAACCTTACACAATGATCTCTAGTACTGTATCCTCCTATTCTACACTACAATCTTTTCTTTAGACCCCACACAATAAAGCTGCTATAACACTTTAAATTTAGCAGCAGCAACCTATCTGCTATAAGACTACCCTTTATGTATAAAAACATCTATCTGCTGTAAGACTACCCTTTATGTATAAAAACATCTATCTGATATAAGACTAACCTTTATGTATAAAAATATATCTGATATAAGACTGCCCTTTATGTATAAAAACATATATCTGATACAAGACTACCCTTTATGTACAAAAACATTTATCTTATATAAGACTATGCTTTATGTGTAAAAAAAAACAAACCCAAAAATGTCTATGAAAGGCTAAGGATCCCAGAAGAAATTCAGAAATGGGGAAAGAAATGCTGCTCTAAGCAAAGAATCATGAAACAAGGCTGGCCTTCTGTTTCACATTATCGCCCAATATGATCATAATTAACTATATTGATGGATGTTTCAGACATGTCAATGATCACAAACAATCAATATAAAGCAATCTCACTCAATATTTTACACTATATAATTTAGATCTTACATAGATCTTGACAAGCTTGCCTTGTAAAATCCATTTTTTTCCTGCAGAACATGACAAATTAGGAAGAATGCATTAAAACTGCAAGTGAGATAACCCAAGTGAGAACATGGGTTAGCTCAGACTTGGAAAAATGATAACAGACCAAACAATTACCCACACAAAAGCATGCATAAAACTACATTCTCACTGGCTTTTGGTCATTATACAACTCTGTTCTCATACAGCCTATCTAACCAGTCACTCACTCTTGCAACACAAATGTACCAGATTTTGTTATCATTTACTACAAGTATATCCATAACCTAATATAACTGTTCATTCTTTTAAGTTCACACATTAAATGTACATGAGTGACTTAAATATTGATATCTAAATACATCAAGAAACTGACAGTACAGAATAATACAGGGTTTGGTTTGTACTTGTCAACTAATCTTCAACCTTAGAGAACATTTATTCCAGACATTTTAAATGTACAACTATTACAAGAATTATTTCAAGTTTACCTATATCCATTGAGTACTATAAATCCTTTTACATTAGAAGTACACTTGCCAATTGTCAAATTATCAGAATTGATCTTATACAGCAGTGTTTCTCAAAATGTTTGCATTCATTCCTTACACACTTGGAAATTTGTGTTCACCTTGCTGCACACTTATTTGACTCCATGCCCAAATAGTAAGTGAAAGTATATATAATTTCTTCTCCTTATCTAAAACAAAAAAGGAATTATATACACAAATGTGGGGCTAATGTCAAAAACTGATCTTAATTAAACCTGTTAAACAGTAAGATCAAGTTTTACTTTAATTGATCAGGAGCAACAAAACCCATTTCATATATCAAATTTGCATCCTCTTTGTATTTAGATGAGCACAACACAGACACACCAATGAGCAAAAGATGCTCTAGAGAATGAGTGAGAGATAACAACAAACACACACGCAATCATAACAGCAAATAATCATGGATGACAAGTAATATTCAGGCACTTGCTGTAAGAAGTCATGGCTCTTTTTCCCCCATACTCCTTAACCTCTTAATAGCACAAATCACAGACCATCTCTATACAGACCCACTCTGGAAGAAATATCCAAGTTTTTGTAACTGTTCACCTATCTCTCTCTGTTGATTTTCTATATTTCTCTCTAAGCCTGCCTTTTTTTTTTTTTAAGGTAAGGCAGCCATCATGCAGAACCATTTCAGTCTATCTGCTTGTATGCATTATGTACATTAAACCACTTCCATAATCTCTCATTTTACTTCATCAATTAAGGATATAATCAAAAAAATGGGTCTCTTGTTTGAAAGAGGGTGCCTCGTCAAACCTTAACCAACAAGTAATTTCCTCCAGAAATATCTGTCTATTATAGCCAATAAGACTTTTTTTTAACTCCCACCTTGACACTCGATTACAACAAGACCGGTAAGAGCAACACGACCGATAATGTTAGGGAAAAGTATGAATGTGTAGCCTGATACAAACCATTGCTGATATAATAATGAAGAACAAATGCAATAATATAAACAATATAAAGCAAGAGTTTCTTTCAGTCAGAGTACACATATTAAAAGAACATTAATAAACTATTTTTGTGAGTTCAATTTACCATGACATTTTTTAAATTACATATTAACACTTTTAAATGATGCAATGAAACCTAAGAATGAAACAAAGATGACTGAATACTCTTACACACTAACAAGCATTTAAAAAACAACAACAAGCCCAACATGTAACAACAACAACAAATTCCAAACAAAGTGATCCAACCACTTCAGTCACTTCAACAGTAATCATGGTATCTGCTCACTTCTAACACATGCATCATTCATCTTACAGACATCACCCTCCCACAACTGGAAGCATATCACATGTTGACACAATCAACATCATTAAACTATCATTGTGCCGTTCCTTCCCATCACTGGATTCCGTCATGGGCATTTATATAGCTGAGGAATACAGACCACTTGTCAAGAGTCACAGCGGGGTATAGTGGATAGGTTTCCATTTTGAAATCATTCTGATAGATAAATTCAAGGTCTCTTGTCAGTTCAAACATATCCTGACTAGAAAATGGGCATCCTAACCGCTTGACAACACACAGAAAAAATGATCATATTGTACTCTGTGTTAGAGCTAGCCCTGTAGAAAGTAACTGTTTGATCCTTTCGCTCTATCCTGTTCCTCCAAACCAATGGCTCTAAACCTGAAGTTCAACAGTCATGTGTCGCTTTACAAATCAACCCAATATGTTCAATTTTTTTTTTTCACTTTATAAAACAATATCCGTTATTGGCAATTTATGGGAACATTTGGTTTTCCCATTGTTGAATTAAACATCTTTGCTCAATGGCAGTGTCGACAGCCTCAGGATGACTGCTGCTTTCTTTGAACAAATTAAAGTTGACGTCTGACAGTGTACGAAGAAGAAGAAACATATTTTCTTAATGATTTTCTTGATTTTGCCTCATGCGGCGGGGAAGAGTAATGTGGATGTTTATCATTAGCTTCCAGGGGTCTGAAATCAGCAAATGGCTAAATCTGCAGTCCCACTATCTTTATCATTTTATCCCAATTTCAAACAGGTTGCAATCATATTACTCAGCATCACTCAGAGGGCAGAATGATCAATTGAAACACTCAACTATGATGTGTATAATCTAAGTTTTCCCAAATCCTTGCATATTGCACATACCTCAACATTTGTTCTGACCTATCTACTCTCTCAACATCCTTGGAACAATCATTTGTACTGACCTATCTACTCTCTCAACATCCTTGGAACAAACATTTGTACTGACCTATCTACTCTCTCAACATCCTTGGAACAAACATTTGTACTGACCTATCTACTCTCTCAACATCCTTGGAACAAACATTTGTACTGACCTATCTACTCTCTCAACATCCTTGGAACAAACATTTGTACTGACCTATCTACTCTCTCAACATCCTTGGAACAAACATTTGTACTGACCTATCTACTCTCTCAACATCCTTGGAACAAACATTTGTACTGACCTATCTACTCTCTCAACATCCTTGGAATAAACATTTGTTCTGACCTATCTAATCTCTCAACATTTGTTCTGACCTATCTACTCTCTCAACATCCTTGGAACAAACATTTGTTCTGACCTATCTACTCTCTCAACATCCTTGGAACAAACATTTGTTCTGACCTATCTACTCTCTCAACATCCTTGGAACAAACATTTGTACTGACCTATCTACTCTCTCAATATCCTTGGAACAAACATTTGTTCTGACCTATCTACTCTCTCAACATTTGTTCTGACCTATCTACTCTCTCAACATCCTTGGAACAAACATTTGTTCTGACCTATCTACGCTCTCAACATCCTTGGAACAAACATTTGTACTGACCTATCTACTCTCTCAACATCCTTGGAACAAACATTTGTTCTGACCTATCTACTCTCTCAACATCCTTGGAACAAACATTTGTTCTGACCTATCTACTCTCTCAACATTTGTTCTGACCTATCTACTCTCTCAACATCCTTGGAACAAACATTTGTTCTGACCTATCTACTCTCTCAACATTTGTTCTGACCTATCTACTCTCTCAACATCCTTGGAACAAACATTTCAGCAACTATTACACTCTATTCTGTAAACATTCTACATAATTAAAGAAGTGACCTAGTGTATCCAGAAATGGCACATTGGGTATCTACTATGTGAATACGGCATACTGCTCCACGAACAAGGGAAGACTTGTACGCAAATCTACGGCTGTTCATAATCAGTTCAGTGGGTGCTGCCTCTGATTCTCTGTACAAAAAATAATATACTAGAATAGCAAAGCAATCCTTGTTTAGGAACTCCTAAGTTTCCTTGCCAATGGCGTCTCCTACATTAATGTGCACCTTCATGGGGGACCCCCCCCTGTTCCTTACAGAGCCTGCTGTGGGGCGCGAACAAGTACCCGGCAGTATAACAGGGCAGGCAGATTGGGCTCACTAACCTTCACTGGCAGCCAATTTCAGAGAAGGTAAACTCTGACTCTAAACCCGGGTAGACAAAGCTCAGACTGTTCAAGCAATTCGTCTAAGAGGGAGAACTCTGATTTTAAACCTATAAGTGCCAAGGAATGCTGGGGCCAAATTGTCATGCTTTGCATTCTTTTGGATTACACCAGTGAGGCAGAGAAAGGAATCCTGCAGTTTGGGGAACCCGGGGTCTCCATATTCAGCGCCCAGGAGACACTCACAGGACCCCCTGCACATGGTCTACAGAGACAGGTGCATTTGGTGATGATGTTGAGTAAAGAAGAAATATTATTTCAAGTTATATCAGCTCAGCTACATCTCTCTCTCTCCAGGTACATAATATTTTGTTGCAGGTTGTTCCTACAGGAGTGAAGGACACCAGTGCACTAAGCCAGTGCATTGTTGTAATCTTGTGGAGTTAGTTTATGTGCCACTTTGTATCACATGATGTGTTACCAACCAGACATATCTCACAGTGGTACCCAAAACACATGCAGAGGAGATTGGGACAAATCAGGAGGCAAGATGATAAACAGTGCAGAGCTGCAGTGGCCAGTGACCCATAGCTGTCTACTTGCATCAGTGAATCAGAACTGCAAAGACCCTTCTACACCAGTGGTGTTGGAGAACAGGCTGCAACAGGGCACACTGGCTAAAGAGACAGGATCGAAGAGGAAAGGTACTCAAAAATGCAATGCTGAAGTCAGATGTGCCGGATTGAAATGTGCAAATATCAGTCAATCTGTAAACTACAACAACACATTCCATTCTCCAGCCAACATCCTGCTACTTGCAAATCCCTTTTCAGGATTTGGTAGCGGAAGATTAAGATCGAACAAAGACTGTAAAGGTTCATGCCCCAAAGCTGCAGAAAGCCAAATCAAACTGCAAACCCTCAACCAAGAATTATCAATCAATTTAACGTCTCCCGAGGAATTCAGGCCTTTAAATATATCCTGTAGTGACATCAGTGTAGAGCACCTTCCACATCTTCAATAACTTTTCTGGGTTTTTTTAAAATATTTGGTTTCCATCTATTTATTTTAATCTCTTGACTCCAGAACAGATACTGCCATGCAATACTATCAACTAGCTTGTTTTTTAATGAGTGTCCTACAAATCGCATCTATTAAAAATAAATGAAAAATTCAAATTAGCCAAGCTACATGAATCTGTACTTCAAATAAGATATCTTTCTACTAGTGTACATTTTGAGGTCGGTCAGCCTATCAGTTACACCAAGAAACAATAATTTAGTCTCGATAACATATATTGGTTTTGGGATTGTCAATAAGTGATTTTTTTTCAAACAATAAAATATGCCATTTTTTCCAATCCAAGTTTAAACAAATGTTAATTGTAATACCATTGGAGTCATTCATAAAAGATGTTCACAAAATGATAGTAATGTACCTATCCATCCCCAATGACCACCTCTTATTAACCCCTTCCCCCTCCTAATGGCATTGTAAAATGCCATATTGATCCACATATCTGTACTAAGAAAACGTATGTTTTTGCCAACATCTTTATCAATCAAGCACATCAGACAGGTCCTCAAATATGAGTCAGATACATATATTGCCATTACAAACTTTTGAACTGAATACGCTGTCGCCGTTTTGGAATGCAGGCATGTTTACAATTCTGAATTCTGTTGTTTATGAGAGCAGTAACAGACGCCTCTCTTCACCTAAACAAATTCAAGATTTCAAACCAAAAGAAAAAGCTGAAACATAAGTACAATTCCATTACTGTCCATTTGAACCTCCTTTGCCAAAAACGATGCCTATTACCAGTTGAACCGAAGAGAGCAGGTCGTTGTCTTCAGACTTCGCACTGGCCACAACAGACTGAGGTACCACCTATTCAACAAATTGAAGATAGGGTGTACCGACGAATGCCCGTGCGGTACTGGTAAAATGACCACTGAACATCTGCTGCAGAACTGCCCGACATACGGGGATCAGAGAGAGCAGATGTGGCCATTGCCAGTGGAACTGCAAGACAAGCTTTATGGTAGTGGCGAGAGTCTCAGGATGACCGCCGCTTTTTTCGAAAAAATAATGGTTACTGTCTGACTGTGTACGCAGAAGAAGAAGAAGAACCTCCTTTGAATTGTAGACATTATTGGTATTGCGGGTTACTGCAGTCCCATGGAAGGATAAGTAACATGCAATATCAGATGAAATGTACAGGTCAAGTCTCCTACCTATTATCCTGGTAACAATGCTGTGAGTATGGTGTGCAGGGGTGGCGTGTCTTAGCAGTTAGCTTACTGGGGAGCCTGACATATGCACTACAGCCCAAAGGACCCAGGCCTACCTTCTCAAGTATGCCCCAGGATGTAAGAAGAACCACTGTAACATGTGCGACCAAATAGACGTCACCAAGAGTTAAATATGAACTCAGTATGAGTGATTTACAACCTCATATACCCCACTGTGTTCACTAATTTCCACATAGAATGTGCAGTATGCAAACAGCAAAAACAAAATGGCTGATGGCTTTGAGAAATGCTTTGGGTTTGTTGTTTTTGCATTTTATAATGCTAGCATGTCTGCAACATTTACAATCATTTATAATTACAGTATCTTTTATCACTTTAGAACAGTAGTGCAAAACACATTTCTGACACCAACAGCGGACCTTAGAGGGTTATTTATGGGTCACCGGAATTTTTGAATGGATGAAAGCCACACACCATGAAAAAACTTGGTTCAGTTTCAGATAATCTTAAAAGTGGATCTTTCAAATATATATCCAGAATAGAAAGCATAATTAAAAGATTTAACTTTCACTTTCAGGGGGTTAACATTTTATTTAGTCAATCTTTTATCCAATAAGAGATTTTTTTGTCATGGCTCTTTTGTACATTTTCCTTCTTTTTTTTTTGGTTTTGTTTGTTGTTGCGCAGAATTAGGTGTTAAACAAAAAAATTGTGCTGTTGGACCAATAAAAATGTTGCGCACCACTGCTCAGAAACATTTAACAGTACAAAGTATACCATACTTCCATGTTTTCTAAGACACATTGCACTCAAATATCAATTTAACTGATCCAGTTATTGTCTCCAAGAATTGTCATTTACACTCAATAAAATAACGAACAGATGATGCCAATCTGCTGCCTCTGTGAGTTAGAATGTAATGAGCATCTCACAAGAATAGGTCCAAGAATTCCACAAGACCCAGTGGCATCATCTTTCAGTGCTGCTTAGCAACAGTGTTTAAATTCTTGCAAACTGAAAAGGCTCTATTTAATGCATCATGACTAACATTACACGGTTCACTTAGTAATAATCCAATGATTGGCCACGTGATAAGAATTGCCCCTTGGTCCAGGCTATTGCAACCTGGCATTCTTTGTCAAACAATCGACTTTGGCATATCTTTCACTGCAGCAAAGAAGCGATCCTATGAAACAACCGGCATTCTGCTGCTAATTGTCTTGTAATACATTATCGTCAACATTACATACAGCTGTGTACAGTCGACATAAGACGATGCTTGACCATTTTCATCTGGGCTGCCTAAGGAAACTGCTGAACATACAATGGCAAGATAGGATTACAGATGTAGAAGTTCTTTCACCGGCTGGCATGACAAGCATCCACACAACTCTGTGGAAATCGCATCTTAGACGGACTGGCCATATTTTCCGCATGTCAGATGAGCGGCTTCCAACATGTCAGATGAGCGGCTTCCACAGAAATTGCGACATTGACATTGATTTTTGGAGAACATTGCTGCTTATCGCTCTGCCTGGCGTAGTAAAATCTCCTCTGGCACGGCACATATGGAGCAGACAAGAATCAAGGAAGCTGCATGGAAACGAGCGTCACGAAAGGCAAGAGAAGGGTTGCCTCTGTCTGACAGTGCTTCTCTTTCCTCCAGTGTGATAGGCGCTTTCGGGCTCGGATTAGTTTGATCAGCCACCCACGAACCCACTCTAGGATTGACAGATGACAATGTGATCCCATTCGGAAACGATGGACAAACAACACAACATACAGCTCATATGGTCTAAATCAAATGATTAATAAGAAATTTTTTCTTGGCCCGGACTGCTCCACAATATGACTTCTTCATAAAACAAAGCTTGTACATTCCGATTCTCATGACCGCATAAGCACCTTAAATGTTTAGCCAGTATTTGGTAATAATCAGATCATTGTCCATAGAATAAGAATGAGTTTTTGCTCCAGACTACTCTAATGTGTGTAGTCTTCTTGCAGAGATCTGAAATTCCAATTATCAAACAACCTGGAAAATCCAGTACTTTGGTAATAAATGATTGACAGTCTATGAACAATTAACTTGTGTTTCACAATACTTCATGCCACCATCATGAAACAACTCTAGAAAAATCTTATTGTCAAAACCTCTTGGACACCTTAACCATTAGTTTTGCTTGTATCTCCTTTGATGTTACAGATCCAGCAGCAGCATTTGATAAAATTCTTATCATTGGAGGCTTGCATGTAAGAACTAATGTTCTAGTTCTAATCCAATTCTTATAGAAACATTTCTCTGGTACTTTAGTAATAAGATCAAATGATTGATTTTTATATGATGAATAAACAATGTGTGGAGAATCTCATTCACAAACTGCCTAGAAACCGTAAACATTAATTTGCTGGAACTCAGGAATATATCCTCCAACTAGTCGGAAGCATTCAGCAGTTCTCGCTCGTGAGGAAGTCTTCATAGAACTCACAAATGAAGAAAAAAATCTGGATAATTCTGCATGTTGTGTACCAGCATCGACCATATAATTTTTTTTTTAACAAAGTCTGACTTGACTGACCTCCTCTCTCAAAACAGAGCCCACCATTACATGTGAATGCACAAATAATAAATGATATATTTATACCTTGTGCAAGATGAATGAGTACCAACGTGCTGCCAAGCCGCATCTAATACTGAAGTACATAAGACATGGTAAACCGTGTTAGCATCCATAGAATCTTACGCTTGACTTGTTTCAATTTTGTGGACCATGTAAATAGTATGGCTCGTTAGTAACAAATCACTTTCGCGGAGCACAAACTATTTCTATTCAACTGCTATTCAAGTCAGTGTTAGGCATATCAGCCAAAGGAGAAATTGCTGCGTTCCATGGATCAGACTAGTCAGCAAAGTTTACGGGAAGCTGGCAGCTGCTGATTTTGGTCCAGGTTATTTCACTTATGCAGATCTGTCTTGATGGCTGCAATCATTCTGTACACTTGCTACAATAAGAATTGTCTGTGTCTCACTGTACAAACCAGTGTCAGCTAATGTCACTGGGTTGTGACCTTTACTTTGTGAACTGGCTTATGTTTATTTCCCTTTTGCAAACCATGTTCTTGGTGCAACAATTCAGCCGTGGTTTGACTCGCCTGTCTAGCCAGGAACAGCAAAATTAACTAGGAGGTGATGTGCGACATCTGCTTGGTTCATTAGTTCATGCTTGCAGTCTATGGTCCTGACTAACTTCTGTACACTTGCTATAAGGAGAAATAGCCGTGTCCCACTAATCAGATCAGTAGGCAAAGTTTACTGGAACCTGGCAACCACTCTGCTTTTGGTTCATTTGTTATTTCACTCACGCAGACCCATGTCTCGATGGCTGCAAAAATTATGTATACTTGATATAAGAATTGTCTGTTTCTCATTGAACAAACCAATGTTAGTAAAGGTAACTGGCTTTGGACATGATTAATGATATTCACTTTTGCAGATCATGCTCTCAGTGCAACAATTCAAACATGTTTGTGACCCATTTACCAAACCAGGAACAGCAGAGTTAACTGGGATATACCTTTAACAGGTGCTTGGTTCATTATTTCATGCCTCCAGAACATCAGTGATGACTAATGTAACACATCTGTATACTTGCTGCAAAGACAACTAACTTGTAGATCATGCTAACTGCTGATAGCAACAATTTGATTTGCTTTCTACAAGAAAAAAATAGTGATAGTGGTGTCCCAGTGATCGAATCCCTGGGACGGTTAATGAGAGTTTTCCATCATCTGGATAGTGTCCTGCGTTTATTTTATTATTTTTGGTAAACTTTGGTATAGATGTAATGTCGATGTGTCTGCAAAAATGAGTCTTCCCTCCATCTCGGACATCTGGTCCGCCACCGCCTGCCTGTGTTTGGTCACATGGTCTGGCTGGATCGGGAAGTTCCAGATCACCAGATAATGTTCAAGTCAACTAAGTGTAACAGCGGTCTCCCACTGGCCGGCAGTAGGCGTGGGAGGGACCGCCCTCATTCTGCACGACTCCGAAAGATAGCAGTCTCTCCTTCGGCACTGAACGAGGCTTGGCTACAAGCCTCAGCAGTTGGACATGGTAGTGGTCGATCGACGCAACGAGCCCTAGATGCCTAGTCGAACATGATTATTATTTAGTATAGAGTTGCTCAAAATTTCTACACATTTGCAACAAAGGGCTGCAGTTCTATCCAGCACTCAGTGTTCACTGACCATGGTCTTGAATGTACACTAGCTGTAAGGAGAATTGTTGGTGCTTCAGGGACTTGCAACTGCTGTGGTCAGAATGGCGTACTGGAGGCTGGCCCATACCAGTGCTTGGTTAAAATTGTGATTTCACTGTTGTAGACACTGGTAATGATGGAATGTGGTCAAGTGGTGTCAAAGATTATCAGACATGACTTCTGTTCTGCTTTTGGCCAATATTACAGATCATGAACTTGATGGCTAACACTTCTATAAACTAGCAATGAGCCACGACAACGTTCATCAGGCCAGCATTAGTAAAGTTTGCTGGGATCTGACTTGCAGCTCTTATCGTTAAAGTTTGTTGGGATCTGACTTGCAGCTCTTATCGTTAAAGTTTGCTGGGATCTGACTTGCAGCTCTTATCGTTAAAGTTTGCTGGGATCTGACTTGCAGCTCTTATCGTTAAAGTTTGCTGGGACGTGACTTTTGTTTGGTTCATATTGTAATTCACTTTTGCAGAGATAATGAACTTGATGGACACAACCACAATTTTTTATAATGAGCCGCCATAGCTGTGTCCGACACAACCAGGTCAGTCTTAAGGTGTGCTAGGACGTGACATGTCTTATCTGATTCATATTGTTGTTTCACTTTCACAGATCATGGATTTGAGAGATGCATCAATTCTGTACACTTGCTACAAAAGACAGATGTGTCTGCCATTCAGGTTTTAGCTTGGGTCAATGTTACCTGGCAGCTATGCTGTGCTTGACTCACATTGTTAGACCATGTACCCAACATTTTCACAAACTTGATATCATCAGAAAAAGCGCCATTTTGCTCAGTCTGGCATTAGAAAAGTTTGTTGGTACCTATCTTATAAGGAACTGGCAGCTCAAACTGAGAAAAGAACACTTGTGAACTCCCTTCGCTGAAAACCTTTATGGGTCCATTTAAATGTCTTTATATCACAAGACATTTTTCACAAAAATTGTACCCGTGAACATTTTCTTTCTTAACCAAGAACTCCCACAGTGCAATCACGTTTTAATTTCAAACATTAACGTGGACGGTATCTCAACGTGTTATCTGCTGTTATAAACCACACACCTTGAACACACAAATACAGAACCACACTTGGACACACACACTTTTTGTATGCCATACACATCTTTGATTATCTCTTATATAACCCTTAATTTAATCATTTCAAACTTTCAATCCACTCTTTCACACATCAATTGGCAAAGCTGAGCTGGGAGGAATTAGGATGATATCAAACATACTTGCCCACATACAAATGTTCCCTAACATGTAGAAACCACGATAACTATTGAAATTCACTGAATGATGAAAATGAAACACCTCCATATACGCAGGAAAACAAATTTTCGCTAACAAGAAAAACACAGATGATAATTTGTTATCACATTTGTAGCCCGTGAAACTTAAGCAACTGTTTGCTGTTGGTGTGGTGGCAGAGCCCTTGCCGCTAACTGCTGATGGCTGCTGTTTGCTCGTGGTTGATTATGTGGCTGATGCTGCTGTCTCCGATAATAGTCTTCTTCTGTGTCAGCATCAACAAATGTGGCGTCTGCCACATAGAGAGATGGATCAATGGTTTTAGGTATAGGCTTAATCTCTGTGCAAAGTTCCTGCTCAATCTTGTGAAGGGAAAACCTGCAATGATAAAATATCTTATGAAGGGAAAACCCAAAATGTGTTCTTTTTGAGAGACAACTGATAATGAATTGTTGTCATGTTAAGGGAAAACCTGAAATGATAAATTATCTTGGGGTGGAAAAATCTGAAATGACCATTTTTTTTATTTACAGAAAATTGTTATATTGTGGGGAAAAAACTGGCAGTTACAAATTATATAGGAAAAACCTGCAACGATAAATTATCTGAAGGAAAACCTTCAAAGACAAATTTATCCTGTGAAGAGAAAACAATGATACATTGTCATCTTGGATGTATACCTGCATTGACAAATTTATCTTACGTATGGAGTAGCCTGGAATGCTGAATTTTTTCTTGTGAAGGGAAAATTTGCAATGATAAATTATCTCAGATACATATACCAACAATCAATATGTAAACCTGAAATGTACAGAATTGGAACCTAAAGGGAAGAGATGTGGTCAAACAATGTGTAGTGAAGACTAGTGGAAGACACAAAGCCAGGGCAACCGAAGTTTCATGAGATGATTTCAAGAAGCTGTCAAAAATACAATCAGTGGAGAACAGCCCGATGTTCAAAGGGGAACTAAAAAGGATTTTGTCAAGCAATGAAGTAAAGTAGATAAAAACCAAATAATATGGCCAATCATTTATAACATTCCACAATTTTGTTTTAACCTTTGTCAAACCATCGCTGTCAAGCAACATACGAGTTGCTGTGTCTGGTTTAAAAACAGCAGCAACTTTGACATTTGTTTCAGAATTTTTGGAAATGATTTATCTTTCACTTGGATTTGAAGATTCACCCAATATTGAGAATGGGGAAGTTTTTGCAAAAGATTTTTCTGTTTAGATTGTTTATATAGATAGAGTAATTACATTTATAATGGGAACTGACAGATATGGCCATTTGTAAACATTGGTAATCCAGTTGCGGTGTTTTGTTTTTCAACGCTGAAAGCCGGTGAGTATATGTTTGTGCAGTTTTTCAACATTATCACTTGTATCTCAGAAACTAACATACACACACAATAAAAATAATAACACAAAGTTCTTTATTAATTTATGCCTTTACACACAACAACAAAAAACTAATTGCAAAAAAAAAAAAAAAAAAAAAAAAAGGTCGGAATCACCCAGTCAACAACCTTGACATGCTGAAAAATTATCCTGCTACATGAAAAAGACGTCATTTTTTTTCCCCTGGTAGAAAGGTTAATCAGGAATATCTGGTAACATCAATTTAACATCTATCATGACTGGTCCACTTTTTCCCATATATGACTTTTCCTGCCAGAGCCCCCAAATAGTCTCCTATTTATACAAATATTGAATATTTAAAATTTGATCAGAAATCAAATGCTAAATTGAAAGGTGTTTCAGGGAAGTGTTAGTGATTTCATTGAACGGGGTTACAGCTTGTTTATAAGGTGGGACAGCTAGTTCCCTTCCTCCATGCCTATCGTTTCAACAATAAGCTAGGTACACATTTGCAGCTTGATCGACTAGAGCATGTCGGTAACTGGAGCTGAACCCCATACCTTTGCTGTGAAAAGCAAGTGCTCTGCTACTACACTAATCAGACGCTTACAATGAAACGCTTTAGGTCAGCATATAATATATTGAAATGGCGTAGATTAGGACATTAAAAGTCTGTCACCTACTTTTGCTTTTCTCCTAAAGTAGTGTTTCCTTTAAAAAAAATCCTTTTCTACGAACTGATATTAGGTCAAAAATATCTTTTACAAATTATCCCTTTTCAAGAAGCAGGCATCAAAATTGGTCGTCATAATACTTAAAAGTGGTCACCGATCACGATTAAAATCGACCTCTGAACAAGAATTTGTGTTTATGCATGCGTAACTGACATTTTAATTGTAATTTTATTTCCGATAGACAGACATATGCAAAAGAATATTAGAAACTTGAATAATTTTTGACGAATAAACTTGATTTCAAGACCAGAGAAATTATCTATTATTTGATCAGTCAAATGATCTTGCATCTGGATCACTCTTGGGTATTCAGCACACGCCCAATTCAAAGATTGGATCTGAGGCACATAATACGAAAGGCATGTGTAAAGGTATATTGGTGAAATAGATAATGTGGTAGGCACCAACAAAAAATAAAAAATGTTTGCACCTACGATTTGATGTCATTTAACGCTTCATACTAATATATAATCTTTATTATGAATACTTTCTGCCATGGATAGTTTAATTATGTGACATACAAGGTTTAGATCGTAATTTTAGCTCAATATTGATTTATTTTATTATGAATGAAACTTTGAATTGGAATTCCAACATTTTGACCCAGACGGAAAGAAACACATCAGCAAAATTAGCCTGGACTGAAAAGGGCTAATATAATAAGTGATATTACCGTACACTTTAACTCATTCACTCCCAAATATTTTGGACCTCTGGATGCAATTTTTTTCTAATGTAAAACTAAAACACAGCATCACTTAGCTATTCAATAAAAGTCCCTAGAAATAACACATATTATATATCAAACTGTTCACAATCGCAGCCAGAATACAATGGAATACATATATTTTACAAATTGATGGGAACATTTGTGTATGAAGGATTATAATTCCATAATCGTTTTTATTTTTAAAAATTATGTTTCCCCTCAACACATTATTCAGCTCTAAACCAATACACGAATAACGTTATGAATTTCTATTAACGGTAATCCTCAAGGGAAGATTTTCTGAAAGTTACACCTAATTTGGTGCAGTTGTTTTCACAGTATTCATATTTTACTGAAGGCACCTGAAATTGAAAATGTGCTCAAAAATAAACGCACCAATGAACATCAGCGTGAGTACAATTTATGCACACCCAGAATAAATGTTCCTGCCGTATTAAATATATATGTATACACATTTATATTATACACACTAGCATGGCTGTGCAGGATTTTGAACCTATACTGAAATTGTGAACTGTTACTACCATTGCTTGAGACAAAAGAGGGCACTTCCCTCTCGTCAGTAGATTTAGTTTCACTTTCTTCGCTCGACTTTGAACTAAGACTAGATAAAGAAATTGAAATATCACTATAGAAGAATCGATATCTTCATCATCACTAACGTTAGCAATAATATAATCTAACCATTGCTGAGTTTGTACTGTAAAAACTCTATTTGGCGTTACTGAAGGGTCATGGCTAGATTCAAGGCTGCCTCAAAAAATAAAAAATGCGGTTTCCAAGTTACAAAAATAAACATTGTTTCCATGAAACACACACTAACTCTTCCAGAAATGAAAAGTACAATATCCGACAATGACCAAAATAAAACATTTAGAAGAACTAAGAATGGGAACATATGTGATTTTGTGAACACTCTGAACAGGCGCAAAAGCAGATATATCGGCTCCTGCGTTTTCTGGAAAAATTCAGAAGCCGATGTATCGGCACTACCAGAAAACATTAGTATGTTCAGCACTTTGTGGCTAGTGAATATTTATTTCATGCTCATATAAGGATAACCTGCCCATTAAATTGCGATGCAGTCGTTCCTTTCAGCGGTCAAAAACCTGCAACAGCTCTAAGGTCATCGCTTTATTGTATATATAAACTACTGGGTTAACACCATGGAAACGGCTGAATACACTGCTCTTTTGATTGTAGAGGTACGGTTTGGTGTAAACATTAGCCATTTTAAAATTTGTTTTAGGCACTTGGGAAGGTTTTCTACTGTTTTTCGATTAGATTTGAAGATTCATCCATTATTGAGAATGAGGGAGTAAAGTTTCTGTAACTGATTTTTCGGAGGTAGATCTATTTCGTTTGTTTATGTAGATTAACTGATTTTTCGGAGGTAGATCTATTTCGTTTGTTTATGTAGATACAATAATTGCGCTTATAGTCAAAGTGACAGACATAGCCATCGGCAGTGTGCCTAGTATGATTTGTTTTCCTTTCTAACCAGGGGCTGCAGCTTCCAGTGAGTCTATATGTTTGTGCTATTTTTCACCACTATAACCATCTTCTTGTATCTCAGAATCTAGCATACACACAATAACACCAAGAAATTCTTTATTAATATATGTCTCTATACACACACACACAAAAAATATATTTAAAAAAAAGATTAGAGGCCGTGGCCTGACGTGCTGAAAAATTATGCAGCTGAAGGAATTAGACGTAATTTTTTAATCTGGTATGATCAAGGTTAACACCCTTTTCAGGGCGCACAAAAGAGTAAACCTACTCATTGTGGACATTCGAAAACAACAACAACAACATGATCATACCTGTCATCATATGTGATAAGGTTGATGGCAACACCCAGGTGTCCATATCTTCCTGACCTGCCAATCCTGTGTAAGTAAGTTTCTGAATGCTTGGGGAAATCAAAGTTGATGACCACATTCACTGCTTGGATATCAATACCTCTGGTGAACAGATCTGAAACAGCGCACAAATATTCAATGGTTCCTAACTGTACAAACAAGTATGGCTGAGATATCACACCAGGGAAGACAACTAAACCTACATTGACAGCTACAAGCTATTCGAAAGAAAAACAGATCAACACAAATGAAAACATGTAACAAAACAGTGACTCCACACAAAGTATTAATCTAATTGTCGGCATTAGCAAGAAAGAAGGCAGAAGTGGCAAGGAATGCCAGATATATATAATCTTTTAACTTTCAGTACCACCTTGGTGTTGAATAATTTTTAAAAACAACAAAGCTATCGGATTATGCGAAAATCATTTCGACAGATCAGGTTCTGAATCATAGATTAAAGGAACACATGTTAAGGCAATCAGTGATTAAAAAGTCATTGATCTTATGATGTAGAGTATCAGCTACTGGAAGACTTTATAAAGTAGATCATTTACTTCTAGCAAATGTTTGTGGCGATATTCATTCTAATTTCTTACATAGAAGTCTTGTTTTTCCTTTAAAACATAGTTTCTACAGGATGGGTTAGCCAGAACCATGCCCAACCCTCTTTAGTTTCCTCGTACAGGTTAGTGTTACTATTATTTGTTCCCCTATCTGGCCCCAGCAAAACACGGGTGTCTTTAATACATAGGATAAAGTCTTTAAAACATGGACAGATGTCTTACTCCAATCTCCACAGTAATAATCCAAGTTTGGACAAAGTTCAGGCTGTATAATATTCAAATAAGACGGTTTGATCATTTCATACAATGATACTTAATCAACTACGCATGCCTTTACACATGGAATGATGCCTTTACACATGGAATGAGCAAGACCACATGACACAACAGACATCGTACAAGAGTTTACAACAACAAATAACGTAAAATTTAGTGCCACAAGTGAATGAAAACATGCAAAATCCAATTGAATACAAATTAAAGCATTTGTCCATGGTTGTGTTGCACTCTCAGTTGAAAATACGATCACTCAAATTTATCAGTAGCAGAACTGGATAAACTGGTTTTCATCATCGCTACATCACCACTTTACAACAGACATTGTCTACATATAGTAAAAATAAAGATAGTCTGATTATATCATCACACTGGTCATATCATCAATATGCAGGTATTCGGGCCAAAGCTAGTACAACAAAGTAAACTCTTCTACTCCCAGGTCTACAAGACTGTCGTCGGGACACCAACTTTTATCAGGCCGAGTTAGCAACCAACTTTCTCCTTCAACTCTGAACTCAACAAGGACAGTGAATTATGAGTGATCTTGATTGTAATCACTCTAGTAGTGACTATGCCAGCAATGATAATAGAGAAAATGCTGCATGTCCTGGTCCACCAAGAAGTGTTTTAGATTGGTGTTTGATCCTGTAGGTGTAACTCAGCAAAGACATCATATATTGTAAATAATGCACTGTAACCTACAATTGATACATAAAGTCACTGCTAGTGATAGATATGACTTAACCATTTACAGCTCGGCTAACCATTAACCACTGAGACAAACACAGACCCCCGACACGTGCTTTCGTTTTGTCATTCAGTTTGTGGACTTTCATTTTTTTATGTCTACAAGAAGTTGATTATTCATGCAGAAGCAGGTTGTGTTCAACTTTGGTTATTTCCAATAGAAAGTTTCAAATCAACACATTTAACCCAAGCAAAGTTGGGCGTTCTGACAAAAATTGTCACCGCCTCGGCTAACACCTCCTTAATGCCATTTAGTGCTTCATGCTAATATAAATACTTTATTATGCATACTTCATATTATAGTTTCATTTATACGCCTTACGATACTGAGACAATAATTTTAACCCATTCTCTTAAATATTAGCCCCAGTGTACTGAAATCGACAAATTGAAATAATTATACAGTACAGGAAATGCCCAAATTACAAGAACTCAGAACATTCATGAAATGGGTGCTACAAACAGAACTGAAATAAATCACTCAAATGTATCTCAGTAGCTGAAACTGAATAATCTAATCTTTATCCTTGTAACAACACCACACAGGAAGAATGATCAAACTAATAACACCTGACCTTCACTAACATAGGGGCACTTAAATAAGAAAGTAGCCAGTCCTCCTTCCGGCCCCACGCTCTCATTGTGCATGTGACACGAGATACACCGTTGATGTGTTTAGACAAGAGTCATGTACGCGCCGACATGTTGACACCAAACTCTGGCAGTACGTCCTCAAACGCCCTTTCTGTCCCTGGCAGTTCCAGAACTCGAACCCCCATACCCCATGTCTTAGAACTCCTATACTGTCCACTCACCACCACTAGCATGCCGCTTGTCCTAGACACACGACGTTACCGTTTGATGTGATCAACCTAAGTTAACCTGTGCCTTGTTGCGGTATGTTTGCTCTCCTTGTGAATAATTTCTGCTTCTGTGGTGTCACCTCAAAACTGTGTAATGTATCTAATTGTATTAAGAATGCCAGATTGTTGCACGGGAAAGACTATTTAGAAGTGGTTCATTGCCAATACAGATAGGTTTACATGGCATATAGGAGCAAAGACTAATCAGGGTCAGGTAAAACATGCTAATCCCATTCTCACATCCTCGTTCATTTTTCTGAACACAAACCATTTCACAGAGTCAAGGGTGGGGAAGAAGAATGAGGAGCCTCACATTGCACTAACACCAGGAGGATCAAAGTTCACCTTTCACCTATGTACACACTGGGATCCCATTTTTGTTCAATTTATTTTTGTGCATTCACCTTATTTTGCATTGCACTACACTTTTATTTTGCGCTTGTCGGCCCAGTGCATCCAACTTCGGCATGCATTTTATGTAACTGGTTTGCTTCCTTATGCATAATTTAAGGGTTTGCTTCCCCGGAATAACGGCCGGTGCTGTGATTGGGTAGCGAACCCAGCACCTTCGATTGTGAGCCGTGCCATTAACCACTGTATGTAGCCCGCTACCACAAAAACCTCGCCAGCACAACTAGCTTTGAACAACAGCACTTATGCGAAAGCCAACAAAGCAAACTTACCAGAGCACACTAAATTTCGACACAGTCCCTGCCTAAAGTCATGGAACACACGGTTCCTGTGTTGCTGATTCATCTTGGCATGTATGTAGTAGCAGGAATAGCCAAGCTCTGTAATCTTCTTAGCCAGCAGCTCCACTCGTTGGGTTGAGTTACAGAAGATAATGGACTGGTTAATTTGTAGCTGCATAAGAAGATATGGAAACTATAAGCACATTGAAATGAAAGCTGTATATTCAATTCACTCAATTGTTTACTCAAATATTTGGCTTGGCTTCGTTCGTTCTCAAACTCCCACCACCAAGCCCTGAAAGGACTAAAGTAGCAGAGTGTAGTCCAGAGAACGGAATGTGTTCTGTTGCAGTTTACAGCTTGACTGCGATATTTGCACCTTTCGGTCCAACACATCCGACTTCAGCAAGCATTTTTTGAGTACAGTGTTAGCATTCCCTCTTCGATTCCTTCTCCTTAGCCAGTATGAAGCCTGTTATCCTGGATCACCGCATGGAGGCGTAGAAGGGTCCTGACGCTAGCAGTCAGCTGACCACTGCAGCTCATTCGCTGATCCGCATCTTGATCCCCATTACTCAGGTATTTGAACCAAACAAACTTATAGCATGTCTTATCTTTTTCTGTTACCTGGAAAAATTAGTAAATTTAAAAAAAAATTCCTGTACATTATACGGCTACTAACCAAGGTATAATAGGTTCAAAATTCTGATATGGCATAGGTTCTTTTTCTCTATCAGAAGGTGACATAAAAACCTGTCTGAACACTGTGGCTAGTTGGTTGCCCATCGCAAGCTAAGATGGCGACATCGTCAAATTTAAACAGATGTGACCACATATGACTGTATAGCCTGATCTGAGAGTGGCCCTCTAATGCGCGTTGGGCACATTGGACTGTCTTGCATTCTGTCCTTTTGTGTGACTACTACAGGGGCAATTAACCTTTATTTTGTATCCTTATAAACGTCCCAGTAAAGGAGATAAATGATGTAATGGTAGTTTTGTGTACTATATGTAGTATTGTTTCTACGACATTAAAGCTATTGTCTCTGCCACACAGTGAGTTCTACCAGAAGCTACTCTGGCACCTCTTTTTTTTAACGACATCCAGAGCACCATATCAAGTTGGGACATGGAACTATCCACAGACTAAAATTACAACAATTCAACATATGATGATGCAAACTCAGTTGAAATAAATCACTCAAATTTATCAGTAGCAGAACTGGATAATCTGGTTTTCATCACAGTTGCAACACTCATTAGGGAAAGGCAAAATCCAACTAATGACACATATGGCCTTCAGTACCGTATGCAGACTTTTAAAATGAGGATTATAACTACTTAACCTTTACCGCAACAACAATGTGGAAAGGCGTTTGAAAAGATTTGCGCGTGTTTCCAACGTCGCGCTGCGGCGTCAGCTACAGGGTCGTCGATTCATCGTACATAAATTTCCGGGTTACTGCAATAGAAGTAGATGAACATACTGTTCATTTGATTGTAAGAGAGTTCCGACATCCGTCCTGTACAGTTAGATAAAAACGATGGCGATTTTGAAATTTGTTTTAGACTTTTGGAAAGGATTTATTGATTTTCCGCTTGGATTTGAAGATTCGCCAATTATTGAGAATACAGAAGTTAAGTTTCTGCAGAGAATTTTTCTGAGGTAAATCTATTTAGTTTGTTTATGTAGATACAATAATGACGTTTACTGTCGAAAGTGACATATATGGCCACTGTGGTAAACATCGATGAGCTTCTTTCGGCATATTTTTTTTAAAAAGGTTTATAAACATTTTTCTAGAGTAAAGTTAGCCCCATAGTAGACACTACTATTGGGGATGAAGTATTGAGGCTTGATTATATGAGGTCACAGCTTGTTTGTGAGGTAAGGTGCCCAGTTCTATTCCTCGCTGTATTTCTTTCCCTAACAGTCAACCAGGAAGGGTAGAAAGATTTCAAAACTGGCTATCATCATTGCTCTGTGACATAAAAGAAAATATCAGTTTTATTTCTAGTCATATCCCTAACATCGCCATATGCCCTTCCTCATTCCATTAGGAGCACAACTACATTTGGTCTTCTAGCAGGAAGACAGTATTTTAACATTTCATGAGCTGTTGTAGCTGCAATATTCAGATTGTATTTTACATAAGGATGCTAGCTTCATGCACAGCCCTACTTTGCCACCTTTTAGGACATGCACATTAGTTATATTTAATAATCCTCCGCAAAAGGTCATAGAATCCACAAAGGGAGCTTTCTAACAAGCTACAAACAGTTGGGATGATAACCATATGTAAATTATAAAGCACTATGACAGTCACAGAGGATGGTTTCATGGGAAAGGTAATCGTATGTACAACAAAGTGTTAAGACATCCAAAGAGGATTGTTTCACGGGAAAGGTAATCGTATGTACAACAAAGTGTTAAGACATCCAAAGAGGATGGTTTCATGGGAAAGGTAATCGTATGTACAACAAAGTGTTAAGACATCCAAAGAGGATGGTTTCACGGGAAAGGTAATTGTATGTACAACAAAGTGTTAAGACATCCAATGAGGATTGTTTCATGGGAATGGAAGCCTTGTGTAAAATAAAGTGCCAAGACAAAGAATTGTGGAAGCTAAAATAGGAATAGACAGAGAGCATCATGGAGGCTATGTGTTCAAAGAAAAGCTATAAGACTAAAACCACTTATATCTCGTCTTCTGAATGAAAGTAAAAAATGATGCCACACACCTTTGAAAACAGTGTATTGAGACAGTGAACTTTCTGCTTCTCCTGCACAAAAGCATAGTACTGTGTGACTCCCTTCAGTGTCAGCTCTTCCATCAAGTTGATCTCGTACGGATTCTTTAAGTGCTTCCTCTGTAACAAAAAGACCCACAGATTCCTTCAAAATAAGGACAGTTTGTTAACTTTACAACAATAGCAACTGTTGGCAGCCTTGTGGTCTGCCGCATTGAGACCTGTTCAGACTGGTATACGGCTCAATGGTTTAGGATTGCATGCCGTTGAAAGAGCAAGTATTTACAACCATAAACTATTTAAAAGTTCTATATTGAACACTACCCAAGACTAGAACGCACCATTAGAAAGGTAATATCAGGCTTTGCTATTAACCTTTACCGTACCACTGTAAATTTTTTAAATCTTTTCTAAACAAGGGATGCAGCCAGCTACTGGGGTAGTATATAAGTATGTGCTATTTTTCACCACTATCACCAACATCTTGTATCTCAGAAACTAATGATTTAAGAGCAGTACTCTGCCAACTATGCCAGCAGTCCGCACCAAAAAGAGTAGTCGTACAGTGGGTGGTTCCATCCCACTGTAACATCCAAGACAACGCGGAGGCAGACAGACTGGCAAAAGAAGGTGCAAGACTACCACAACCAAATAATAGTGTCACATACGAAGAGTCAAAACGGCGTATTAGAGCTAGATACATGACCAAATGGGAAACAGAACATACTGGCTACACAAAAAACGATGCCTATTACCAGTTGAACAGAGGAGAGCAGGCCGTGGTCTCAGACTTCGCACTGGCCACAATAGACTGAGGTACCACCTATTCAACAAATTGAAGATAGGTGGCACTGACGAATGCTCGCGTGGTACCGGGAAACTGACCGCTGAACATTTGCTGCAAAACTGCCCGACATACGAGGACCAGAGAAAGCTGATGTGGCCATCACCAGTGGCAACACTAGATAAGCTATATGGCAGTGTTGACAGCCTCAGGATGACCGCTGCTTTTTTCGAAAAAATACAGGTTGACGTCTGACAGCGTACGAAGAAGAAGCATCTCAGAAACTAATATACACACAATGAGACAAACAAGTCCTTTATTAATATATGGCTCTAGATACACCCAGAAAAAAAAAAGAAAAAGATTAGAGGTTTATCAAAATCAACAACTATGTGCTGAATGATAAATTAGCTGCAGGAAAAGCATGTAATTTTTGTATCTGGTATGGTAAAGGTTTTAACAAGAACCATGTCTAAACACATACATAGTATGTAAAAATTGGAACTCTTAAATTCGTGTATGTTATCAGAAAATTAATCATTCACTAACTTCAGTAGCAGAACTGGTAAATTTTGTCTCTCATCATTGACTAATCTCATGCAATTACAGAAAATGACTTTTTAAAACTTCTGAAACATAACTATTCAATGAAGGACTAAAGTCATTTGAGGCTGTTCCCAAATTACAAGTTTTGTTTTTAATTACAACAGGTTGGTGAAAAAGACTACTTTGTGACTGAAATCTGCTCCATGGTATATTGGAAATATAATCATGTGATTCCAATGGCAGGTGTCCAGCTTTAACCAAGGGCCATAAATGTGATTATCAGAAGGGTGAAGGGGTGTACCAACAACAAAGCCAGCAATATTCAAGTGGCTGATTCTTTATTAACCTTTACCGCACCAACACTATTTCCAACATCGCGCTACAGCGCCAGTTCCAGGGCTGTCGGTTTATCGTATATAAACTACCGGGTTAATGCAATAGAAACGGCTGAACATACTGCTCTTTTGATTGCAGAGAGTTCCGACTTTCGCCCTGTACAGTTGGATAAAAATCAATGGCGAATTTGAAATTTGTTTTAGATGTCTGAAAAGGATTTCTTCTGTTTTTAACTTGGATTTGTTGAGAATGGAGAAGTTAAGATTTTTCACCCTCAACAAACAAGGGAAACTACATATAATGCAAATTTAGATTTGTACCTTAACCTTACGCACTCCACATTATTTTTGGAAAAAATTTGACCTAATTAATTTTCTTAATTAGTCGCTGTGGTAGTCGTCTTTCAAAATTTGTAACTTTTATGTTTGTTTGTCAATAAATATGATTTTCTGGTGTGTAGATACACAATAGCATAACGAACATGTGGGTGTTATTGTTTTTGTTGTATGTTTGTTAGTTTTTGAGATTTAAAAAGATGAAGTTGAAAATTTATGAAAATCTCGGGAAAAATTTGGACTCGACCACTAGGCCTAGTCGCTTCGATAGAAAACCATTGAAACCACAACAACGTATCGATACTGTGTTTACAATATCGCCACAACTGTTAGTTTCCAATTCAAACGTAGTTCTTTCATTTAACCAAACAAAATAAACAGATCTACGCGATAAAAATCTTTCTCAACAACCTACTTCCCCTTTCGCAAAAAGTCGGCTTGCTCCAAACGGCGTATACAAAATTAAAACTGTTCAAAAGCCATTTGTAATCGAACACACGATACTTTAACCGGCAAAATATCGTGTATATATGGAGGACGTACTCAGCAGTAAAAAATGGCTGTCAGGAGTGACTCCGTTCAAAAAAAAAAAATTTTTTCCGCACACCGTTTTTGCAGGCCGAGCTGGTCCAAAGAGAACGGACAAGGGCGTGCTTAAGGTTAAATGCTTCAATTAATATACTTGCTTCTTTTTTTCTTCAAATCTCGAACGAACACATTTCTAAACTGTCAATATTTCATTTATTTTCTCTCAATGCAAAACTCGAATATGTTTTACATTATATTCCTTGAATACAAACAGCTTGCAACTAAAATTTCAATTTGAAATTAACAAAAAGTCCTATTTTTGTGTATAATCACACAGTGAAACATGTTTTATCAAAACACTCCGTGGTAGCGAACCAGGGTTCTGCAGGTACCAGTTGAATAATACGTTGTTGATTTAGTACAAAATTATCAAGCGCATATTTTATGTTGTTTGTTGTTTAATGCCCACAATGATAAATTTCCTCTTTTGTGAGCCGTGAAAAGGATGCTAAGTGGAGGGGTTGTAGTAGTTTTCCTCACAGCCTAAGCATGCTGATGCAAGTAGATTGTTGTCCTCCTGACGGTTGTGCTATGCTTGGCTACTACGGGGATCACATCGATCCCCATCTTGCCAGCCAAGCTGTCTCCCCATCTTGCCAGCCAAGCTGTCTTAAAAACACCCATTTCCAGGAAACACTACATGGGAGAGAGATTGTGGTCTTGGTCAGTGTATTGTGCCTGACCCCCACGCGACATCCTGGTCAGTATGTTGTGCCTGACTGGAATAGCGTCTCAGTTCCCCCTAACATAGAGTTAACTTTAAAAGACATCACGGAGAGCCAATTAAATCATGGTGTATTGTGGTCTCACTTTCTGCAATCTGAATTTCAAAGCTTTCTTCATTTAATTGCAGAAACAGTTGGAGGAGTGTGTGGCTGAACAGTTGTGAGATCAACTTCATTTGTAGTGTCAGTACGGACTAAGATTTTTACAATTCTTAATAAAATAAAAACCAAACATTTACACTGCACAATCAATGCCTTTAGAAACAAGCTGCCTTAATTCTCAGTCTCATAATTCCACCCAGCAGTACATAGTGATGGGAAAAATGAGCTAAGATATATTTTTAAACATTACAGAAAAGTACAATATTAATATAGACAAAATCGTTACGGTTACCATGAACGACTCCACAGAGAGAGGGAATGTAGCAGAATAAAGCATAATTTGTCTGTCTTTTGGCAGATGACCAATGATACTGTCTAGCATTCCTTTAAAGTCCTGAGATAACAGTTTATCTGCCTGTGGATATAAAAATACAAATGCAACAACTGTTTATAATAACAAAGCAAGTACAAGTGAATTCAGTGAGGATACTAAGACCTACGTTACCAAAAAAAATCCTTTAGACAATAACAAAAGACAACACAAAAAAGGATAACAATCTTAATTCAACGTGAAAAACTTTGTTCTGCATAAAAATCCAATGCAATCTGTTTCTTTCATGCTAGCTAGACTTAATCATGGTTCCTTTTGGAAAATAAGATTTTTCTTGGGTTCAGTCCTTGAGACATCAGCTACCTTGACAACCTCTTCATTAGATCTTTTAGTAGCACACCCTTTGTCACATGTGGGTTATATTCCAGAAGCTTTCATACATAGCAAAGATAAATATATTATGAATGGCACTTACCTCATCCAAGATGAGGGTTCCACAGTTCTGTATCTTGACTAGGTTCTTGTTCATCAAATCAAGAATACGACCAGGAGTTGCAATTATAACATGAACTGAAAAATACAGATATATACATATCATACAATATTGACAGCTAGAAAGGTGCAATTTTGAATGTTTTGTTGCTAGAAGCAATAACAGAGACAAGTATTTTTACACTTGGAATACACAAAAGTCAAACAGAAAAGAAATAAGTAATAGACACACTAGAACGCCAGAAGACGTAAGACCAGTGAGATACGAGTGCTTTCAGAAAGCTGTACACAAAAGTATTGGCTCTTAGACATATAAGCGATCTCTGCCCTATCCCGTGTAAAGCTGATAAAGTTTAACAGAAATAAAATAAAAGTAAATCTATTAATATATATATAAAGCTAAAAGTTTGTCAGCTTATTTGTCCCTATACAATTCTAAACCATTCAATGAACAAAATTTAGCATATTAACATTTCAGTGGGATGTTCAAGTTTGAGTGGGTGTGCAGTGAGAGGAAGTGATGCTAAAAATTGAATACTTGTAATTTCGAGATACGATTTATCAGCAAAATATTTACAAAGTATGAACTGTGACTCCATAACCAAATTCAAAGTTTGGTGCGCATGCATTCTACTAGGTTATAGAAAAGGCTAAAGGTGGAAGAGATTATCAGGCGATAATCAGTTGACGGTAGATGGGTTGTTTGAATGGGGAATGTAGAGATGTTCTGAGGGGAGATGGCTAGACGGAAAGAGATGAGTGGATTGAAGGAAGAAGAAATGTGTGGGTAGAATGTGGACACTGATATCAGGATAGGGTGTTAGAGATGCACAATGATCTCAGGATAGTGTTTGAGACAGACATTGATCTTAGGATAAAGTATTTGCTATCTCTAAGATAAACACCCATTAACTGTTGGATAGACTCGTGTGTGTTGAAGCCAGAGATTGAACCCACTGTTGTGGTTTAAAGCAAATACTCTAACGACTCTAGATACAAATTAAAAATACATAAGCATTGTTTGAATACACAGAATAAATATATTGACAATTTCCTTTGCAAGGCACTGACCATCTACAAAAAGTATAATTTAAGCACACAACACAACCAATGTCGTCTTCCAACACCTGAGTTATGTTCTGTCAATTAGTTTGCAGAACATCACCTACAAGATGGCGGAAAAACTGTGCATGTGCAATCTGTCATTTAATATGTATTTTCGCAAGTTAGGCATTTGAGAACTTGTGAATATTTAAAGTTGACATATATAGTCGAAAGGAAAAATGATTTAATATTTGATCAGATCAACAAACACACACAACCAGAAGGTGCTGGGTTCGATCCCCATCACAGCACCGGCCGTTACCCCGGGGAAGCAAACCCGTAGAAAATGCAGGAGGAAGCAGACCCTAACATAAAATGCATGCTGAAGTCGGATGCACTGGGCCGACAGGCGCAAAATAAAAACCACAGTGTAACGCACACACGCCTTGGGGAATAGATAAATAAGGCGAACGCAAAAAAAAAAAAAAAAAAAAACAATCACACATATGGTTTCCCCGTGGATTTCAACACACTCCCAAATCAGACTTTGACAGTGACTCTCAATCTCCCGCTACCAAGCCCTGAAAGGGCTTAAGTAGCAGAATGTAGTCCAGAGAACGGAATGCGCTGTGTTGTAGTTACAGCTTGACTGCGATATTTGCACCTTTCGGCCCAACACATCCGACTTCAGCAAGCATTTTTGAGTACCGGGTTAGCATTCCCTCTTTGATCCCTTCTCCTTGGCCAGTCTGCCCTGCTGCAGCCTGTTATCCAGGATCACCGCGTTGAGGTGTAGAAGGGTCTTGGCAGCTTTGGTTCGCTGGCCCTGACGCTAGCAGTCAGCTATGGGTCGCTGACCACTGCAGCTCATGTGCTGCTCAGCATCTTGATCCCAGAAAGGGACTTTAGTAATAGTATAATAGTAGTGAGGTATTAATACATGTGATGAGATTGAGTTTCGCAAAAAATGTTTTCGTATTTTTGACAACCACATTCAAAGGAAATTAACCAACCTGGCTCAGTCAGTCTCATAATATCATCCTTGAGGTTGGTGCCTCCTGTCGTGACCATGCAGCGACAGCCAATGTGTTTGCTCAGCTCTATACATATCTGACTGGTCTGAAGGGCAAGTTCTCGAGTTGGTACTATGATAAGTGCTAAAAGTTGAAAAAACAGAAAGCATGATGAACTTGTAGGCAGTATAACAAGCAAAGAAAGGATAACTAATTCCATGCTACTCTCATGGGATGGATCAGTTATTTTTTGTTTGTGTTCCCATGCAGCCAGGTTGATGGATAACTAATTCCATACTACTCTCATGGGATGGATCAGTTATTTTTTGTTTGTGTTCCCATGCAGCCAGGTTGATGGATAACTAATTCCATACTACTCTCATGGGATGGATCAGTTATTTTTTGTTTGTGTTCCCATGCAGCCAGGTTGGTGGATAACTAATTCCATACTACTCTCATGGGATGGATCAGTTATTTTTTGTTTGTGTTCCCATGCAGCCAGGTTGGTGGATAACTAGTTCTATGCTACTCTCATGGGATGGATCAGTTATTTTTTGTTTGTGTTCCCATGCAGCCAGGTTGGTGGATAAAAAGCAATTTTTTTTACATTATCGAATATTGGAGTGTGGTGAAACTTGGGTTTCACAATCCCAACGCACTAGGTATCCCACCATGTCCAGTTTGTCAGAAACACTTTGTACGATTGCTTCTCCATGCACGGAAACTTACAGTACCTAATGGCAACTTACAGTACTGCACACTTGCCAAGAAACATGTAACTAATAGATTAGCAGTTGTAAGGGCCACATTCAGCAAAGGACGTGCTACTTACTTTACTACCTAATATTACAGAAGAATCCAACTCAAAATTTATGCGCCCCTCCTTTTACATCAACCAAAAGTCTGCCAAGTGTGTAGGGACCATCAGAGTATGAACAAATTCTCTAGATATAATACTGGTACATGATAAACATAATGAGAGCCCCCGCACACAAATCTGTATATTTGAAGCCCATAAGTAATCTCCCGATTTTGTCCTGACGACTTCATGTTTGCCCATGATCTATTCCAAACTAATATTATCATTCCCAAACATTTAGAACTCCCATTAAATTTGTTATGTCTTTATTTCATCTTTTATTCGTGATATTTCTCAATCTGGTGCAAAATTCTCCTGCCACTATGCCTTCTCTGTTATTGTTTGGTAAATATTAGATGGTTGTCTTACACACAAAAAACGATGCCTATTACCAGTTGAACAGAAGAGAGCAGGTCGTGGTCTTCAGACTTCGCACTGGCCACAAGAGACTGAGGTACCACCTATTCAAGTAATTGAAGATAGGTGGCACTGACGAATGCACGTGTGGTACCGGGAAAATGACCGCTGAACATTTGCTGCAAAACTGCTCGACATACGAGGATCAGATGTGGCCATCACCAGTGGCAACACTAGACAAGCTCTATGGCAGTGTCGACAGCCTCAGGATGACCGCTGCTTTTTTCGAAAAAATAAAAGTCGACGTCTGACAGCGTAAGAAGAAGAACAAGATGGTTTTCTTTTTGGCAGTTTTGAAAGTAGCTAGTATCCTTCTAGGCCCTACTGTCTCTCATTTTGTAATTGCTTTTTCTGGCTTTTTCCGCAGCGTTCGGTTACCAACACCTTGACAGTACCCTTAGTACAATACATTTTCTGTGTGCTCAGTTTCATCCTCTCTTCTTCTTCTTCATACAGCGATGAACGTTGCACTGTTTCATTAAGCCTGTGGCCCAGTGCATCCGATTTCAACAGGCGTTTCTGTAGGGATGCCCTCCTTAGCCTTTGGCTGTCCCCAGCATATCTGCAAGGCAGCAGTTGTTTGTGGTCAGAGTTGTCTCTCTTAGGGAAGTTGTCTTGCAGGACTATTGAGTCTTCACCACTCGTGCCTATAGGGTGTGGTGATGATATGATATAATGGACTATGTACTAATTTGTACTATCCCGGAAGAGAGGTAGTCCAGTGTGTCTGTGTCCCAGAATCATCACGTCCTACCAGAAACGTAGCATATGCGTGTGAGTGGGGTATCTCTTTGCTCTCTTTATTTTCTCGGCTTCTCTGCAGTGATGGTACGCCTAGCATTCCCCACCACCTGGGAGGTTGTCACAATAGGGCAGAGGTGCAATGTCCGCTGGCCTGCATATATTCTGCGTCCATTGGGATGACTGATAGCAGACAGGTAGTAAAGAGCGAGTTTCATCCTCTCAACTACCTTTCATCTTGTTTCAGTCACTCCCAGAATATCAGAGTTTGTAATCTCTGCAGCCTTCCTCATCCCGTACATTGTACAAACATTCTAGCTACATCTAGTGGTTTTCCAAAATGAAAACATAAGTAAGCTATACAGATTCCTTGCAGCTTTCTCTGCAAGAATGCATTAGCTCTTGTGACAGAGAAGCACATTCTGTCTTGAATGGTCAAGTTGTATATTTCTTTGTAGTTGAATGTCTCTAATTGTTGGAAGTTTTTCAAGGCCAAAAAAACCACACAAGACATGCCCAACCCACCTTAGTCGTAGCTGGCAACATGTTCCGTAGGTTTACAATGTTAATATTCTCAACTTCCCTTTCATGACCAGGTAACAGGATGAGAATTGGCCTGATCATAATTCAATTCATATGTTTCGCCAATCAAGTTAGATTCTATTTCGAAGCGAGAATTAGCTTGATCACAATCCGATTAACATGTTTCACTAAACCAAGTTACGATTCTATTTCAGCGTAATTTTTTATCACCATCTAATTCTAATGACAAATCTGAAAAATCACTGAGAATAAGTTCCAACAGCTTGTTATGTAGTTTACCTTTTATGAGGGTCATTTCCCTAAATTTGAAACACGCATTTTTTATTATTAACCTTTAGCAAGCAACATTTTTTTCCATAAATTTTTGCTGCAACTTTATATTTTGCTATGGTAGTTGACTTTCGAAGCTTGTAAGTTTTCTGTTTGTTGGTTAATAAATATGATTTTCTTGTGTGTAAAGACATTAATTGAATAAAGAACTACTTGGTGTTATTGTTTTTTGTTAGTTTCTGAAATTCAAAAAATTGAAGGTGAAAATTTATTGAAAACCAAATAAAAATTTTGACTTGACCACTAGGGATAGTCGCGATGATAGAAATCCATGGAAACCACAACAATGTATAGATACTGTGTTTATAATATCGACACAACTGTTAGTTTCCAATTCAAACGTAGTTATTAAATCTAAACAAACAAAATAAACATGTCTACTCGATAAAGATCTTTCCCAATAACCTACTTCACCTTTCGCAAAAAGTCGGCTTGCTCCAATCGGCGTAATAAGAAAAATCGTTCAAAATCCATTTGTAATCCATGTAAAGATGGAGGTGACATATTCAGCATTTTAAAAATGGCCATGGGTAGGTCTTTAAATAAATAATTTTTTTTTAAATGTCTAATTTCTAGGTCGAGTGTGTCAATTTTCAGCTAACAGTAGCGTGCTAAAGGTTAAAATAAAAAGTGCAAATTGTGTTCAATGCAAGCAATTTTAAAAGGTTGACACAGGAAATGTTTTTAATGACATATTTTAAATACATTTTCAACACCTGTATGTGACCTCTGGGACGAACTATTCATACACATGCAACTAAATTTTGGCGTCTCTGGTTCAAATTGTTAAATATGAATTTCATAACTCCACCCTATTGACATGTCGACTTCAACTAAGCCATTTACACCCCAAACCTTGAAGCAGGACATATATATTATAAGAGCAGGGAGATACTTCTTTGCATCGCTCATATACTATTTGCTTACAAATGAGATTCTAGTATAAGTTAAAGATGGTATTGAACAGATAATAGTTAGTTTCTGAGCAAAATGTAAAGTAGCACTGCCACATAAGACATTGTTGTTGGTTATGAAGTGTTCAAAGGTCTTTCTACACCCCCCCCCCCCTTTCCATACACACAATTAGTGCATTAAACTTCTAAGAGAGTCTAAAATCAGATATACTGACCTTGAACCATATTTCTAGAAGCATCAATTTTCTCAAGGCAGGGTATGGCATATGCTCCAGTTTTTCCTGTTCCATTTTTAGCACGAGCTAGGACATCTCGTCCTGTAAGAGCAATAGGTATGCTGGCTTCTTGAATGGGAGATGGTTTCTCCCAGCCCTTTTCAAATATTCCCATCAACAGATCACGTTTCAGACAAAAGTCCTCAAATTCATTGCCTTTTGTGTTTGTGACATCCTGAAAGTAGATTGATATATTTATTTACAACAACGTATAGATTAACTGGGACTAGCAACTTCATCATATAAAATTAATTATGTAAGTGCTTTGATATAATATTCTTCTCCGGCGTTAGTCCTGAAATAGATGTGTCAGTTTACAGTGGTCTTTCGGTCCGACACATCCGGTTTCAGTTGGCTTTTGTGAATACAGGGTTTGCGTCTCCACTGCGATCTCTGTTCTCTTTGCCAGACTACATGGGAGTTTCCAGGGCTGCCGCTTGGAGGTTGAATATGGTCTTTGTCAGCCATGGTTTACATTTAGCCCATTCGATGTGCTGCATTTTCGACCCCCTGATTCATTTTCAAGTGGCAATGTAACGGTATCTGCAGCAGTGGTTACTATGAGCCGCATGGATCAGAAATCAGCAAAAAAGAATGATGTTTAAAGCAAGATTCAGAATTATTTTTATATTGTTTTAAATTTTGTAAATGTGTATATTACTATGAAAATAATTAAAATTAATAAAACATATTAAAACGTGCACAATGTAAAACAAAAGAACCCTTTTTTTAAAAAAAAAAAGGTATTGTGTCTTAGTTGACCTGTACTTCTACAAGGGTGATTGCCCTTTTGCAGGTTCCAACTCTTGTGGGAGTTGGTGGTAGCTGGCATGTGCATTTTTCTGCTTAGCGGGCTGGGCTGGAGCAGTACTGCATTCTTTAGACTTGTGCGGGTCCCAGGCAGTTCTGTCTAAGTCGCAAATTGTCCAGTGGATGGCTAGCTTGTTCGCAACCAGGTCGATTGTTGTGCAGCTTAAGCGAATATTGCGACCAAGTGGGGGTATTCCATGAGGTCTCTTTTCACCGTGCGGGTAGCATCGAGTGGTTGCTGTGCTCCAGCGTTTGTCTTTCTTTCTGATTACATGACCAGCCCAGCAGTTCTTAAGTTATTAGCATGATGTATGACATTATTGACAAGTGATATCACTGTTGTGTAGGCCCTTGAATCGGCACCAAAGCTAGACATGTGTTGTCCTTAGCTGGTTATCCATGGCTTTTGTCAGATACCAGGTTTCACTTTCAGTCTAATAGGTCTGTTTATAGTCTGGTATTTTACGTGGTGTCGATCAAATTGAAGGTCTGCTCACTGGTGCCTGGCAATCTCATGCTTCAGGTTATTTTCCATGTTGAGGAGACGGCAATGGTAGATATATTCGTAGACTTTATTTAGGGGTATTTCGTTTAGAGGCATACCTTTGGTTTTACCTATGTTAATGGTGAGGCCTGCTTACTTGTCCTCCGCTTCCGGCGATGCTAGCATCTGTGTAACTCCGGCGGGTGTGTCTGTGATGTCATCTGCATACCTTAGATAGTTGAGTGATCTGCAAGTAGTCATCTAGAGAAACTGGCGTGGTCTCCCCCATACATTTGCTAGAGTTTGAAAGGTGTAGTGAACCCCTTATTATATGCTGCGCTCTTGAGAAGTTTCTTGGTTGCTGCGGTGAGGTTGCTCGTTTTATGGTTTGGTACAGATGTTTGATTGGCTTTATGTATGCTGTTAATGGTGCTGGTAAGGATCCCAGTCTTTGTCTAGGTTTTCTGCTGTCCTAAATGTTTCTTATGCAGCGTTCTAGCAAATTATATCTACAATGGAAGCATGTGGTCTTCTGCCCAAATTATTCTTTCGTTATGCCGAAGCTGATGCATGCGGTGGTCACTCCCTATAACAAAAGCAACATTCGCGAAAGTATTGTGACACGCTATAAATGAATGCCTTGTGCTCACAAAAGCAAGCTTTAAGTATTTATTTTCCGTTTGTTGATGCCTGAGTAGTCTTATGTATTTTGGCAAGTTTATGTTATTGAGGTCTCTATGCATTATGTTACCATTAATCCTTTTAATTTTCATCAGGCATAAACTACTGTCTACAATATCAATGTTAAAGGCGAGGACTCAACTTCATCGCCGCGGGTTTCCCTATATGGCTTTGTCTCTCTCCACAGAACATTATCCCGCCTGCCGAGAGCATTTATATATCAATGTTACAGTAATGTAAAGGCGCACAATTTCTCATTGGTATACTTACTGAAGTTCTGATCCTCATATCTGGAGGAGGGATTTTCAGTTTCGCCTTCCAGCCATGCTCACTGTTAAAAAAGAGTTGGAGAATAAAGTCAGTCTCGCTCAGATCTGGTTAAAGTGTATTTATAAACCAAAATAGTAAAACTTAGCCAATCATGAAACCATCAAAATATGTACATAACACACAAACTGCATTTATTTTTGTGTTGTAACAAACCAGATAAACTAAAAATGGCCACTTTTAATGTAAAATTTAGCCAGGGCTTGGGTCTTTGCTGAATTTGCATGTTGCTATTGTAACAGCAATGGTGAACAAACTTGAGTGATCAAGGTCAATCTCGAGACACACATGATGGGCCTTTACTCTCCATAACCAGTGCACAAAGAACTTAATTCCAACCTACTGCATTAATCATTGCAGTTGTCCGTGCGAACAAGGTAAAACATCACGGGCACTCAGAAGAAAGGATGGAACCATCGAAGTGGAAAACCAGAGTAGACCTCCAATGTGTTGGTCGGACTCTCTTGCACTCCACTATAGCATCCATGATACATTACATGAAAACCTTATTATCCACTAGACCTCCAAAGTCCAGGCTAGAGATTTTTGGATGTGAAGTTTGCACCCACAGTGGTACTAAATATATATTTCTTGGTAAACTTTCATTTCACTTTGAAAATAATCTACTCAGCAGAGTTTATTCCTGTATATCTGTAAAGCTTGTCCAGGCATATTACTTGTGATGGTTAAATGCACTTTCTCTGCTCCTATATTGAGCACTTTAAAATACATTTATCAGTCATTTCATCAGTACCACAACTGCACACACGTGAAGTAAGGTTCATGCTAGTTCTTTGTAATATCAAATTACAGCTAATCATTGCTTTGATGCTTACTGAATCATAGTGATAGAACCCATCCAGTCTATTTCTTTAAGTTGACTGCTGATACAGCTACCATCCTCTTCTGCGAGATTTTCCAATTTATTTCCCAGTACCTTTTTCAATGTATAGCGTGAACTCCGACTCGAACTGAAAAGGGCTAAGGACCGCTACAAAAATATCATATCCGGTTCTTCATAGTGCTGACGCTACTAGGCATGCTTTTTACACTGTTCAAGAATTGATGGCCCTGGTGTATATGAAGGGCACTACCAGAGGGTAAATAGATTCTTGAAGCAGCGCTACGGACACAAAGCTGAATGTATTAGTATACGTAATAACCTATAGAGAACCAAAACATGGTTGGAAAGTGTATAGTGGTAAATAGTCTTATTGGCCAAACCATTTTAGTTGCTGTTTTAAAAAAATTAGGTTTATACTGGTATTCCACCAGTCTCCCGATGTCATGGTTTGTGATCATATCTCTTCTTGTTACACCCAATATTCTTCGCAAGCATTTCATGTCTGCTGTTACGATTTGTTATTTATCATGTGGTGTTAGTGTCCACATTTGATGTTGGCAGAATAGTTTCAGGACAAAAATCATGCTGTATAAAGCTCTTTTGGCAGTTACTGTCACCTGCAATTAAGTATTGGTGTTAATTGTTCAATGATCTGAATTGCCGTTATGCATCTTTGTTGGATTTCGGCTTTGATGCTTCCGCCTGCTGATATCGTGCTATCTAAGTACGTGAAAAACTTCACCTGTCTGATTTCCTGTTGAAGAAAGATATTGGTTTCTTCTACTTGTGTGGATATTTGTATGATCTCAATTTTTCTGCGACTTTCATGCTGTATTCTTTACATGTATTTAAATTGTCAATATGATGTTACTGCTGTATTTCTGAAGTTGCTTTGACTGCTTGATCATCTGCAAAAAGAAGTTCCTTAAAGAAATCACCAATGTTGTTTCCTTCACTTGGGTTCGCTGTTTTACATATGTGGTCTACATATGTGATGAACAACAAAGGGAATAGCACACACCCTTGCCGTACTTCAGATTTGACATGACATTTTTCCAGTTAATGTTCTAACAGAGTACCGGCTATCAATGTTAAGACCTGCGTGTGTGTGTGTGTATATATATATATATATATATTAGGTGGTTGTTTACTCCATAGTGTGCCAATATTTTTCATAGATGTTTACCCAGTGGAAAGCTTTTTCTTGAATTACAAATACAACATACAGTTCCTGGTCGTATTCAATTTTTTCTCGACAAATTGAGAGTAATAATTACACCCATACAGTTTGTTTTTCCTGAAGCCAATCTGTGCGTCTATGAGTTGTGGTTCGATTATGTAGCATTATCTTTTATCTAGGATTTTACCAAATATTTTGCTAGTGTGGCTCAACAGCGTTTTTCCTGTATGTTGTTGTCTCTTTTTACTATCTTCCTTTTTCCAAATTTGAAACAATTGCATTTCTTCAAGCTTCTGGCATTTCCTGTGTGGTCTATACTAGGTTATAAAATCTTTGTAGACACAATATTCCTACCTCATTGACTGCTTTGATTAATTGAACAGGAATCTCATCATATCCTGAACATTTGTTAAGCAGCATGTACAGCATTTCTGATAGCATGTTTGGTTCTAACTTCTTGTTCATGTTTACGTTAGTATCTTGTGTGCCATTGTTCCTTATTGTTTGGAAGCTAAGAAATTCTGCTGCCATCTGTTCAGGACCAATTGTGGGTCATTTATTGTGATTCCATTGTCATTGTTTATAATTTTTTGTTGGATTGTAGCAATCGTCTATGCCTCTCATACTTTTGATATCCAAATTCATAATTTCTCGATACTCTTTCCATGATTTAGATTCAGTCTCCTTAATTATCAGCTTTGCATACTTTCTCACTGCCTTATAGTCATTGTCTATTGTATCGGATACTTTTTCTTGTAAACTCTTACAACCAACATTACCGCCTTGTGATCAGTATCACAGAAAGACAAAGAAGGCCCTCTCATAGACAGTACAGGAAAAATAATAAAGTGAGAATAGGGTGGCAGCTAATATACTCAATCAGTACTTTGGCAGTCTACACAAAAGGGGACTGCTTCAAGATCCCAGGGCCTTTAGATATCTTTCAAAGAGACATGGAGATAGCGGGATTAAGATCAATCATTATTACTGAGGAAATGGTTTTAAAACAATTGGAGGGGTTGAAAGTGGCTAAATGTCCATGGCAAGATGATATTCATCCAAAATTGCTGTTTAAAATTAGAGACCTTCTTCTTCTTCATCGTACGCTGTTTACAGCGATATTTACGTTGCACTGTTTTATTTTGTTAAGCCTGTCGCTCAGTGCATCCGATTTCAACAGGCGTTTCTGTAGGGATGCCCTCCTTAGTCTTTGGTTGTCCCCAGCCTAACTGCAAGGCAGCAGTTGTTTTTGGTCAGAGTTGTCTCTCTTAGGGAAGTTGTCTTGCAGGACTATCGAGCCTTCCCCACTCGTGTCTATAGGGTTTGGAAATGATATGATATGATGGACTATGTACTAGTTTGTACTATCCCGGAAGAGAGGCAGTCCAGTGTGACTGTCTCAGGATCGTCACGCCCTGCCAGGAACATAGCATATGCACGTGAGTGAGGTATCTCTTTGCTTCCTTTATTTTCTCGGCTCATCTGCAGTGATGGTACGCCTAGCATTCCCAGCCACCTGGGAGGTTGTCACAATAGGGCAGGGGTGCAATGTCTGCTGGACTGCATCTCTTCTGCGTCCATTGGGATGACTGATACCAGACAGAGGTAAAGAGCAAGGCAGGAGTGCATTTAACCAGGTACATTTCTGCGGCTTGACCGGGCCGGGCTGAGATGCGAGCCCCAGGTCCCAGCCATGTCGTAGCCTCCCATCACAGCCGTGCTGAGATTTAGGGCGGGATTCTGGCTTAGAGGCATTCGGCCGTAGTCCCTCAGATGGTAGCTTCGCACCATTGGCTTATCAGCCAAGCACGTGGAACAAATGTCAGCGACCTGCGATTTCTCTCGAAGGAGTGCATTTGACCAGGGGACACGTCTGGTCATGGCACGGAGATGTTGTTGGCTTATAAGCCTAGTACGTGGACAAATGTCTGCCACTCCTCTCGAATTGAGCAGGGTGAAATTAGAGACCAACTAGGAAAGCCATTGTCTATATTATGTTCTCAATCACTTGCAAAAGGGATTGTTCCACAGGATTGGAAAGATGCAGGAGTGATCACCGTATTCAAAAAGAGCAAAAAATCAGATCCAGTGAATTATAGACAGGTGAGTTTAACAAGCATAGTCTGCAAATTGTTAATAATCAAAGTCAATACTCAAAGAAAACATTGTAATATATTTAGACAAGTTTAATCTAATCAGAAATAGTCAGCATTGGTATACTAGAGTGAGATCGTGCTGAACAAATCTATTAGAATTCACGGAGGAGGTTACTGAAATGATAGATAAACGGGAGCCAGTAGATGTTATTTATCAGGATTTTGCAAAGGCCGTTGATAGAGTACCTCATCAAAGATTATTTCGAAAGTTAAAATCACATGGAATAGGTGGGGAAGTTGCCAAATGGATTGAAAATTGGTTAACGGGAAGAAGGCAGAGGATGGGGATAAATAAGGAGTACTCTGAGTGGTGTGAAGTGAAAAGTGCAGTGACACAGGGCTCGGTTTTGGGACCAATGTTGTTCTTGATTTATATATATATATAAATGATATGGACATTAATATGGGATCCATGATTGCAAAATTTTCTTATGACACAAAACTATGCAGTAGTGTCTCATCTAAAGCAGGAGATATAAACATGCTGGAAAGAATACAAAAAAAAAAGAGCGACAAGGCAGATAGTGGGATTCCGAAATGAGTTATGAGAAAAGACTCAGATAAACCGGCCTACAGTGTCTAGAAAAGAGAGGAATTCGAGGTGACTTATTACAAGTTTATAAGATGATCAGAGGAACGGATAAATTAGACTATTACAAGTTTGTCAAAATACAACCATACACAAGAACAAGAGGGCATTGCTACAAATTAACTATAGAAAGGTCCAGATTAGATATTAGGAAATATTTTTTTAGTCAGTGAGTGGTAAATGCTTGGAATGCATTGTCACAGGAGGTAATAGAGGAGGGACAATTAAGGCATTTAAGAATAAATTGGATACACATAGCTTTTAGAGCAAGGTAATGTAAATGAACTGGTTGTATACAGACTCTGCAAAGTCTTTTGAACCAGTATAAAGACGTTAAGTTATATTTATCATGACATTTATATTTGATTTATACTGTATAGGCTACCAGAAGCCTTTTGAGCAGTCTAGAGAAGTCTAGCATGAAAAATTAATTAAATTCCAAGAAATAGGTCTAGACGGTAAAGACATAAGACTGCTGCGTAATCTGTACTGGGAACAAACTTCGACAGCAAAATCAGGAAAGCTATCCTCTACAAGTATAGATATATAAAGAGGAGGGAGACAAGATATGTATTATGCCCTTGTCTTTTTAATATCTACGCAGAGAACAAATATTCAAACCGATAAAGGGGATGCCAGGGCTTGTCATTGGAGGATAAGCAATGAACAATCTAAGGTGCGGATGACACAATCTTGATAGCAAAAAATGAGCAAGAATTACAGGACCTTGTGACAACAATATACACTAAGTCAAGAGTTTGGGTTTGACATAAACATAAAGAAAACAAAGACTATGATAATTGGGAAAAGTGACAAGAAACCATGTATCTAGATAAAAATAAAAGATCAACTACTTGAACATGTACAGAGTTTCTCCTATCTAGGCCATATTAAAACGGACAAAGGCAGCTATGAAAAAGAGAATGGGTATGTCCAAGATGGTATTCGACCACATATGACACATACTAATATCCAAACAGACTAATCAGAATTTGAAAATGAGAATTGTCAGGTGTTATGTATACTCGTCACTACTTTATGGTGCAGATACACGGACAATGAATAATAAGTTGGAAAAGAGTATTGAAGCCTTCGAAATGTGGATATTTAGAAGATTGGGCAGTATTTCTTGGAAAGAGAAGAAAACAAATTTAGAGGAATTGGAAAAGTTGGGAGTGAAAAGAGAATTAATGAATGAAATCAGGGTTAGACAGTTACATTATTTTGGTCATATAACAAGACCTTGTTGAAGACCATACTGGAGGGTAGGGTGGATAACATCAGGAGATGGACTGGAAAAAGCCTTTCAGATTGCACAATTACAGCAAGAGATAGAGTACCTACCTTCGATGCAGAGATGGCACCTGAACTGAACCTACACATTATGGCTCGTGAGCCCATTACGGCTCTTTTCTTTGTTTCTCTCGACTGGAATAAATTTTATTTGACTTCTACAATGCAAGTTATGCCATCTGTATCATGTAAATATTTAGGATTGTCTATGCTGAAAGAAGGTGCTAGTTATGAACAAATTGTGCTCACTACATAATTCTAGAAGTAGGCAATCGTTGTTTTTCTGTCTTTGTTTGTACACCATACAAAATGGGAATGAGTAGAAATAGAATAGCAATGAGGTTTCAGAATGGAAAAGGCAACAAACAAACACAGCATAAAAACTTACTTTGTTTCATTCTGTCTGTTCTCCTCCATTATGGCTGCCATCTTTAACAAAGATAACAGATGACTGGTGAACCAACTAATCTATTGACAAAGTTTGTGTGTTCCCAGCAGATACAGAGATCTCAATATTTATCTCCAGAACAATATTTCCTTTCCAAAAATATGTTTATCGGTTGAAGTATTTGTTTTAACCATTTAGTCACAATATTTTTTCACAAAACCTTTTTCTATATAATATGCACACAACAGAACCTAGTCTTCACTCTCAGCCTGTGAGAATTTCAGTTAAAGAGCTTTTATACTAATCACAAAATCTTTCTTTAGGCACAGAAGCTCAGAATATTCTCACAAATCCAAAAGTATCAATTATGAATCATCGTGCATGAAGTCACTATTACACAAAAAAAAACACTGTGGTTTCTGTCACCAAGAATTAACTCGGAAAATGTTTGTTAACACAGTGCAGTCTTGAACAACAATGATGTATGCAGAACTTCTCTCTTGCAAAGTAAACCCTGCAGGAAATACAAACAATTATATGATTACAATACTGTCTTGCTTCAGGTTAAAAAAAACAAAAAACAATGCAAATAAATAGAAAATTGTGCTACTTGGTTTAGTATTCTCCTTCGAGACAAAAAGCAGTTTACAACAGCTCTTAACAGATGTAAAGGATATGCAAGTATGGGTTGGCCAAACAAATAGTACAACACGTTCCCCAACAAGCTAAGAGACATTACAGCATTCTCCAAACTATGCGAGAGACAAACTGTAAGTCAAGACAATAAAAGATTGAGATGAATTCCATTTTTGGTGGCTTTTCACGAATTAACAATAAATAATACTTTTGCTATGTGATATGGAAATTAGATGTACAAGATGTTGACATTGTGCAAATGCTTGTTATACTACTGCCATGCAGGGTTAGGCATGGGGCACGGAACAGCATCCTGCAGAAACTTCAACATTTAATAGCACAAGTAAATTAAAATAAATAACTATTCAAGACTGCAGAATGTACTTTGTTAAGATGGATACGAAATACATGTCCTGAGTTGGAACAGATGGCACAGTGCCAGGCTTGGTATGTATTTGATGAAGTTGTGTTACATGGGGAGCTACAAGGTTTTATAGATGTTTGCGAATGCCAACAATGAGTAAGTTACCTTTTTTGTGTGCCCTGAAAAGGACGCTAAGTGGCAGTTTGCAGTAGCTTTCCTCACATCCCAAGTGGGCTGATGAAAGTGGACCAAGGTCCATACGGCAATTGTGCTATGCTTGGTTTCATCTGCATATCACTCACCACTACAGAGATCACGGTGATACCTCACCTCGTTAGCCAGGCGGGCATGAAAACAGCCCATTTCCAGGAAGGGCTACTGGGAAGCCGCGCTGAGGGTCTTGGCCAGTATGTGTTAACTGACCCCGACTAACATGTCTGATCAGTATATTTTGCCTGACTAGACAGATTTCCTCCCCCAGGTTTTATAGAAAGTAACTGCATTTGTTAGTCAACACTTTCAAAATACCATAAGTTTGTTAAATCACCTGCTATATGATTATTATGGTATTTACTGGCAGGTGAACCAGCAATATTTAAGTCTGGCAGTGGATATAACACTCCACATTAAAGTCATATATTGTGTAAAGATAGTCGATAGTCACACAGTATGCCTTACCTCCCATAACACAAAGCCTGGTAGATATTTACAGATGTTTAGATTGAATCAAACTGCTACCGTGCCTGAAGCCCATACATTTACATGCTCATGTTTTTCTCTTTCTGTTGAATTTTTGTTATGTTCATCTACATACTATTTGTCCCACGTGTTTCACTTTGACATAGTTGGGACGACTTGATACCCTGATGATTCATATGCTCCTAGCAGGCTCAACACAACCAAAATAGGCCATCAGGAGAGAGATCAAGGAAGGTTTAGAAACAACCGAATTAAGGTAATCACAAGTCACTGCATTATTATGAATGTGCTCTTTTCCAATAAGAGCAGTGCAATGGAAGACATTTAGTTACATAGTATCCTTCCTCATAGTACTCACACTGTAGACATCCTACAATAAGATGATTGTTTAAATCCTCAAAATGGCAGTCATGACAGTTTATAAATACTCTAACTGATTCTGCATTTATGAGTTACTAAAAAATGGGTTGATGATGACTATCAACCAGTCCAATATGGATTGCCAAATCAAGGGTATAAAGATTGGAATTGTGATGGCTTAATTGGCATGGGAAAACATGAATGTATTGAAATAATGGATATAATCCCGGTGTTTGATGTTATAATTCTATCCACACTTATGCAGAAAGAGGCTGAAAGCTGTGATGGCTTTATGCTTCATGGTCTGAAAAGTGACATGAGAAGATGGCTATCACCACCAATGAAAATCTAAATTGTTCTCTGAATATTTCATCAATTTAATTTAAATGCAAATGGGGTAATAGCCTGTTTGTTTGTTCACCGAGTTTTATAAGAAATGTATATAGATCTTGATCTGTCAATCTTTGCTACATATGTACGCACAACAGAACTAAGCAAAATCCGAGAAGATGTAATGAGCCAATGGTCTCTGGGTAAAAAAAGAGACAATTCACATACCAGTTGCAATATGCAGGCTTCAATATTGGAAGACAAGTTAGAAAGAAAGTGTAATAGCTGTTCCTCGCAAGCGAAGATGGCGAAATCATCAGGATTGTGCTGCGAGATGTATAATTGTATTCTCATGGCTAAAAAGAGTAGTAATTACCAATTGTGGCACGGCAGGCTGTCGCACCTGAGGCATACATGTGAGGAGTCTGCTAGTCATTGTACGCTCTGTTCTTTCGAGCGGCACAATTATTTAAAACCTCCACGATGGAGTTCCGCTAATTAATATGAGCTCCGATCGATGGTGATGCTAGCACACCAGGTGAAAAGGTTCTGTGTGAGCATCTCCCGGGAAGTGACATCAATGTTAAGTTTTTCAGAGGCACTGTCAAAGACTAAGTGTATGTATTGGCCTGCGTTACTTTTAGTTTTGCCGCATAAATCAGCGTCTGCCTGTTCTGAGTTCACCATAATAATCCTGTGACACTCATATAGATATACTATATAGCAGGCAGCTGATTGGGGAAACGCTGAAGTATGCAAACATGAACATGTCATGCCCCACCGGCCACCCATCTATCTGTGAGATGAGTATGGATACTCAACATGTTTGACTTTCTAAGAATTTCAGTTAGGTTCTGCCACTGAACTTGAGCAGTCTATTCAGATAGCAGTGAAAACGATCCCCACTCACTGTCTGCAGTGTCAGTCTGCACGCAGCTATACATTATAGTATAATAAAAGACTATGATGCGGCTATAGTTATTAGTTTACATAGTACACTACAGTACTCTTGAGTACTGCTCATATGTCGCAGTTTACCTTACTAATCACTACACCTTACAAAATGGCAGATACTTCGAACATTGAAGTATGATTAATACGTCATCCCCAACGGCAATTACTTGCTATGATGAGACTACGATTACTTTTTTTTTGGTAACAATCAAATAACAAATATCATAAAATGTTATGGCCCGTTTGATTGTCAACACCGTCAGTCATTTCTGTCCGTAGTTGTAATTGTTACTGTAACAGACAAATATTTCCAAAAATGGATACATTTCTACATCATACAGGCCCTATTTTACTTCAAACTACGTTTCCTTGTACAAATAAGTAAAACTAGACTGCATACGACAGGTGAAATCTTTGACAAAGGAAACTGAAACTTCTTTCAAACTTTTAAGCAGTAGTTCGATATTTTGTACATGAAACTAAAAAATAAACATAGATATAGTTCATATGCATTTCAACATTGAATAAAAATTAATAAATCTGAAGCAAACCCTAAACATTAAGTTGGATTGGGAAGGATTGAGTAATAAAATAACTGTATTTACCTCTTGAAGGCAACCAAAATGGCCGACGATTTCAGGTCATATACATAGCCAGGTAATCGTTAAAGAAATCATTCAAAAGAATTGTACGTCTCAAAGATAAGATTAATGATAAGGTGTAGGCGATCGACAGCGTCGTGAATTAATTGCATCGCTGGTAAAATACAATCACACAATATAAATTTTAGTAGGTGTATTATGTAATTGCATTCAAAAATGTTTTCAAAATAAATTATTGTAGTGTTGTCTGACACTGTTCAAAGTTACTAGTGCTTACTTTTTTCTCTTCACACTGTTCCTTTGATATCGGGTTACAATTACTCTTCTAATATCCCGATTGTACTGAAGAAGGTGGGCCTGGATCCTACTTGCTATCGTGCAATTCAAGACTTCTCAGTTGGCTCACCACTATGGGGATCACTATATCAATCATCACATCGTTGTGTTAACTACTGTAACATATTATGATGCCAAGAGCACGACGAAGACGTGAAGTGATGTCTCGATCTGCGTTTTTGTTTTGTTGCTGTTTTGATGGATTTCTTTTTCTTGAAAGAGCCTTTTTCCCATATAGCTGTGAGTGTGGTACTGATTTGTGCACCTTATAGCCTAATGCATCCAACTTCAGCACGCATTTAAAAGGGATTTACCTTCCGTTGGGGTATGACCTTGGTGTTTCGAACCCAGCTGTGAGACCCTGCTGCTGCTCTTCGTCCCCAACAATGTTATATTTTGTCAGATCCAGACAGTTACAATATGTTGGTTCAGAAATCTAACTTCCCCGAGTGGATAAAGAGGTCCGTTCAAGCATCAATCAACCAAAACCTTTTCGACTCCATGTGGAACATATGTCTAAACCAATACACGCCAAAGTCATCAAATCTTGACCTGTCCATATCTGTTGAATTTTGTGTTGTCGACAATTTCTACAGAATGGAAAATCAGCCCCGTACCAAATTCTCCTTTTTTACTCACATCTTGCGACATTCCTGGCAGGTTACAGCTCTACTATTCTTTACTCCCCTTGAGGCACTGGTAACACTTCAGTGGCCTGGGCACCATATCGTCTCCGTGCAAAATGTAAAAAGCTAATAAAGATAGTTGTGAATGGGCCTAACAACCACAATTCTATAGAAAAAGTCACAGCAGAAGAACTCAGTCGTCAGCTGTAGTGGAGACCCTGTGCTCTGGTGGAAGAGAAAGGGAACAACAAGAAGAAACGATGGTCCATGGAGGACAGCGACAGCAGTCTGGTACCCCCGAGGTAAGAAGCGACCGTGCGGAAGACCTCAAACGCGTTGATCAGACTCCCTTGCTGTACTCTGCAACATCCGAGATGCCCCTTACCAAAAAAAGAACGAAAGACAAAGTAGGCCTTCTCATAGACAGTACAGGGAAAATAATAAGTGAGAATAGGGAGGCAGCTAATCTACTCAATCAGTACTTTGGCACAGTCTACACAAAAGAGGACTGCTCCAAGATCCCAGAGCCTATAGATATTTTTCATGGATACAGCGGTATTTTTTTATTTTTTTATTTTTTTTTAATTTTTTTTTGCGTTCTCCTTATTTTTCTAATCCCCAATGCGGGTTTTTATTTTGCGCCTGTAGACCCAGTGTATCCGACTTCAGCATGCATTTTACGCAAGGCTCTGCTTCCTTCTGCATTTTCTAAGGGTTTGCTTCCCCGGGGTAACGGCCGGTGCTGTGTTGGGGATCGAACCCAGCACCTTCTGGTTGTGAGCCGTGCCACTTAACCACTAGGCCACGCCGTCTGCTTGATAAAGCGGGATTAAGATCAATCTGTATTACAGAGGAAATGGTTTTTTAAAAATTGGAGGGGTTGAAAGTGATTAAATGTCCGGGTAAAAATGGTATTCATCCAAAATTGCTGTATGAAATTAGAGACCAACTAGCAAAACCGTTGGCTATATTATGTTCTCAATCACTTACAAAAGGGATTGTTCCACGGGATTGGAAAGATGCAGGAGTGATCCCCTTATTTAGAAAAGGCAAAAAATCAGATCCAGAAAATTATAGACCGGTGAGTTTAAAGAGCAAAGTCTGTAAAATGTTAGAGTCAATAATCAAGAAAACATTGTAATGCATTTAGACAAATTTAATCTAATTAGAAATAGTCAGCATGGGTTTACTAGAGGTAGATCATGCTTAACAAATCTATTAGAATTCATGGAGGAGGTTACTAAAATCATAGATAAAGGGGAGCCAGTGGACATTATTTATCTAGACTTTGCAAAGGCCTTTGATAGAGTACCCCATCAAAGATTATTTCGAAAGTTAAAATCACATGGAATAGGTGGGGAAGTTGCCAAATGGATTGAAAATTGGTTAACGGGAAGAAAGCAGATGGTGGGCATAAATAAGGAGTACTCTGAGAGGTGTAAAGTGAAAAGTGGTGTGCCACAGGGCTCGGTTTTGGGACCAATTTTGTTCTTGATATATATATATAAATGATTTGGACATTGATATGGGATCCATGATTGCAAAATTTCCTGATGACACAAAACTATGCAGTAGTGTCTCATCTAAAGCGGAAGTGGATATATTGATGTCGGATTTAGATAAAATTCGAGAATGGTCTGTTAGCTGGCAAATGGAGTTTAATGTAGATACATGTACAGTCATCCACATGGGTAGATCCAATATGGAACATAATTACAGAATGGGAGAAAACAATATTAGAAAAATAAATAAGGAAAGAGACCTAGGGGTTATAATAGATCATACAGGAAAGGTGAGTGAGCAAGTTAAGGTAGCAGTGAAAAAGGCAAATGCAATGTTAGGTATGATAAAAAAATTAAAAATTAAAATTTAAATATTAAACATAGGAGTAAGGAAGTGATCGTTAAACTGTATAAAGTTTTAGTTAGACCTAGATTGGAGCACTGTGTACAGGTGTGGAGTCCTTATCATAGAGGGGATATAAACATGCTGGAAAGAATACAAAAAAGATGATAGTGGGATTCCAGAATTACAGTTATGAGGAACGACTCCGAAAAACCGGCCTATAGTGTCTCGAAGAGAGAAGAATTCGTGGTGACTTAATACAGGTTTATAAGATGATCAGAGGAATCGATAAATTAGACTATAACAAGTTTTTTTTTAAAATACAGCCTCACAATAACACGAGGGCATAGCTACAAGCTGACTAAAGAGAGGTCCAGGTTAGATATTAGGAAATATTTTGTTAGAGAGTGGTGTCTGCTTGGAATGCATTGCCAGGGGAGGTAGTGGAGGCAGGGACAGTTAATGCATTTAAGAATAAACTGGATGCGCATAGCTTTTAGAGCAAGGTGATGTAAATGTAACTGGTTGTATACAGACTCTGCAGGGTCTTCTAAACCAGTATAAAGACGTTAAGTTAAGTTAAGTTAACCACTAGACTTCCGTGGCCCAAGACAGCGTCCGCTGGAGACGAAGTTGGTACCCGCAGCTACGCTGAGGAACGGGCCACGGAGATCAAGATCATGTGATTAAAATTCTGAACTTAAATGTTCAAGAAAAAAAACGTTAATACTTTTTGGCTTGGTGTTAAGCCACGATTCAAGCTATTGTGTCAGAATAAGGAATTCTACCCTTCTTATTAAAGGTAAATTTATTATTATCTTTTTTCAGCCTACAGTAAAATTATCTTTGGTTTATATGATAAATATACAGTGTCAGCACTAATTGCATTTATAATATCGAGTCGTGAAAAAATGTACCTTATTCCAAAGTAGTCGTCGTTAAAAAAAAGTTTGAAAATGCCTGCTTTATACTTTTCCCCACAATATAGAACGAGCTATTTCATCACGTAACATGCCCTTTATAGAACGTCGCTTCCATCATAGTCTGTCTGGAAAAAAACTCGTCCCCTTGCCAAAACCCCAGCCTTCGCCACAGTCATACCCAGGCATTCCTGGATATCTTGGTGCCATCGTCTTCTTGGTCTACCCCTTCCTCTTTTGTCTGGCACCAGACCTTCCATCACTGTTCTCACGAGACCGTTGTGTATTTACTATTTACTATTGTAATATTTTAAGACATATTTGTTCAGAGATTTATCTGGAGCTGAATTTTTCAAGTTATTAGGAAATAAACGTAAGGTGGATTACCAATTGTTGTTGATCTTTCTATACGCTATGGTTTTACACAGATGCACATATACACCCACAAATAAATGAGTGTATACGTATGTACATGTAATACCATTAGATGTGTATCACTGCAAGTGTAATTTAGTAATGTAATTGCTTAATAAACCATTTATGTACAACTTGTGTAATTTTTATCAACATTTGGACTGTAATGATGTGTACTTTATGGGATATTTGCTTATATTCAAGAATAGAATAACTTAAGACGTACAATGAAACACAGAAATACATTAACAAATACATACTGGGATAAGCTTCAGTTTCATGTTTACGGGTTTAAAATATCCAAATTTCAAAATTATGTACACATTTATTCAGTCAGCAGCAAACATGCAAGATTCCACAGGATTACTGTTACTATTATACTCATGGTATTGGCCGTTGTGTGCTTGTAAAAGGTCAGTGTAATGTTTGAACAAACACAGTAAGAGAACAGTACGACAAGAAAGCTGACTAAATCTAATTGTTATCCAACACCCAGACAATCCATTAAATAACACGCGTCTTTAAAATAAGCTTTATATGGTATAACATAGATAGCACTCGCCTGGTACGGTCACATATGGAAATCAAATGATCTTGCAAATACAATCCTCAACGGAAAGGTGCATGGCAGACGACGAAGAGGCCGTCCCAAAAAGAGATGGTAGGACAACATAAAAGAATGGACCAATCTCCGACCAGAAGAGACACATGCAGCAGCCGCTGACAGAGGAGAGTCGCGTGGTATTGTGAGGATGTCTTCATGTGTGCCCCAACGACCTCACCAGTTACGAGATGACCTGACCTGAAATAGCACTCAACATGATTTTGGATTAGCCAGATAATAGGTACACCACGTGATTGTAAACTGTATTCACCTGGCAATTGCTTACCTCGTTACGAGAGCAATGTATATCTTATATTAAAGGAAGTTAATTAATGTTAACTTAACTTAACTTAACGTCTTTATACTGGTTTAGAATACCCTGCAGAGTCTGTATACAACTAGTTACATTTACATCACCTTGCTCTAAAAGCTATGCGCATCCAGTTTATTCTTAAATGCATTAACTGTCCTTGCCTCTGCCTCCACTACCTCCCCTGGCAATGCATTCCAAGCAGACACCACTCTCTGACTAAAAAAATATTTCCTAATATCTAATCTGGACCTCTCTTTAGTCAGCTTGTAGCTTGGCCCTCGTGTTATTGTGAGGCTGTATTTAAAAAAAAAACTTGTTATAGTCTAATTTATCCATTCCTCTGATCATCTTATAAACCTGTATTAAGTCACCACGAATTCTTCTCTCTTCGAGAGACTGTAGGCCGGTTTTTCGGAGTCGTTCCTCATAACTGTAATTCTGGAATCCCACTATCATCTTTGTCGCTCTTTTTTGTATTCTTTCCATCATGTTTATATCCCCTCTATGATAAGGACTCCACACCTGTACACAGTACTCCAATCTAGGTCTAACTAAAGCTTTATACAGTTTAACGATCACTTCCTTGCTCCTATGTTTAATATTTCTTTTTATCATACCTAACATTGCATTTGCCTTTTTCACTGCTACCTTAACTTGCTCACTCACCTTTCCTGTATATCTATTATAACCACTAGGTCCCTTTCCTTATCTATCTTTCTAATATTGTTTTCTCCCATTCTGTAATTATGTTCCATGTAGATGACTATACATTTATCTACATTAAACTCCATTTGCCAGCTTACAGACCATTCTCGAATTTTATCTAAATCTGACATCAATATATCCACTTCCGCTTTAGATGAGACACTACTGCATAGTTTTGTGTCATCAGAAAATGTTGCAAACATGGATCCCATATCAATGTCCAAATCATTTATATAAATCAAGAACAAAATTGGTCCCAAAACCGAGCCCTGTGGCACACCACTTTTCCCTTTACACCACTCAGAGTACTCCTTATTTATCCCCACCCTCTGCCTCCTTCCCGTTAACCAATTTTCAATCCATTTGGCAACTTCCCCACCTATTTCATGTGATTTTAACTTTCGAAATAATCTTTGATGAGGTACTCTATCAAAGGCCTTTGCAAAGTCTAGATAAATAACGTCCACTGGCTCCCCTTTATCTATGATTTTAGTAACCTCCTCCATGAATTCTAATAGATTTGTTAAGCATGATCTCCCTCTAGTAAACCCATGCTGACTATTTCTAATTAGATTAAATTGTCTAAATGCATTACAATGTTTTCTTTGATTATTGACTCTAACAATTTACAGACTATGATCGTTAAACTCACCGGTCTATAATTTTCTGGATCTGATTATTTGCCTTTTTTGAATTAGGGGATCACTCCTGCATCTTTCCAATCCCGTGGAACAATCCCTTTTGTAAGTGATTGAAAACATAATAAAGCCAATGGTTTTGCTAGTTGGTCTCTAATTTCATACAGCAATTTTGGATGAATACCATCTTGACCTGGACATTTATTCACTTTCAACCCCTCCAATTTTTAAAACACCATTTCCTCTGTAATACAGATTGATCTTAATCCCGCTGTATCCATGTCTCTTTGAAAAATATCTTTAGGCTCTGGGATCTTGGAGCAGTCCTCTTTTGTGTTGACTGTGCCAAAGTACTGATTGAGTAGATTAGCTGCCTCCCTATTCTCACTTATTATTTTCCCTGTACTGTCTATGAGAGGGCCTACTTTGTCTTTCGTTCTTTGTTTATTTCTAACATAAGAGAAGAAGCTTTTACTGACAGTCTTGATCCTCTGAGCAAGCTTTTTTTTTCGAAGTCTATTATTGCTGTTTTATTCGCTTTCTGAGATATGTTCTGCTTGTCCAAATATTTTACATATTTTTCTTTTGATTTACCTGCCTCTATATATTTTGTCCATTCTTTATTTTTCGCGCTTCTACATTTCACTACAAATCTAGTTATCCACTTTTTACGCTTGGTGTTTACCTCCCTACAATGAAACACATTCCTCTTTTAGCGTTTCTAGAACTGTTTTAAAACTCTCCCACTCATGTTCAACATCTGTTCCTACGACAATATCTTTCCAGATTATGTGGTTCGCTGCCTCTTTCATCACAAATAACAAATAAAGACTCATAGTACTAAATGATTAAATATTTAATAAAAGTAAATGTGTACTTATAATTTTATATAAAGATATCATTCAATATATAATGGCAGATCCAATGCTCAGTTCAGTGTAGGCGTGCGAGCTTACACATGTGCCTGGGGTCAGAGCTGACTCCTATCCATATATCATGCACTGAGGACAAACGCGAATGAGAGAAATTTGATCAGGTAGACAACTAAAAACCTACGCCTTCGGTGCACAGTTTCGCTGTAATTGATTGGCTGCACTTGATTAGCTGCGCTCACGATTAGCTCTGTGTTTGTGTCTGTTTCGGATGTTCTCAAGTTTCTGAAAAGATTAATATTTGCTTTGATCGTTGCCCTGCAGAGCTGCTTTACTATGAGGGTGTCGTATTCATCTAAGTAGTGTAGAATTTGGAAGACAGGAGAGTGGCCCTCCAGCTGGACAAAATCAGTAATTATACCACTGCCTAAATCAGGAAACCTAAATATGTGTCAGAACTATCGAACCACCCAATGCACCAGAGACTAAACAATTTCGGAAATGGGAAGCTAAAGCGGAGAAACTTTGCAGAAATAGCCAAAGCAAAGATGCACGAAGATCCTATAAGCGCACTAACAACACCAAAGCCCATCACTACTGTACGAAAACCTACCTGGAGGCAGGATATATTTCCAGAGGTGGTAGAAAATATTCCAGGTATTGGAAACAAAAACTGCCAGACTGAAAAAGAAAGGAGAGATACTACCCTAAGCTTTATATCGAAAAACTACCAAAGCATGAACTGGACCCATGCATACACCGACGGTTCTGTAACAAACACTACACAGAACGGAGGGGCAGGAGCATTCCTGAACCTACCAAATGGCAGAAAAATAACACTGTCATTCGCTACTGGTAAGTACACAAGCAATTTCAGAGCGAAGGCAGAGGCACTGAGGGCGGCAGTGGAAGAAATGGTGAAACATAAAGAAAATGAAAGCCATACAGTCCTGCTTACAGATGCTCTGGCCGTAGTCACAGCGCTAAAAAGCCAGAAAAACACTGAGCTTAATGACTTAAGAGCAGTACTCTGTCAACTATGCCAGCAGTCCGCACCAAAAAGAGTAGTGGTACAGTGGGTCCCATTACACTGTAACATCCAAGGCAACGAGGAGGCAGACAGACTGGCAAAAGAAGGTGCAAGACTACCACAAACAGATACTAGTATGACGTACGAAGAGTCAAAACGGCTTATTAAAGCCATATACATGAACAAATGGGAAACTGAACATACCGGCTACACCAACAACGATGCCTATTACCAGTTGAACAGAAGAGAGCAGGTCGTTGTCTTCAGACTTCGCACTGGCCACAATAGACTGAGGTACCACCTATTCAACAAATTGAAGATAGGTGGTACAGACGAATGCCCGTGTGGAACCGGGAAAATGACCGCTGAGCATCTGCTGCAGAACTGCCCGACATACGAGGATCAGAGAGAGCAGATGTGGCCATCACCAGTGGCAACACAGGACAAGCTCTATGGCAGTGTCGACAGCCTCAGGATGACCGCCGCTTTTTTCGAAAAAATAATGGTTACTGTCTGACTGCGTACGATGAAGAAGAAGAAGAAGAAGAAGAACAATCAGTCTGATAAGTCATCCAAGTAAAGTTCTCTTGAGAATAATACTTAACAGACTGAAACCACAGACTGAGAATATCATTGCCGAAGAACAAGCGGGCTTTCGAGCGGGAAGGAGTACCATCGAGCAGATATTTAATTATCGGCTAATGAATGAGAAATACTCAGAGTATCAACAACAACTTTACCCTGCCTTCATTGATTTTAGAAAGGCGTTTGACAGAGTGTGGCATGCTGCGCTATGGTCAACAATGACGCATTATATGTTCAACAGTGATATTGTGAGGGTAATTGCAAACCTTTATGAGCAGGCGACAAGCGCAGTCTCAGTAGAGGGAACGCTAGGCGATTGGTTCCGTACGACGGTGGGTGTGAGACAGGGATGTATACTCTCCCCAACACACTTCAATATATTCTTTGAGAGAATAATGGAGACGACCTTAAACGGACATGTTCGCACGGTTAAAATAGGTGACAGGCTTATCACAAACTTCCGATTTGCTGATGATATTGATGTATTGGCAGGTACAGAAAGGGAACTCCAGGAGTTGATTGGTAGCTTGGATAGAGCGGCCCTGAGTTTTGGTATGGAATTAGATGCAGATAAAACAAAGCTCATGACCAATAACATAGCAGGGTTTAAATCTGTAATAGAGGCAAATGGGCAGGAAATTGAGGTGGTAAAACGTTTCAAATATCTGGGATCATTGATCAATGAAGAGGGATCGAAGCCAGAGGTAATTGCAAGAATAGCACAAACAACAGCGGCGCTGACTTGGCTGAAACCTATATGGCAAGACAAGCGACTCGCCGTCGGCATAAAAGTTAGATTAATGCGCTCTCTGGTTCTATCAATATTTCTGTATGCCTGCAAGACCTGGACTATTACAGCAGATATCCAGTGCAGAATACATGCAATGGAAATGAGGTGCTATAGAAAAGTCCTAAATGTTACATATAAAGATCGTGTCACGAACGTAGACATCCGTCAGAGAGTTGAAGACGCTTTTGGTCCTTTTGAAGATCTGTTCACAGCTATCAAAATACGAAAGATGGCCTGGTGCGGGCACGTCGCAAGGTCCAACGAAATTACCAACTCGATACTCTTTGGTTCCGTACCGGGACAGAGAGGGCAAGGACGTCCAAGGAAGAGATGGGTGGACAACATCACTGAGTGGTCAGATACGACAGGCGGCGACAGACAGAGAGTGATGGCGTGGAATTTTAAGAGTGTTTTCATGTGTTCCCCAACAACCTGATGGGTTAAGGGATGAGCTGAACTGAACTGAAGTGTATTTCGCAAGTAACAATGCATTTTGTTCGCGGTCTTTGCATCGTCTAGTAAAAATATATGGTCATTTTTGGTCGAATATCGCTCAGCTCTCAGACGCGGAAATCAAGGCCTACATGACAACACTCGTTCCGCTTGGCTGCTCCCCAGCATCAGGCCAAGAAAGATGTGTTATACAAGGGCTGTTCTTCACAGCTTGATGCCAATTTTCCCTCGCCCCCATCGGGGACCATAGGCACCCTCTCATTTCTCTGTATTCTAAACGGAGAAAGAATGTTATCTCCTTGCAGGAGGAAAACATTCAGTTGGTGCAGAGATGAAGCTCGAGAACGGAAGACGACAGCCTCTGACACCGGTTCGACACTTAGGAGAAGGAAAACTCCCCAAACATTCCCTCCTCGCGGCCCCCATCCCAAGGTAGCGGAGTACCCGACTCCCACCCAGGAGCCCATAGGAATCACGGTCGACACTCTCACTGCCCAGTCGGGACGCAGCAGGGCTCTATCTGTCTCCGCCACTGGGGATTGCTGTAGACGAGGTCTGTCTGGCAGAGCGCCGTTTTGACTGGTTATGGTGGCATCTGACCTACGCAACGGGCCTCGGATGCCTAGGCAAACTTTATTATTTATGCAGTGCGCATTCTCAATGTGTACTTCCATGTGTATCTACTGCAGGGTTTTAGCTTACTCGTTCTAGGTATGTCGCCTAGGTATGAGGGGACAAGCCCAATGTAGAGCCTCTCGCGCTAAAATGTTACAGTGTTTCAATGGGGAAGACTATTCTTGCATATATACAAAATAGTCTTCTAAACCAGTATAAATATGTTAATTTTTGTAATTATTTAGTTATGTCCCTTCCTATGTTAATATCAACTTCAAACAGTTTACGCAGATTATTAAAATCTCAAACATATCCCATCTACTTCATGCTCAACTTTGGAGTTTTTTTTATCTCCAATTATCATCACGAGAGTACATGCAAATCCTGAATTAAAACATTGAACTAACTGTCAGAATAAAGGGACCAAAATAAAGGAAAAGAAATTCTTTAAAGTTGATTAAAGTTAAGTTTAATCAAAATTTTAAAAAAATGGATATGATCAGATTCCGCACAGAGACGAGAACACACACACAACCTACGTTACGACCAATAGGACTTCATCAGGGACAACAAATAACAACAATGCTGAACTAGCAAATCAACATATAAGAAAAAAATGATCTACTATCTGATAAAGTGTCTGTCATCGCGACTGGTCAAGTAAGGTGGTCAGGAGAGCGTAAGAAGTGAGGGGGAAAGGGCCAAATAAGCCAGTAGCGACCAAATATGGAAAAGGCAAAATAGTCAGAAAAAGGTACTTGTTCCAAGAGAAAAGTATCAAAATCATGAGTTGCAGTGGTCAGCAACTCATAGCTGACTGTTGGCAACAGGGCCAGCGAACCAGATCTGCCAAGAATCTTCTAAGCCCTCACGCAGTGATCCTGGATAACAGGCTGCAATTGACCAGACTGGTAAAGGAGAAGGGATAGAAGAGGGAAGCTAACCCGGTACTCAAGAATGCCTGCTAAAGTCGGATGTGCCGGACGAAATGTGCAATATCACAGACAAGCTGCAAACTTCGAGACAACTCATTCTGTTCTCCGGACAACATCATGCTACTTACAAATTCCTTTTCAAGGCTTGGTTGCGGAAGATTAAGAACGAAGAAGAAAGATTGACCAAGACCACTATTTTTCTTCCATGTAGAGTTCCCTGGAAACATACTGTTTTCAAGGCAGTCTGGCTGACGAGATGTGGATCGATATGATTATCGTAGTAGTGAGAGACACGCATATGAAGCCATGTATGGCACAGCTGCCTGGGGTGCTCTAGTCCACCTTCATCAGCTCGCTAGGGATGTGAGGAAAGCTACTACAGCCCCGCCACTTAACGTCCTTTTCTGGGCGGACAAAAGAGTAAACTAACTGATAATGGGCATTAAACAACAACAACAAAAACAACAATCGCAACAACAACAATAACAGCAACAACAACAACAACATCAATA